>OX246741.1:13513724-14068724 GCA_945910005.1 Isoperla grammatica
AAAGTTTTGAATTTTGAATTTCGTTAGAGTATATAAGTTTATAAGTTTATTTTTAAGTTTACAACATAAATAAGGCTAATAAGGCTGGATGTAACAAAAGGCCCAACTGCACTTTATAATACCTTAAACAAAGATTGTCAATCAATCAATCAATCTCTCCCTCTCTCTTTTTCTCTCTCTAATATACATATATATGTATGAGATAGATTAAAAAAACAGTGTGTCACTCGTCGTTAGTTATTTAGTTACCACATTCAAAAAGCAATAAGCAATTAAATGAAGGGATTGCTGCAGGTTTTTATCAGCTCGATTGCATGAGTGAGCACCTTTATACATCCGCATGTCCTGCGTATAGATCCAGTCAAGGAAACCTTTTACGCAATAACAATCGTATAACAGAATGACCACAAAGTTGGCTGGAGCTCAAATCGTGTTTCGTGTATATGCATATATTATTGTTTATTTTATTGCGATTTACCATGCAGTCGAGGGCGGGAAGGACGGTGTTAGGCACATAATGGCCCTCTAAAGACGCCCGCTAGAACTAGAATCTGTATCTGGTCTAAACAAAGTAACCTACACAGCACAAACACCAAACACAGACAAATTCTAAATTTAGTATAAGTAGTGTGCTCGATAAAGAAATATACAACTATAAAACGAAAGTACCATAAAAATTGTAGAAGCAAATGCAAATAAATACATAAATGAATGTACCATACACATAAAATGCAAAACCAAATACACACAACACAAACACTAATTAAAATCTACATGTAAGACACATATAAACACATACATGTACATGTGTATATGAACACGTAATTAACAAGTTGTTTGTATGTGTTGTATAAGAATCCTTACGCGAACTCAATGTATATAAAACTACAATTCTAAATACAAAGTACTAATGCAACTAAAACCCACAATATAAACCTAGTATAAATACACTACGAATCCAAATGCGAACGCACAAGAAACTAAAATACAAAGACAAGACAAATACAACTACAAAAAAACTAGTTACAACAACAACAAAAACAAAAAAAAAACTACGAATCCAAACGCATCACAACTGTAAAAACATACATAAACTAATACGAATACAAATCAAAATGAAATGCGAATGCACTAAGCAGAGTTTAAGGGCTGGTCTTACAATCTCCAATATGACAGTTATTTGTAGCAACTAAGCTATTTGTAGGATTTCAAGAGTTTTGATTGGTCGTTGCCATGGAGAAAACAAGCTATTCGACGAATAAGTAGTTATTGGGACATTGTAAGACTGGGCCTTAGCATAGCAAAGCATAGCATAGCACACACAGCATAGCATAGCATAGCATAGCATAGCATAGCATAGCATAGCATAGCATAGCATAGCATAGCATAGCATAGCATAGCATAGCATAGCATAGCATAGCATAGCATAGCATAGCATTTATAATAGCATTGTACAATTAGCAAAGGAGGCTGGTCGCAGATATCGATCGTTCTCGAACTTGAGCGGATCTCATTACGAACAGAAGAATGTAGATGGAGGTCTGTAAGGTCAAGGTTAGAAGTCGGGGGAGCAAAGCGAAGGTAGATCCAACAACAGGGATGAAACTGCATTTAAATGCGATCCTGGCGTTGGAGTCAGACACTAGGTTTATACAGCTCAGCCCGTCGCCGTGAAGGCATCCCTTCTCAACACAAAACTGCACACACTGCATAAACGTACAACACAACGACTTGAACCGTCTTCTGTCTGTTTTTGTTTTGCTTTTGTCTTTTTTTTTGCGATTGAATCGCTTCCATCGTATGACACGTATAAAGGGTGTATTCACGTATTGCGCATGGTGGCCACATTGGAGGCCTCATGGCATGTGATTGGTAGTTCATTGTTACTATGTTTCAGCTGGCGTTTGATGCAAATTCAACTGTTCTCTAGCTTTGGTTTGCTATAATTACTTAAAATAAACACAAACAAACTCTTTTGTCTCGATTACTCTTTTAATAGTTTACAAAGGCATACAATAATCATTTTCGTACACTTTATCGGGGGATATACGTGTTCAAACTTGTCACATTTCCCCGTAAACAATATTATTCGTTTTCTATTGACAGCTAAATGAAACTTGATTTAGTATTATAGGTGGCCTCCAATATGGCCGATGTGACGTCACGTGAATACTCTCTATTCCGTATATAGAGGTGTTTGTCTTTCGCGGATTGTGAAACTGCGAAAAAGTGCTGATAGCGATGGAGGCGATAAACAAAGTGTACATGCACCTGTCGATTAACACCTCATAAACCGATAATCCACCGCGAAATGCCCCATTTTCCGGTCATTATATCGAAATTTGTGTTAATTATTACCTATCGAAATGGTCGCGAAATCGTCATTTTATTAAAACGTGTATCCTACAACAATAAGGGCCGGTTTTACAATCTCCTAAAAAGAAAGTTATTCGTAGCAATTAAGCTATTTGGAGGATTTCAAGAGTTTTGATTGGTCGTTGCCATGGAGAAAACAAGCTATTCGACGAATAAGTAGTTATTGGGACATTGTAAGACTGGACCTATGTGGCCAATGAGTGTGAACAAGATTTCGGATTAGATGAGCGCGCATATAGTTACGATGGAAAGTAGAGGACGGAACGGAATACCAAGAGAACGGGAAAGTAAGATAAGTGGAGGGATAAAGAAAGGGTGTATACTGAACAAGTGTTCGTAAAGATAGATACTGTGAAGTGGAGAAAGTATAAGCGAAAATGAAGGGGGAAGAGATAGAACTTTTCAATAAATCTCAATTAAAATGACTACAGCGGATGAGGAGAGGTGGGACATGTGTTCAATATAGCCGGAAAAGGAAAAGATGGTCTTAAATCAATGAAAACTAAAGCCCTTAGACCCAAGAATCTACTTTGGGCGCAAGGGTAAAGATGAAAATAATATATAAGGAGATGGTTCGCTCGACGTGACCGAACTTGCTGATGTGGACCATTTCTCTGGTGCGGTATATATATAGGCCTACGCTACTTTGCTTTGGCAACCGCGGACGAGAGGAACGACGGCCGTCGATCGGCCACGTTCCAACAAGCCATACCACAGTGCCACAACATATTATGTTAAGCGTGGTTCACAATTGAAGTAAGAGTTGGTTTAGTGAAATAGCAATAAAATTTAAGCGAATTGGAACATACAATAACAATGCTGTGGTTCACATCCGTCACAGTGGATTAGAATAGTCATAACAAATTAATCAATTCCATTTCTTATTTCAACTTCCCATGATGCACCTTATGACGAACCAATCAGAACGCAGAAGAGCCATATGAGATGGTCAACTACGGAAATCAAAACAAAAACAGTGGTACCAGATATTTGGCTGACGTTGTAGTCAGTGATAGTATGTACACAATTAAGGCGCTGCTTTGACTACTGATATAAGCAACTAGTCGTCGGTTGTGAACCAGTTGCTTGTTATTTCACTATTTCACTGTTTCTTATTGCAAGTTTATTTCAATTGTGAATCGGGCTTAACTAAAACCTAAGGACAGTTGCATACAATTCACTCAAACACAACAGCAACAGCAACAACAACAACAACAACAACAGCAACAACAGAGCGAAATTAGGCCTACCGCATTTAATCATATCTCAATAATGCTACCCTTGTAACGGGTATTACCACAAAAAATTATTATTATTATTAATAATATAATGATATATAATATTAATAATGCTACACCACATCGAAAACGTGTTGGGATAAAATTTGGTTAGAATTAATTTTAAAGTAAATTTGAAATACTAAACCCGATAACTACAATTACAAAAATAATTTCACGTAGTGTTTAGTTCTTATAGTAATTTAAATCGAGCCCTGTTTTCATTTTTTCTATTTGGTGTAGAATTACTGAGATATGGGTAAAACAAAAGGTTATTTCGCTCAATTTTAATACTGATGCATACGGAGATAGGCTACTAAATGTTTAGTGGGTATATTTGTTTCATTCAGTTGAATTGTGCACATTAAGGTGAAGTGAAGATATAGGCTGTTTTGTAAACACGCCCAAATATCGTTGTTTATTCAAGGCATCAAGAGTGATTTTATACACAAAATGGAAAAGCAAGAATGTAGTGTAGGTAGGATGCGGTTTCATGAGCACTATAGACTGCACGATAAATGATTCATACTACCGGCATATTGTACTAAATCTTGGTATTAGATTATCCTATAATTAAAACTGGTGGCATATTATTATCAAAATTTGAAATATGTATACAGTGTGTAAATGGTTTCACACCCTAAACAAAAGAAAACAGGATTTAAAAGTTTTCAGTACCTATGGAACTTCTGTTTATAGAATACGTATTTGTTGATAGAAAACCGCCAGGATTGAGCCAGAAAAGCTGGCTGTTAATGGAATCAAACATCAACAATACCAAAAACAAAACCTTCATTATATAATACTGAGTTACTTTCTGTCCTAATACGCCCATCAGAGCCTATATTAATAAGGATTTTTTCGAACTGCACAAACTACCTTGCAAATGTAAAACTATACCTTTAATCCAATGATGGTTGTTAATTAGCATAAATTGATAGGTAGTTTAAATTTCAGGTTTATTTTAAATTTTCTTACAAACACACACAAATATGGTAAAATGTTAGTAAAAACATGCTGAAATGAAAACTCTAATTTTAAAACCTGGCTTTAGAAGCATTTATCAGCTGCACAAAACGAGATTTCCAACTGTACAAGTGATATTCCCAACTTCGCAAAATGTGTCCAACTGTACAATAATAATATAGGCCCTGACGCCCATAACTCAATAATTGATTCACATGAATAGCTGCTTTGTATTTGTAATGCTCATTTTCTCTTTATGGTCCCATCGAAAGGGTTCAGCTATTCTAAACGAGATTCGAGGACACAGTCTTCCCTTTCTATCCGCGCTATCCACTCTTCTTACCATCTTGGCAAATTATCTACACGGCTATGGATTTGGTTAAAGAATACCATATTAGTATTACATTCTTATACTCAACCACCAATTGCGTGAACGCTGTTTCAACTAAAGTAAACAGATACCTATACTCATGTTGTTATATTACATTCTAATAGTCAACCACCAATTGCGTGAACGCTGTTTCAACTAAAGTAAACAGATACCTATGCTCACGTTGTTATATTACATTATTATACTCAACCGCCAGTTGCGTGCACTCTGTTTCAACTAAAGAACAAAGATACCTATAGGCACCGAGGATAGCCACTGAGCGCGCCACTAAAATACAGGCAGCGCGCCCCGTGGCCCAAACGGGCAAAGTTGGCGGGGAAAGCTATGTCTGTCAACAGTAGCAGCTATTGAAACGGCGATCATTTCAAATAGCGAAGAATGTCGCATTAAGTTCTCAAAAAAGCTAAAAACTTCAGGATATATTCGTTTCACTATCACACATTCCTGAAGCAAAGTTAGATCCAATTTGTTCATTACAAACGTTATTTCTAGATAGTCGAAAACCCATACAAAATATACCAGAGTAATACAATGAGTATTTACCGCACTTAAACTACTGTAAAAACGTAGAGATTGGTAGATACGAAAAATCTAATTGCACGGCTGTGTAGCCTGATGCAGTAGCTACAACTTTCTCGCTGGTCAAACTCTGAGACGTAAACTTCATAGCATCGTTTTTCTCATTTTCCGATTCGCCGTGCAATGGTATTTTTATCTCCCGCGCGCTTGCAGTGTGCGTGCGAGCTTGGAATGCGCTAGCAGACAGCCCGCCCGTACCGCCAGGATGGAAGCACATGGTGACCAAGTGGTTTACTACGGATTTAAAAGTATTTTGCCAGGCTTTCAATGCAAAAGCTCATTCGACAAGGGCCTAGCACTAGTCAAAGCAAACCACGTACTGAATGTTAAAGAAGTAGTGGTGAACAACCATTCAATTATTTATGGGAAGATAGTTAGGCAAACAAGTGTCAGCCTACCACCTTACACTGTGACACTGGGGGTAAGTCTTAAATTATTATTTTGTAGTTGTAGTATGTATTGGCAAGGTGACTTTTTAAAATATGCACAACATCGTTTTCAGCTTCCTTAAGGACATAAGGCCAGGCGCGTACAAATGGATAGGTTAAATAAATAGGGCATGGAGAGATGTCGTCTCACTCTCAATTACTATTATTTTAGGCCAGTAGGCCCTAGTGTAAGTATGGTTGAAGATTATGGTCTTAGGGGTTCACCATTATATGCCGTACTATTTTCAGCCAATTTAGACCCCCCCCCCCCCCCCACCCACCTTCGAGTGCGAGAGTTCCGAAACCTGTAACTTTTACCCCACTAACGTAATTACAAAATATGTCACTCTGCCACCAACATAACAATGTAAAGAAAAACGAGAAACTAATTAGACAAAAATCAGTGACCTTGTTGTCACCATACTAGACATAGATGACACTCGACTCCCCAACAGAACAGCTGTCTGTCAACCCGCGGAGCACGCCTGACAGCAAGACAGGCTCACCAAATTCGTCAAATACAAGTAGTTATTATCGAAAGAAAACAAAATTAGTTGGCAATACGCAGTAAGAGGTTCAGAACTTTGGTCACAGAGGTCGATGAGATCTGTATTCATGAAAATAGTTGAAATACGAGGTAATATAGAATACTGTTTTTACACGTATCGGCTGCGCGGACAGCGCGCGATCACCATCAAATATGCCACTTTTTGCCGCACGCAGCAGCACACGGACGAACGCACGGTGCCTATACTCATGCTGTTATATTACATTCTTATACTCAACCACCAATTGCGTGAACGCTGTTTCAACTAAAGTAAACAGATACCTATACTCATGCTGTTAAATTACATTCTTTTACTCAACCGCCAATTGCGTAAACGCTGTTTCAACTAAAGTAAACAGATACCTATACTCATGCTGTCATATTACATTCTTATATTCTACAGCCAGTTGCGTGAACGCTGTTTCAACTAAAGTAAACAGATACCTATACTCATGCTGTTATATTACATTCTTATACTCAACCACCAATTGCGTGAGCGCTGTTTCAACAAAAGTAAACAGATACCAATACTCATGTCATATTATTACGAATATAAATTTATAGTCCAATCCTTGTAAATGCTTTCGTATTCGTATGTGCAAAGCATGGTAAAATGACGACTCTCTCAATTCCAATGCAATCCAATTCGCAACGTTCAGCTTACATTAAGATTATTAGTATAAACCAGTGGATAAAGCCGGTTCAGTGGGTCTGATTACCATAGTAAGTCCCCTTGATTAATTTAAGCCTTAAATCAGTGTAGTGGCTGGCTTTGCGTGTCTCCATTAAACTTGTTTTTGTTTAGTTCAACATAACAATTACAGGAAACTATCTGTTATCCAGCATTACGGGCAAGTGTATTGCTACTAGCTAGCTACACAACTCTTTCACTTAATTGATTAGCACGATTATTTGTATGTTAGTTAAGTTACAAGAAAAATTATACCTTCAGATCCATACGGCACATAGAGTAAAGGCTGGTCCACACAGATGTTGAAGACATCATAATGCATAAGGTTTTAAGACGTTGTTTTAAAAACAACAATGAAAACAACGTCTTAAAACTAAAACTTTGTGTGAACGCCAGTACGTGTTACCTATGATCCAACTTTACGACTACGCGTTAAACCTTAAATCGTATGTCTTAAAAATCTGTGTGGACCAGCCTTTACTTAGAACGAAAAATAAATAAGGTCAGTGACAAAATTAAAAAATTATTGTGAGTAATAACTAAAAGTCTGTATTATTATTAAGAGTTATCGGCAGCAGCGTGGCTGCTCGACTTCACGAGGGGGCTGAGGAAGGGACAAGATATTAGGGGTTGGCCCATAGAAAGAGCGAGACCTCGGCTTACACACTTATTTAAGGTATAAGGTTTTATTTTCCTGTTTTACTTAGGATCGCTACCATTGGCCGGATTTATAAAAGATCGCCTCTTATTGGCTGGGCTAAGAATTTTTGGTATACGAGCTAACGTATGGTTAAAACTTAGCTAAGCTTAAACTTATAGGAAAGTGTGTGAACGCTAAAATGCTTTTGGCCTGATTTGATTTTGGTAAACCTTAAACCTTAAGGCCATTCCAGCCCGCTATCAAATATGCACATTGTTTAATCATTATCAGCTGTTGATATATGACGCAATGTGACCACACTAACATCCCCCCCACCGCGCCGAGCCGAGGTATCAGCAGGCAGGCGCGTTACTGGGTAGTCGAGTTACAGACACTGTGCGAGCAAGTTTGTGTTGCTCGCTCCTCTAGCGTAACCTAATACGTACTTTTTTGCTCTCTCACATTTTGATGAATAACAGTGCTGGAGGCTCAAACTCAATTCTCAATTATACGTAAAAGATGCCTTATAATGACTAAGAAGTTTGAGGCTTGGGTTTCAGTTCTTTCCGCATACATTGTTAATCAAACATTTCCAATTTTTACTCGTTTATTTATCGGTACACAAAAATTGTTGTAGTTTAGTCCCTGTTTATGCTACAGCCATGTAATTTTATAGTCATTATTTCATAAGTATTTCAAATCGAGAAAAATATTTAAAACGTCACACTTAGTATTTTGTAACCGTGGAGCCAGCACCGTTAAGTTGGTAGTGTATACGGCCGGTACGCGTAAAAACAACGTTTTTATTTTTATTTTCTTCTGGTCATACTCGGGGTGACTCGGGTAAAGATATTTTGTTGTTGTAGCTTGTAAAAAAAAATGTTTTAAGACTGTCTGCGAAGGGGAGGAATAGCCTTAAATAAAATCAACGTTAATGTTTTTGGTTCTAGGTCGTGACAGTGCTAAATAGTAAGTTAAATCTAAATAAATCGACGTTTGGAATTTACATTTCATTTTTATTCGCAACAAATGAATAATGTCAAACAATCCACATTCCAAAAATATTATCATCTACAATAGCAAAAAGGTTACAGTTTAAATTTGTTATTAAATCACATTGTATTAAAATTTCATTGTAAAGTGCGCCGTCCCGAAAGAGTAAAACAAAACAGCTGCTGTATTGTGTGTGACTGTATCCCCTATAAGTGGGGGTAATACTGTTCATCCTCTAAGAGGGGGTAATACCACTGTAGCCGGCTGGAAGTCGCGTCAGTCGTGCGCCCGAGCAAAAGAGGCCGGCTCACACCGGTGCAAACATTTCCCACTAGGAGGCAGTAAATTCGCTCTTAGGCGACGCTAGCACGGCAATGCGGTCACTTGCAGGACTACAGCCCAGTACGAATAAAACCGAGAACGATATTTAACATGGGCGTTATCTGCCTACAATCCCTTATCTGTGGTAATACTGTTCGATGCTATGACTGTGTTCGTGTCCAAGTGAACTGGCCCAGAGAAAGTGCGCGGAATGTCTGTGGCAAGGTGTAGAAACGGATAAGATGCCCCAAGTCGTCTGATCCCACAGGAGTGTTCACCAGGAGAGGGGAGGGGAGGTACTTTGAACAATGGGAGTGGGACGTCATTTTTCCGGTCGCGCGAGACTCACCCGCCCGGAAATGAAAGATTTAAAGGGTCCGCGCCGTGTAAGCTCAGTTCCGGTCCTCTACTTGATCCTCCGGGTCGTACCGGGCGCCAAGGGTATCCAAAACACTGCGCACTGTAAGTACACTTATACTCTGGGTGTTACCGGGCGCCAGAGGTGTCCAAACTATTGCGCACTGTAACACGTCGGGTGTTACCGGGTGCCAGGGGTGTTCAAAACACTGCGCCCTGTAAGTACACTTATACTCTGGGTATTACCGGGCGCCAGAGGTGTCCAAACTATTGCGCACTGTAACACGTCGGGTGTTACCGGGTGCCAGGGGTGTCCAAAACACGGCGCCCTGTAAGTACACTTGTACTCCGGGTGTTACCGGGTGCCAGGGGTGTCCAAAACACTGCGCCCTGTAAGTACACTTGTACTCCGGGTGTTACCGGGCGTTAGGGGTGTCCAAAACACGGCGCCCTGTAAGTACACTTGTACTCCGGGTATTACCGGGTGCCAGGGGTGTCCAAAACACGGCGCCCTGTAAGTACACTTGTACTCCGGGTATTACCGGGTGCCAGGGGTGTCCAAAACACTGCGCCCTGTAAGTACACTTGTACTCCGGGTATTACCGGGTGCCAGGGGTGTCCAAAACACGGCGCCCTGTAAGTACACTTGTACTCCGGGTATTACCGGGTGCCAGGGGTGTCCAAAACACTGCGCCCTGTAAGTACACTTGTACTCCGGGTATTACCGGGTGCCAGGGGTGTCCAAAACACGGCGCCCTGTAAGTACACTTGTACTCCGGGTGTTACCGGGTGCCAGGGGTGTCCAAAACACGGCGCCCTGTAAGTACACTTGTACTCCGGGTGTTACCGGGTGCCAGGGTATCCAAAACACTGCGCCCTGTAAGTACACTTGTACTCCGGGTATTACCGGGTGCCAGGGGTGTCCAAAACACTGCGCCCTGTAAGTACACTTGTACTCCGGGTATTACCGGGTGCCAGGGGTGTCCAAAACGCTGCGCCCTGTAAGTACACTTGTACTCCGGGTATTACCGGGTGCCAGGGGTGTCCAAAACACTGCGGCCTGTAAGTACACTTGTACTCCGGGTATTACCGGGTGCCAGGGGTGTCCAAAACACTGCGCCCTGTAAGTACACTTGTACTCCGGGTATTACCGGGTGCCAGGGGTGTCCAAAACACGGCGCCCTGTAAGTACACTTGTACTTCGGGTGTTACCGGGTGCCAGGGGTGTCCAAAACACTGCGCCCTGTAAGTACACTTGTACTCCGGGTATTACCGGGTGCCAGGGGTGTCCAAAACACTGCGCCCTGTAAGTACACTTGTACTCCGGGTATTACCGGGTGCCAGGGGTGTCCAAAACACGGCGCCCTGTAAGTACACTTGTACTCCGGGTATTACCGGGTGCCAAGGGTATCCAAAACACTGTGCACTGTAAGTACACTTATACTCTGGGTGTTACCGGGCGCCAGGGGTGTCCAAACCTTTGCGGACTGTAAGTACACTTGTCACTTAGGTCCAGTTTTACAATGTCCCAATAACTATACTTATTCGTCGAATAGCTTGTTTTCTCAATGGCAACGACCAATAAAAACTCGTGAAATCCTCCAAATAGCTTAATTGCTACAAATAACGTTCCTATTAGGAGATGGTAAGACTGGCCCTTATACTCCGGGTGTTACCGGGCACCAAAAGTATCCTAAACACTACGCACTGTAAGTACACTTATACTCTGGGTGTTACCGGGCGCCAGGGGTGTCCAAACCATTGCGCACTGTGAGTACACTTATACTCTGGGTGTTACCGGGCGCCAGGGGTGTCCAAACCATTGCGCACTGTGAGTACACTCGTTTTCCGATTCTCAGCTCGATAAATTACGTTAAAGCCAAATAAAATGTGTATTGAAAATATCGTCCAGTGATGAAAAGTACGCTTTAATTAAATGTTATATACTCGCAATTATTTCTTGTAGATCCAGATAAAGTACACACTTTTTTGTGTTCATATAATCAATTCGTATATGTTATACCTTTTACCTGATTATTATAATAATTTATAAGCGTGTAAAGAGTAATCGAGACAAAAGAGTTTGTTTATGTTGATTTTAAGTAATAATAGCAAACCAAAGTTAGAGATCAAACGCCAGCTGAAACGTAGTAACAATGAACTACCAATCCCATGCCATTGTGGCCACCATGCGCAATAAGTGAATACATCCTATAGCGTAGATTAAATGGAACCACTGAGTTTTTTTTTGTTTGTTTTGTCCATCCTTGAGTGCGACGTACCTGATCAGCCATTGGTCAGTCTCGGAACTATCCATTAAGCCGTCAGTCCCATCACATGTGTTTTCCCAGGGCGGCCAGAGCTTACGAGATTATTTATACACTGGAATCTTGTTGATAAAGCGTGTTATATTCCTTACCGTGAACGCGGCCCTTAAGCCACCACCTATAAAATAAAGAGCGTTTCCCTCTCCTTGATGAAAGACCACTACAATTAATCTTTTCGTAATGCCTTGGCTTGGATTAAACGTGAGATGGATGAGTGGTTTCGATGAATTCTACACATTGTTGCAAAATTCATTGAGACAATTATACTAGTATCAATTTACATCACTCGTTATGACACCTTGCTGCACATCACATAAGTCTTGCATCAACTTCGTTTTCATTTACTGCTTGAATACACTGTTCTATAAGAGGTATAGTCACAATTCTTAGTGAACGCATACAGAAACTCATAGCATAGCTGGGCTAACAAGCGTACGTTGCTTTTTTAACAATCATAAATCGATATTTAATATACCTTATAGGCTTATCCGCATATGTATTTTATATTTATGATTCTTTCGTTATAAGTTTATAATATGAATATATTGGAATTATTAACACGTTTGTACTACAGTTACTATCTCTTTAATATTGTTGCGATAATTATTTTTATATTTTTAACAATATGAATATTTAATAAATAAAAATATAAATAAATGCATGCCTTAACATGTAGTTGTATAGTTTTATTTACTGTCCTCCTTATCCTCCTTGTAAATCAGTCTGACAATTGTGTAAAAGCGCGATACACGCGCAAATAAAATCAGTACTGGCAATGGTAATCGTCTGCTTTCCCGCCCCAATCTTTCCATTATGTGCAAATCGTGTATCATTGCTTGTCAATATGTAAAAAAAAAAACATGGCGCCCAAATGCTAGTAGAACAAAGTTAGACTTAAATTGTTGTTTTTATCATCATGGTAATAAGTTGTGCTTCGAGTCGTGACACGAAGTCGTGGTTTGTCGCGCTGACTGTGCATGTCAACCTAAATGTAACAATTGTACCTCTATTACTTATCGGATCCAGGTAAAATTAACACATTCGTGACCGGATGGAAATTTAGAATACAATGCCTATCTCACATTTTGCCACCATTTTGTTTTAGAAAAATATTTTCAGAATAATTATTGAAGTATAATTTTGTAACTTCTTTTTTCCACAAAAAATTTGGCGATCAATCCAGATCGAACCAAAGGCAAAAACAGAAAATAACAATTAACTCATTTTTCTTGAAATTCTGCTATAATGAGAAACTTGGAGAAACTTGAGGAAAAACTTGGAATGAGAAACTCTTTTCACGATTCCCATCACATATCGTGCTCATCCGTAAAATAACTCTACAATCCAAATTTGTAGACCTTGTAGAATTCATTGTTGATAATTAAGGTATGAAATTGATTCACGTATGTATTTGGGATGTTAGAGTTAAACATTCACAGACAGGGGCGACAGAACACGGGGGGGGGGCATTCCCCCCCCCCCTGGCTACGCTACCGCGGATTGTGCAGGAGAAAACCTCGGTGTAGGTCTACTCTTTGCCTGCCACTGAACTTCAACAGGGTCATTGCGCCATGCAGTTCTTTGTTGAATTTTACTTTTCATCAAATCGATCAATGATGCAGATTACCATTTGACTGTCGATAAAATTCAATAGCAATTAAAATTAACGAAACCATTTTGCTTCAGTGCATTTCCATAACATACATTTATTAACATTTATTAATTGAGGCTAGGCCCTATATTGTTTATTTACATTTGATCTTTTTTAATTAAAAAAATATTTTCTGGTCCGTTTGCAGGAGAAAATTCAGTCAGGTAGCTGAAATAATTCCCCTCCCTTTACGCCACTCGGCGGCCGGCTCGATCTCAAGCGGTGAGCGGACACTCGTCGAGATTACCCTTGAAGATAAGATAAATACCTGCAGTCAACTTTGAAGAAGTGGACAAAATTTAAGCTTTGGCAATTAAAATAAATTGTAATTACAATCCAAAAAAAACTCTTCTTGCGTCAAATTATATTTCATACACGCACACACACATAGGCCTCCCCGTTTGAATTAATAGTAATAATAATAATAATACTATTGAATGATAGCAATTGTCGTAAAAATGTGTCCCCGGGGACTGGGAATCGAACCCAGGTCTTCCGGTTTTCATACCGACGCTTTACCAACGAACTGTTGATTGCCCAGGTCGCGAGCTCAGTTGGCAGAGCGTCAATACGTAAAACCGGTGGACCTGAGTTCGATCACCAGGCAGGACACATTTTTACGACAGTGACTATCATTCAATAGTATCATTATTATAACTATTAATTGAAACGGTATGAGTGTGTGCGTGTTTGAAATATAAGCTTTAGACAGAAGATTTTTTTAGTATTGTAATATGCCTCTACAATTATATTTTAATTGCCAAAGCTTAAATTTTGTCCTGTTTTGACGAATCAGAAACGTAGGAGTAATGTTTTTTCTGAACCGCTCGCGGTCGAGCCGCCCGCCGAGTGGGGGTAAAAGGAAGGGGAATTATTTCCGCTACCTGGCTGAATTCTCCCTTGCGCACGGATCCATCATTTACCTATATTATTGTTTGATTAAACGAATATATCTCTTGAACAATAGTGAAGAGTATAATTCTATTCAGTTCAAAATTTTTTTCCCGGTCGCTTGCGCTTGCTGGGATCTCGCTTGATCTCGTCGAATTTGTTCCTTTGAACAATCTTCTTGATTTTAACTGGCGCCAGTTCAATTTCATTTAACACTATTTCACTCGAAGTACAGGTAGCCCGACCCCCGAACACCTCCGTCAAGTCGGGTAGCTGCTCGACCGCTTCTATATCGTGCAGCAGTTCCATGGGGTCGGGCAGGCCCACTGGATAGCGCATGCGCTTGATGTTGTGCTGCGCGTACCGAGACACGGGTGGCGGCCGTGGACATAGTTTCTTATAGTTGTGCTGTACTTTCTCCCATTGATGTTGTGTCATGGTGGGTTCCACCTTACACATAAGAGATGCACGACGTGGTTGTTCGGTCACCACCCGCGGTTCTATGTGGGTAGCCTCTTTCTGGTCGCTCGGGAACAAGAGGTTGGGGTGGTAGCGTAACCGCGGTCTCCCTCCCCCGCGCATCGATGGAAATTGCGCTTCCGCAGAGTCGCGGGGGATTCTGGGAGCGGGACACTTTGCGCTCCCCGGTATTATCTTGATGAGGGATGTTGAGCCAATGGCCTTGATGACAGAAGGCTTCTCGGCCACTACCGGGGCGCGCAAAGTGCCCAGGACGCGAGCTGATGGTGTTGCTGGGGCCGGCGTCCTTGATGCCCTGTAGGTTGTCTTGGGGGCGTCAGGGCACCACACCTCCCAGAACCGCGGGGGAGGGCTCTCGTATATTGGCGTCGTCTGTTGTTCGCCCAACAGGTTCGGCAGGTTTCGAACCTCCTCGATTTCTTTGCGTTGACGGAGTAACTTTATTCTGTCTCGTTTTTCTTGCTCCCCGACACGTTTGCGTCGTGCCCTGGTCTCCATTGATGCTCTTCTTACAGACGAATTGAAGATCTTCAAAATCTGCAAAACAGAGGAATGCGTACTATACTTACATTTTTTTTGAACATATAGATAAATCATATTTTTTGCAACACTTCAATACAAACAGAAATTCCTGAGTATAATAACTCTTAACTTTCCCAAGATAAATTAATAATATTTAAAGATAACATAAAGGTTGTGGAGAAAGAACAAAAACATGTATAGGGTGTTGGGGAAAAAAGTTGAAAAAAAAACCCACTGGTTTAACTATACTTACATCTAATAGATGTGTACCTATAGCAATAATGCTGGATGCACTTCAGTGGTGTGATGTAAGAGAACAAATTACATTCAGTTTAATGATTTTCATCTATAAGATTCATAATAAATTATTACCAAACTATTTAGAATCCAAATTAAAATCAATAGCGGACGTTCATGACCATGTTTAAGGGGAGCAAAAAATGTTTTTTATTTGGAAAGGTGCAATGAGAAGATTGCTATCAAATCTATTTTTTACTCGAGTATAAGAGAATTTAATATCCTACCATCCATAGAATTTGTAATTTTGGCTTTGGGTAATATATTATTAATAATATTACGTACTATAAAGCAATAATGGTAATAAGTAATAACTCATCAAGTTAGTGAACTTAAATCAATTTAATAATGTAATTCAAGAAACATTTCAGGATTTCAGGAAAATAAAACTGAGAACGCAAATTCATCGGCCAAGCTTTTAATTATACATACAGTGTGTTCATTTTGTTTTTCCCACCTCGAAATGTTTCAATAAGTTAATTTAATTTTGTAATTTATGTTAATATATTTATTTATCAAATATTAAGAGCTGTAAACATTTAATTATTTTTATATGTAATTATAATTACTATATTTATATATTGGAAATAAAATAATTTGCTTGGCCAGAATTTGAGATAACACCCCTTTATATGTTGAGCCTCTTTTGAATTTGGCGTTTTTTGTACGTGCGCCCTCTTTGGTTTGTAACGGTTTGTCTTCTCCGTTTTGGGCTTGGCCTCTTTTTTTTGCAAATTTTTTGCATTTTTGTTTGGTATTATTATTATTATTATTATTATTATTATTATTATTATTATTATTATTATTATTATTATTATTATTATTATTATTATTATTATTATTATTATTATTATTATTATTATTATTATTATTATTATTATTTTATTGAATGTATCACAATCATACAATCTCGGTCAAAACCGGCGTTAACATGTTATACGGACGTAATGTCAAGTATTTTCATGTGTCTACCTTATTTAACTTCACTAATTACATGTTACTAGTTTAAACAGTCATCAATCTCGGTCAAAGCCGGTGTTATTATTATTATTATTATTAATTTTATTATTATTATTATTATTATTATTATTATTATTATTATTATTATTATTATTATTATTATTATTATTATTATTATTATTTTATTGTTGCAATACATACAAACTCGGTCAAAACCGGCAGAAACATGTTGTACGGACACAAATGTCAAGTATTTCCATGTGTTTACCTTATTAAAATCTACTTAGAACTACTTAATATATCTTCTTCTTCTTCTTCTTCTTCTTCTTCTTCTTCTTCTTCTTCTTCTTCTTCTTCTTCTTCTTCTTCTTCTGCTTCTCAAATGCCCACATTTGGCTATACTACTTAATATATCATTGTCCACATTATTTTTTCCAAACCGAACTGTGGATGCTATGTACGGTCGTGGCCGATTTGTACTCATCCCAGCATTCGCTCTTTTTTACGGTGGAAACCACGAAAACCACCATCGGGATGGAGAACTTCTTGAAGTCTTCATTCTTCTTAGTTCAAAAATTTTCGCACTATCCTACACGTGTTCAAAATAATTGCTTTTTGCATCTCGATGTATATGTTCGGTTGGAGACCAATTAGTTTAATACAGTCATGGAGTTTACGTGGAACAATGCCATTTGCTGATATAATTAACGGTATAACAGTTACATTATTCTGCTTTCACAACCTTTTTATTTCAATAGATAATTCCTTATATCTGTTTATCTTTTCCCGCCAAGTTGTCTCTACATTGTGGCATAAAGGGACGGCAACATCAATTAAAATCGTTTCTTGTTTCTTCTTGTCAATAAATATAATATCCGGTCTATTGTGATGTATGGTTTGGTCTGTAATAACTGCCCGGTCGTAATATAATTTGTAGTCTTTACTATCTAATACCTTTTCAGGCTTGTATTAATTGTAGTACGCAGTGGTTGTGTTTATAAGTTTATACTTCATGGCTAATTTTTGATGTACAATGTTTGCAACTTGGTTATGCCTATGAAGATAATCTGTTTGACAAAGCATTTTGCACCCAGATACGATATGTTCAATTGTTTCGCCGTTCATATTACATTTTCTACATTTATCTTCCACTGTGACGTCTTTCAGTATGTATTTTTTGTAATTGTTAGTCTTGATTACTTTATCTTGAATAGCGATCATAAATCCCTCTGTTTCGCTGAAAATGTCCCCGGACGTTAACCATTTGTTCGATGCTACCCTATCGACGCTATCTTTAAGAAGTTCTTTATAATGTCTGCTATGTAATGTCTTTTCTGATATTCTGATCACTTTTGCTGTGTCAGAATTTAGTTTTTGAAGCAAGTTTAAATTTCCGTCATTTAAATTGAGGGGAGAAAGCTACTTGTCTGCCGATACTATAGCTCTATGAAGTTGTGAATGTGGGCATTTTGTATAAAAGTACTTTCTCAGAATTTCAATTTGTTTATAATATAAATTGTTTAAATCAATCAAGCCTCTTCCTCCTTTTTCTCTAGGTAGAGTCACTCGTTCTATTGCTGACTTAGGGTGATGACTTCTGTATTTGGTGAATGTTGTGCGGGTGAGAATTTCTAGGGCATGAATTTCTGTCTGTGTCCAATTAATAATTCCGAATGAATATGTAAGTAGTGTTAATTGCTTTGATCTTTTTTTTACCATTCAGTTGTGTTTATCATTATTTTTATTATTATTATATTATTATTATTATTATTATTATTATTATTATTATTATTATTATTATTATTATTATTATTATTATTATTATTATTATTATTATTATTATTATTATTATTATTATTATTATTATTATTATTATTATTATTATTATTATTATTATTATTATTATTTTTATTATTATTATTATTATTATTATTATTATTATTATTATTATTATTATTATTATTATTATTATACTTTATTTATCATTAGTTGTAGCATTGAGTTTGTTAGAAAGTCTCGATTGCAGTCACAGGCTTGTCGCCAGTAATTCACCCGTCAGGTATTCCACACGCATCTACTCAATATATATTAATGAATATTTACCTTGACTCTTAACGATACGTTCTGCGTATCTCTACTACAGCGTTTTCCTATACAAATAGTATTTCCAAGTAGCACTTACTCGCTAGCTCATGCGTTCTTAGATTTGACCAATATGGTCCTAGGTATTTCCATGACAATAGCGTAGACCTTAACAATGTCAAATCGATCAACAATCAATGTGTACTGAATTGTTAGTGTAGGTTCGAAATAAATCTACGATAATCTACTACAGATAATCTTTCACCGTACACTGTCTTTAAACCACTATTAGATTAACGACACGACATGACTGAAGTTATTCAAGTAAGTTTCCTCAGACATAACAGATCAATTGCTGCTCCTGTATCTACTTCCATACTAAGCTGTTTTCCATTTACTTGCACCGATAGAGGTGGCTCAGCGGTAAGACGCGAGACTCTAATTCGGGAGGTCGCCGGTTCGATTCCGGCCACCGGCAGTCCTGACTGGAGGTTTTTTCCGAGGTTTTCCTCAGTCGTAAAAGCGAATGCTGGGATTGAGTCATACTATCAGCCCTCGGACAATCCTTCCCAACTATCCAAACACCCTAATAACCTAGTTAGTCACCTGAAGAGGGGCACATCAGGTAAAGCTGGTGTGCACCCTAGAACGGGTATTCCTACAAAAATTATTATTATTATTTACTTGCAATGTAACATACACTGGCTTATCGAGTGTGCTTAATAAGCAGACAATTTTTTGAATATCAAAACCTTCACTTTCACTACTACTATCTTCACAGACAGAACTTTCTGCACAGTCAAAGTTTTTGACTCGACTGCTATTTACCGCTCTGTCATAACTATTACGACCCACATTAAGCTTGTTTTGACTGCAGACTTTGGAAGCATGACCTGTTTTTTGACAAACAAAACATTTCCACGACACTACCGCGATACGTTTTTTTGCATCGTGGTTCCTACCACAATGCTGGCATTCCCGATGTGTTGACTGACGACCAGACATTTTGACTGGACGATCATGACTCTGACATAGGAGCGTAGTCGGGCGTGGGCGCGCCTGGGTTAATGCGATAAGCTATGTAGTTTTTGAAAATTACACTTATATCACTGTCAATATAATGTATTTTTAGTTTAATTCCTCCTGTGCCTTTGTGTGAGCTTCTTATTTGTCAATGTCCAGTCAATGTCACGTCAATGGCAATCATGCCTGCTTTCAACCCTACTCCCGCACAAAGACAAAGTACAAACACGTCCATAAAAACACGTGAAAAATGATAAAATACAATTAGAATTAAATTACATTAAACCGTCTGATGTGTTTTGAATAGTTGTATAAAAAAGAAAAAGGCGGGGGGCTATTGTAGCACGGAGGCCGGCTTCCATTCTCCCTTTATCCCATGACAGTGAAGACTTCAGCCGTCTCAATCCCTAGGGACCTAATTTGTAAGGGAACTGTCTCAGTTTTTATGACATGTTCCTCTCCACTTCTATAAACACTGTTGTAAGTGTTCATATAAATAATATATGTAATAAATAAACTCTATAATGAATACTTTGAATTTATTAATAAACCTCTAGCTTTATATTAACAACTTTATTTTAATTAAAAATGTTTTTGAAGTACGACGTAGAGTATTAGACCGACAAGGAGGAAGCCCGACATGATATATGTTTTTAATATAACAACTTGTTGGAGTCTGACAAAAGGTTTGGGTCCGAGGCTCAAGGTTTGGGTTCGAGGCTCAGCGCTCTAAAACCCTCCCAGCAGAATTCATATGAAAAGTATCTCAAGTTAGGTACTTGTTTTATACACTTATAAGCCTAACCAACATTGGTGGTCTTCAGGGAGAAATTTATGAACGTGGAGATTGGAGAATGATCTTTATGCCTCATATTTTGGCAACAATGTTAATCGAGACATTGAGTGGGTTCTAATATGGAGGTGAAATAACGTAATAATTCTTTATAGAACAAAGGACTTATACGGTAAACGACAAAGCAATAAATACATTCTTAGCATATCAAGTTCAAAGATGGCGAAAATATTATCGCAATCATGTTATTCAAGACGATGAGGTGTGAAGATAAAAAAAAATTACAAAAAAGGCCAAACCCACGTATTTAGGTGGGGTGCGCTTATGACCTGCGCCCTGAACCGCAATGGTGTTGCACCTGATTGCATGATTTATTTATCTAATACAGGATTTTTATCCCAATTACATTAGATATAATAAGTAGTCCACAAGACTATACACATAAATACATACACAACAGCTAGACTGTATAGGGTTATGGACTGCCCATACCCTCTTTAGCCTTCAGATACTTACAATTACATACAATTATACAAAGTTAAAAGTTACAATGTTAAATAAATGGAAAGAAAGTTATGTAAACCCCCTGTCCTTAACGCAACCCTTGACGTAATCGAACCAGAAAGTTACAATACAATGCACACCACATTATCGTGAACTTTATCACCCTAATTGATAGCCATCCACTTAACCTCGTAGCTCAACTCCACTATGTGAACAACTCCGGAGCGTCTTTGTAGTAACTGTTGTATTAGTCTTGTTGTCACACCATTGCTGCTATTTAGTGCATACGCTGCCTAAAGCGCATACATCACTGCAATACGTCCTTTGTAATATCGTAAGCTAACCCGCAGAGTATCCAATTAAGTGTTGCGATTAATGCAGATTAGCTCAGAGTTTCATATGTCGTCGTCAAGTATATTAAAACTAAATCGACAGCGTTATTTGAGTATATCCCTGCTTCCAATGCAGAAGGTTCCGGGTTCAAATCCCGCTTCAGGCAGATTTTTTAAACTTCTAATGTGGATTCAGTTACATCACTTCTTGGCTTAGGAATAAGTAAGTGGTGACTTTGGAGCCGTCCTAGCAACGAAGCACTCAATAAATTCAAAGTTGTTCTAAATCGGCCTTGTTGATTCTGACATTTGGCCGCAGGTGTTCGCACTGTCCAATCACTGATTCATATGTTTCATGTTATCGCTCACTCATCGATGGTGTTCAAAGCCTATAGGGTTGGTTTAGTCGCTTCAAATTGAAGTACCCCACTGGAAATCAGTCTTGTTACTGAGTGGGTATACTCTATAAATACAAATTTATTTAGTTATTTTATTTATTTAAACTACTATAATTAAAATGATCTGATAGTTTTAGATCTTTTCATTCATAAATATATCAATATCAATCCATGGATTGGTTTGGGACGGCTTTCCATCATTTCCTCTTTGCTGTATTTGTTTCATTTATGCTTAGCCATTGCAATGGATATCCTGGAGTATCAGTTAGTTGTTGCTCGTACTCCAAACTTCATTTTACATACTTGAGTCATCATGATTTTTATGTTTGTTGTTGTTTACTACAAAAACTTCTGTATTTTGAGATTAAGGAAATATTTTACACATTTGGTTAGGTAATAAGTTAGGGCCTCACATATCATAAACATCACCCATCACCTCACTCGTCACATCATTTCGCGTATTATGTTCACTGCCATCATCAATCATCACCTTTCATTGGACTTGCAATAAATTTAATATTACATTATATTTTTAGTATATGCGTAAGTATTAGTTTTAGTATTAGTTTAGTATTAGTTTTTAGTATTAGTTTACATTCACATGGATGCAGGACACAACCCATGTGGATGGATCGTCGGTCCGCTTTCTGCATCCTTTCATAATTAGGCATTAATATTTAGCAATTACCTTGCAATGTACAATGTCTGATATTGATAAATAAATAACAACATCCTCTTTTCCTCCTTTACGTATGACAATTATATATCACTTCAACATTCAATTCAAAAGGGTCTTTATACTCTACACGAAGTGTGAAAGATTCGATATCAGTTGTAGAATGTATGCTACTAATAATAGTGACCGACCAAAGGCAAGAGGAAAATTATATACTCTCCAAAGTGACATTAAAACAATATAGTATTCAACTAGAAGCATGAACTACGAACTACAATTTCCCTGATTCGAAACTAATTTCGGATTTGATCTAAGCAAAGTTAACGAACCACTGCACAGATGTCAAACACACAGATCAAACTAAAGTCAACGCAAACAATATTAATCAAACTCGGGTGAGTTTGCGCCTAGTGGGTGAGGGAGGGGGGGGGGGAGGGGGGGGGGGGGGTGTTTTGCATGTGTTTGCCACACATGTTCAAACGTAAACTTGACTTCGGCAGGCGATGCAAGTGGAGTGGGGCGCCTGGGGGTGGAGAGGGGGGGGGGGGGAGGGAAAACTTTATAGAGTGGAGTAATTGAGGAAACGTTTGCGTGGGAATCAGATTTACGTAAGTTGGGATTCTTGTGTATATATTCAATCCACACATCGTGTCGACTTAGCCTAGAAGGTGTGTTTAGTTTATGAGTCGTTGGTGGATGAAGACTCGTTTAATAATATTAATAACACGCATAATAATAATAATAATAATAATAATAATAATAATAATAATAATAATAATAATAATAATAATAATAATAATAATAATAATAATAATAATAATAATAATAATAATAATAATAATGTATTATTTTTAATATTATTATTATTCATTTACAAATTAAAACGAATTTTACGAATTTCATGGATTTTACTAATTTCTTTGTCATTAATATTTTCTCAACCCCACTAAGCGAGAACTCATGTGGTAAACACAACAAATTAATCATAGAACAACAATAATAATAATAATTATTATTATTATCAAGCCATCCAGATTGAGTTCATGGGCAGTGGATAACTCATATTACATGCTTGTGCGGATTTAAGTTTAAGGTATCTTTTTTTAGCAGTTGTGTGAATATATTGATTTTGCCAGAATTCAAAATACATTGCTGATCTTTTTGTATAAGTTTTCATCTTGTATAAAGAGAAAATCTTTTGAAATTGAAAAATAACACTACCTCAATAGATCCTTCAGCCCTAGGATATACAAAGTTCCTTGTACGTTGGTTACTTTGTCCCGGTACAATCCTCTCTAAAACCAACGTAATTTCTCTTCACTTCGGGTAGGTAGACACAATCCAAGATGCTTGCTTTAAGGTTGTATGTCGACCTTCACAGCGGAACCCCAGATTCTGTCGCTTAAAATTGCTTGAAATGTTTCAAAGTCGTCAAAAAGTAAACCGAAATATGTCATCCTTTTGATTATTTAGATCTCTTTCTTATAAATGTTTTTAGTTCCAATATGTATTTTCGTCTTCCATGATCTTATTCTTATTTAACGTTGTTGCGACGCTATAATTTCCAATTAAAAAGAATTTTTATTTATTGAAAATGCAAATTATGTATAAGAAATAGCACTAAATTCTGTAGGGAGGGATAACATTCTTTTAATAATTTTTAAGTAGTTCAAAGCAATGTTAACCTAAAAAAACCGGGTGTTTCACAGTGTAAGTCGACATACAGCTTTTAGTTCATTTACATGCACAAGATTACAAGTAACTACGTACATAAGGTCATCGTACAACAACTTCGGTAATGCTTTCGTCATCAATCAATGACGTGTTTACGGTCTCGGCCAACCCGAGCAGGTATCTGAATTAGCCACGGCGTTGGTTGGCTGCCGCTCACCCACCCGTGACGGAAGCAATACCGAAGTTGTTGTACGACGACTATACTAAAGTAGTCGTACAACAAATTTGGTAATGCTTTCGTCATCAATCAATGACATGTTTACGGTCTCGGCCAACCCGAGCAGGTATCAGAATTAGCCACGGCGTTGGTTGGCTGCCGCTCACCCACCCGTGACGGAAGCATTACCGAAGTTGTTGTATGACAACCATACTAAAGTAGTCGTACAACAACTTCGGTAATGCTTTCGTCATCGATCAATGACGTGTTTACGGTCTCGGCCAACCCGAGCAGGTATCTGAATAAGCCACGGCCGCTGGTTGGCTGCCGCTCACCCACTCGTGACGGAAGCATTACCGAAGTTGTTGTACGACGACTATACCCACAACAGCAGCATCTGTTATTACCGTAGGTTACACAACTATAAGCGTGGCTTACACAAGGTCTAGCTCTGTCTCGCTCACACTTACGTGCGTCATGTGTACAAACAAGTGTAAACAGCAAGTGTAAACAGGAGAGTAGACAGGTGGAGAACGCGCCAAGCCTGCCCTAGGAGGATGCTGGGGTTAAATGAAACATTGTAATTATATGGTAATGACAATATTGATTTACGTTACCTATATCAATCCCGTGTGTTTAGTCTCGAACTTAGGGCTGCACCTGACACCCTAGGACTACGTATAGAGACGTCTGAGTTATGCATAATATTATATTATATTATATTATATTATATTATATTATATTATATTATATTATATTATATTATATTATATTATATTATATTATATTATATTATATTATATTATATTATATTATATTATATTATATTATATTATATTATATTATATTATATTATATTATATTATATTATATTATATTATATTATATTATATTATATTATATTATATTATATTATATTATATTATATTATATTATATTATATTATATTATATTATATTATATTATATTATATTATATTATATTATATTATATTATATTATATTATATTATATTATATTATATTATATTATATTATATCATACTAGTTGTCGACAGGTCTACGTGGATTCCTCCTCGTGGTGACCGGTGCCCGCAAAGAGAGCTGCCGTCTCGTGTATATCCCCACATTTCTCATTTCTCATTCATCATAATCTTACTCAATTTTCAAATTTTCTCCTGATCCTTCTTCTTATTCTCGTTCGTACATTGATATATCATAGTCAATGTACGTCCCGTCAAAAAATATGTTAATTTTAACGTGATCCTATAGATTTGGAGGTAAAATTACATTCGTTTTGCTTTGCTGTCACTAAGTGAAATTACTGTGATAACGAAAACTTTTTTATTTTGAACAATGGCGGTAACTTTGAGAACTTCCGGATAAAATATTCATGGACATGTTCGCTTATCAAAGTTTCACAATTAAAGAGGGTATCCCCAGTACTTTATACATCCTACAGTTGGTATTACATTGTATTCAGCTAGCGAGCACATGCGCCGCTGATTCAGGAGTTCGCAGATTCTATTCCCGACTGAAGGGGTGTCTCGCCACATCAAGCAGCCCTGACTTGCTACTTACAGCCGGTATTATTCCTTCGATAAAGTAAAGTTAAATCCTCGTTATTCTGTTAAATAAAATAAATTCACATTTAGATTCTACCCACTCAGTAACAAGATTGATTTTCAGTGTGGGACTTGAATTTAAAGCGACTAAACCAACCCTGTAGGCTCCGAACACCATCGACGAGTGAACGATAACCAATAAAAGATCGATATTTCAAATAAGAAACATATGAATCAGTGATTGGACAGTGCGAACACCTGCGAACAAATGCCAAAATCAACAAGGCCGATTCAGAACAACTTTGAATTTAATGAGAGCTTTGTTGCTAGGACGGCTCCCAAGTCACATCGCAACAGAGCTAATGAAGATTAATATTTCAATTTCAACAGTCTTGCGGTAACAACAATGTGCTTTACATCAGAAGAGAAGGTAATAGACTAGTATAGGTCAAGTAAAACTCCGGTGTCAAAGGAAACTTGTAGCGTCTGTTATCTAGCAAATAGTCTAGCCAGACAGAGGTTCGGATTCCAGGAACATTATCTTCATCCAATCAAACTATAAGCAAACCACTTCTAATTTCGAGCGGATCGACGAAGCTAAGTCGAATTCTCTTCAATTCAAATCTCTAAGAAGAACAATCAAAGATGGCGAATCAGACAAAACGTTTTGTAAAGCGCCATTGAGGGGTATGTATGGTTTAATATTGCAATGTGTA
Organism: Isoperla grammatica; assembly: GCA_945910005.1. NCBI lineage: Eukaryota > Metazoa > Arthropoda > Insecta > Plecoptera > Perlodidae > Isoperla > Isoperla grammatica. Next base: position 13,540,397 of record OX246741.1, read on the forward strand.
CGTTTCTATGCAACTGGTCTCAACGCGTTGCAAGGCGTAATGTGCGCTTCTCATGCGTATATGACGCCGGCGTATAACGTTCTAGTCGTTGGCCAATCAGTAGAGCGAAATAAAATTCGCGTTACGAAATAAAGCAAAACTGTAGCTATACCCCTAAGAACGATAATTGTTGACGAGACGTCGTGTCAGCATGCTGAGAATTATGCGAATTTTGAATCGTCGAAATAACGCGATTTGGAGTTGTAGCCACGAAACCGACGACATATCTCTGCATGTATTCGCGAAACAATTCCTTCAAAATGGTGGACCGATTTCATTTAAAATATTGTTTATCATTTTTAAAACCTTTAAAGCATATTTTTTGCTCCAACAAGGTTGTAGGTAGATTTTTCTCATATTTTTTGGAAATGTTCTCTAACTTTTATAATTAAACCCACTACTAATTATTGCTATCATAATAGAAGAGCTTACATGGCGAAATACCACTACCATAGATGACAAATTCAATACGCGAGTTGTTATCTGTGCCCCTACGTAGCTGTGTTGTGTATGGGGTTATGTGCGAATCATTTCTAATCTACACACTGGAGAAATAATACACTAATCTACCATTTATGATCTACAATGTGGAATAAACCTGCGTCATTCTATCACAATTCTGGTTTGTGTGTGTTTACTAGTATTACGCGTTATCCGTATAGATCAAATGATTTAGGCAACCATTATGAAATGAAGTTGTAATTATTCAAGCCTATACTGCATGCCCGGAACTGTTGAATACTGTAGGGGGAACAAATTCGAAAACGTTTGATTTGGTTAATCTTGAATCAGATTTCCATTTCACCTAATGTGTTGTCTTTTTTTCTTTAAAATAATGCCAGTGCATAATATATTTTACAATTTTTCAAAACAATGTAAATATCAATAGTATAATTTTACAAATACGTCAAATTCTTTTGTAAATAAAATTATTTTGTGGACTAAAGCCAAAATTCAACCCTTAAAAAATATCCGGTTACCAATGTAATGTGGTTTCACGTAGAGTAACGTTAAACATGGCGGACAGGCCAAGACACACAGCACTTCCCGAATACCCTTAATAACAAAGCTACGTTTGTTCCCAAGATGAATGGTTATATTAACGGTTTGAGAGTTCTCGTTGATACATAAATGGAAAATCTAAATATATGAGGGCGAATTTACGCGCGAACAGGAGTGAATTACACCCGAACGTGAAAGATTTATCGTTTGATTAGGAACGAATGCGATCTCGTTTTATTCGCCATTTTGAATGCAAAACACACACCAAACTCGTGTTTTACGTGATCCATGGTTTCTTGGATATATATTCTCACCGCGAAATACAACTAAACCTTTGGTTCCTTTTAGCGGCAAGTCGGGGCCTTCAACTTCTGCAGGTCGATATTTTTTAAGGAGATGCAGAAGCAACGATGGGAAATTAAGATAAACCAGACTGAAGAAAAAGTCGAACCGTGTTTGTCAAACACTTTCTTTAATCGAGAAAACATTTGCAATTTCGCGAAGGGGGTTGACTGTGTGTGGGGGGGGAGGGGGGGATCTTCGTTCAGACTCTTGGGACGTACCTAAATGAAGAATCCATGACCATGCATTGCTGTTTACTTTGACGTCATCAAACATCACCCCCCCCCCCCCCCCCCTCTTCTTTCTAAGGGACGCTTTTTATTTTATTCTAGTTGCTGTTTATTTGCTTATTTATTTAGCATATTACCAATGTTAGCAAACTCTGTATGCCCGAGAATATTGGTGGCTAACAACCCTCTTATCCGACTTATTTTGGAAACAGACGTATTGAAATATATATTTACTTTTTGTTTTGTATTTGTTTATATTTATTTAAGAAACAAAACGCATGATCAACTAGAATAATAGCTCTACCCCCAGGCCCTAATGAGTATAATTTACTCGAGAGCACTCAAAATAGACAAGATACATTCTGGTGGCAAGAAAATATTTAGCTGTCAATTTTCATTGTTGTTCTATTGTTATTATTCATCAATGGCGCTGAAAGGAGGTTGCTTAGCAGCGCTATCTATGTTCATTTTGAGTCCTCTAATAGAGAACCATTAATGAATAATAACAATAGAACACAATGAAAATTGACAGCTAGACCACTCCTAATAGAAGTGTATTTTCTTGCCACCAGAATGCATCTAGTCTATTTTGAGTGCGCTTTTGGAAGAGCTGCTCAAAACGATATTTATTTTTCAATGAACATTATATGTAAAAGAGATGTAGGCCTACAGTCATCTCTATACGTGTTTCAGAAGACGCAATACAAGTACTCTCGCTACAAACACAAAGTGTCCCTCGTGTCCTCTGAATGTCGCGACTCATACCTGTAATTAGGCTAGATTGCGACATTCCAACGTCCTTCACCTTGATTCATTACCTTACCGGAAGCTTGCATGCACCATTATACACTGCGGCGGTCATAACTTGTTACTCGTGAAAATGTAGGCACACAGCTTGTTATCTTACAGAAATCATACTCAACTATATCATCACATAGATTGACTCCATTGAAAACGAAGTAAAATATCGAATCATCACAAATAATTATATTATTATTATTATTAAAGAGAACGAGAGAGAGAGAGAGAGAGAAGATTGAAGAATCTCGCAAATAACGTTATGTAAGCAAGATGCAATTCTTCTAAGTACTGTCATCGTATCTCAGATGATACGCATAGCTGAGCTGTGTTACCCAACCAGGTTCGACCTGCGCATGTGCATGAACGTGACAACCATTTGGGAGTTTATGACTACTACGACCGAAGTTTATAATTTTAGTATTTAATCTGACGAGTTTTATCTAATGAATTCGGGGATTTCGCCCCATGTTTGTGCTAGCCAGGTAGTAGGGGTGTACATCATTTGTGAAATGCCAAGACCGTCGAAAGATCGACTGATTTTCTTGTTCTCAACTGAGCCACGTCCCCACTGTAGTGCCTTTTATTTCATAATGCCCTACATTTGCATTACATTTAAATGTTCTTCACGAGATGATTTTAACATTTTGTTACATAGGACCTAACTTTTGTGTGTTGTTTTTTTTGTGAATAATTTTTGTTGTTCACTCTAATAAAAATGATCCCTAAAACTTGTGTTGCAATAATTATGCGCGTGTTTGAACCCTAAGCAACGTATTTATGTTTATAGGACTCGAAATTCATCTTTTTTATTTTTATAGTCAAATGTTTTAAATATTATTATCATCTTAAAATATCGATAAAATCCGAGACCATTGTGCATTATCTCATATTTAACGAGTTCCTAACAGAAACCACCATTAGCATAAAAAAGCTTGAGATAGAATTGTATGGGTCCGTCTTTTTATGTTTCATCGCAAGTCGCAACGTACATTTCGAAAAAGGTTTACAGTAGATTTTTTATTTTTATTATTTGATATGAGTGAATACGAAGAGTTTAACAAACTTGAGTTTAGAATGGAAAATATTTCCGTTTGAAAGTTAAAACTTTGTTCTAACGACTTCAAAAGTGTTCGAATGTAGATAAAACTGTGTAATGCTCCCGAGCGTTCAACGTATGTATATAGTTCTCTTTATCGTCGCCATTTTGAACGCCAGCTCGTGCTTGCTACTTTGAGTCGCAGACAACTTGTGAATACACTTTTATAAAGTTTCTAAAACGAGCAACAGAAGTACGCTTGAGTTCGCTGTTCTTAGTTGTATTTCATGCCAGAAGATGTTAACGGGGATGGGTAGCCTCACTATTAAACCGCGCAACATTAACGTGTTTTAATGAGTACGCTATGCAATATTGAAAAAAATGTTACTAATTAACGTTTAGTTTTGTAAGAAATATACAATGAACTAGTTTCAAATATATTCATCCCTACGGTTGTGATTTTTGAAAAAAATTAATAGATTAATAATTAATTGGTTTCCAAAATAACCGTAATAGTTGCAATGTAGCATAAGACAGGAGTGTGAAGATGCAAGGAAGATATGAGGAAATGGTGATATAGGTCTCTCACAGCAAGAAGTAAGATAGTATCAGGACCGCCTATATTTAGTTTCCAATCACTGACGTTTTTCCCGATTATCTAGTACAATTTGGTTGCGGTAAGTTTTTTGACAGTAACGCACAAGAAAACGTGCAAGCAGGTTTCCGTCAAAAAACTTAACGCAACCAAATTGTACTAGATAATCGGGAAAAACGTTAGTGGTTCGCACTTTTTAAGTTGGAAACTAATTGTGGGCGGTCCTGACTCCCCTGACACTACCTTACTTCTTGGTGTGAGATACCTTTACTTGGAGGCTGACTACTACGACTAACTAGTTTTAGCAAATGACAAAACCACAAAAGCGGCGGATTTTTTAAAACTTGTTGTATACAGTGGTGTTTCGTACACGGAAACGAATGAATCAGCACATGGGTCAAATACTGTGATTTTAATATTACCTTGATATTCAGTATGTCGTTAAACAATGAATACATTTCAATATGTGTTTACAGTTCGTGTACCAAAGAGGTTTTTTTTTCAACTTTTTTCCTCATGTTATATATGTATTGTCTTGCCGAATTGCCAACCTTTATGCTTTTGTCTTAATTTTATGTTAAAATGTTAAAAGTTATTTACTTAAGAAATTTTATGAAGAATACATGTACCATGTTTGTTTATAATTTAATAAATTGTGTTTCTACATCACAGTTCGTGTTGATTGGTGGTTCTGCGCTGTGGGTAGTCCTGTGTTCCTGTGTTCATATACTGGGATCACAGCTGGGATGTTTTATAACTTGTGGTAGGGATTATAGGCAACACAAGACTACCTTACACATGCTTTCATCACAGGCGAGCTATTCGTAGCCAACCAGCGAACCGCCCGAGAAAAGCGCGCGCAGATAACGTTCGCAGATTGGCTACGAATACCTCGCCTGTGACGAAAGCATAATATGTAAGGTTGTCTTGGGTTGCCTATAACATCTATGCCGACATAGATGTGAACTTGAGACGTCTTATTAGCAATGAGGTACACTTAATTGGTACAATATCCTTGCACCAATTGAGATTTGAGACATAAAGCATAAAAAGGATTATCAATTCTCTGAAGATCAGTTTTTGTACCTAAATGAGTAGAAAATAAATGCGAGTTTATTTATTTTTATTCCATACAACTCAACGCATCTCTCGCTTGTGATTGGTTGAATGTCAAACTAGTCGGACGCTCGCGGAGAACCTTAATTAGGTTTATGATTTTCTAACACTTGTTTGGTGTATTCAATTTACAATAGGCCTATATGAAAGCTTAGAAGCTACCCCTTTGTTACAATAAATTGTTGTGTCATGTCGTATTGCCATTATTATTCAGTCTTATTATTTTAAGTTTACAACTACAACTACGAATGGTTTATATATTTGACTCGACCAAATGGTGTGAAAATTCGCCATTACTCTTTATATTATCTCTTTTGAGATTTCACAGGCGCTCTCTTAATGGTATAAGAAAGGTACAAGAGCTAATGTCTTAAACAAAGCATCTTTGAACTTCTTTAATTGCATTTTCTAATTACAACACGTTAACCTTATTACGTAAAGTTGGAAGCTACTGCTCTCGTTTATTTGGTTAGTTTCCCTTCACGTTATGAAATTGTTAAGATTTTCAAGCACTGTTAGGAAAAATAGTTTGATACTTCAAACTTGTTGTAAGAGAGAAAAATGTTATCTTTGTATGACCCGTATGCTTTTCCCTCCATGAACAATGTCTTCTTTTCCTTCTAAAGTGACTTTTATTTGACAAAAATCGTATACAGAAGTTTTGGATAATATGTGTTCTTGGACCATATACACTTTTAAAGTTTTGGATATGAATTATGAGGGTTGTAATTGATTTAAAAATGCACATTATTCCGAGACGCAATTCCATTCAATTTCAATTTCAATTCCTCATAAATTTATTCTTCTTTCGTAACTGAAGGGCTTATATATAAATTATCATCTAACAGTAAAGAAATTAATTCACAAAATTGTTAAATTTATCTCAACTATATAGTTTAAGCTAGCGATGTCAATACCCGGAATTTTTCGTACCCGGGTACCATTAACAAACCATCAGGTGGTCAAGTTTGTATTGAGTGGTAGGCTGTAGAACTCAATACAATAGTACAGCAATTTTAATCTCAGAAATTAGTTGTGACTTGTGAGCCATGCAAAGAGGCAACGGAACAGTCGATTTTCATGAGAAGTTCTCCAAATTATGAATAGAAGTGTTTTGACGAATTAGTGTAAATTTAACTGTAAATACTGAATATTTTAAAAACTAGAATTATTTGGTCATATTTTCCTGTTTACGGTGAAATATTAAAGTTTATAAGATAATATTATGTCATACTTATTAGATCCTATGCTCACTTATAATTAATTGAAGAAGTCACCCATTTCCCTTGTATACATTTATAAAAAATAATGTTATTCAATCTTTTTTTGGAGGGGGGGAGGGGGGGAAGAAGCGATTGCCGTTTTATTTCTTCTAGTGACCTCAACGTCCTAATCCCTCTGTCACTTCAGGAACGTACCCACATACACAGCCTTTTCTATAATTAAAATTATGGGCATACATCATAGAAGGTTCGCGTTCACTAGCTGAGCGCGTATGTTCAGAAGCGTATGTGTGCAAACATATGTTCAGAAGTGTATGTGTGTAAGCGTATGTTCAGAAGCGTATGTGTGTAAGCGTATGTTCAGAAAATGTTACTTTTCCTTTTCCTCCACAAAAGCCCATTAATTTACGAAGCAGTCAATACAATTATGCAACTAAGTACTACAAAGTAGTTATCGTAATCTTAACTTGTCAAGCAATATATCAGTACTTCGAGATAAACAGTATACATTATTATTATCTTTCGGTGAACGGTTTTTTTTGTGTGGCTATTTTAATCCATTATAGTTATCCTGTTTCCTGTTAGTAGTAAAGTGAACGTAAAGTGACGTAATGCCACGTTTCTATGTACTTAACAGAGACGCGGCAAACACATTTGCTAAGACCTAACGTAACAAATTAATGTAATTAAAAATACTTATGTCATTAAATGATTGTATACATGTATGTACTCTTGTTGTGAGAACAATAATAATAAAAAAAAGACATTTTGTTTAAAAATAGCTGAAAATCAGTGACTTTTGACTCAAGTCGTAAATTAAGCCTAATGCAATTCTGAAAATTATTTACGCTAAGATTAGCGCTAGCTTGAGACCGAACATTGGCAAACAGCTTGATTTATTTAGTTATAAAACTTGATAAAAAACAAAAAAGTGGTACGATCAAGTATTCCCCCAGAAACCACTATCAACCGTGGCTACCAAGTATGAATAAGCCCGCAAAACACTATTGTGTTAATTGTTTACCCTGGTACAAAACACAATATTTCCACAACGCCCTTGTGATAAAACGTAGACAATGGTTAGCTGCTAGATGGATTTACATAATATTTCTGAAATAGTAAGATAAGAAAACTCAAATACCGAATAGATTCTGTATTGAGCGTTGTTACTGTAGCTGTCCACAACTCCACAATCCATGGGCCCAGGTGTCACGCGTCCACACTTTCTTACTGATTGGTATGTATTCATATTTTTTGTTAAATATTAATTTTGCTTTATTATGTTTGTAAAAATTAAAACCCGATCAGGTTTATTCGCTACGGCGTTGAACCGTTGATACTTACGTGGGATGTCCACGATTCTGGACAGTTTTTAGCCCTATGGACTATAGTCCAGCCGTCGAGTAGGCCGTAAAATAGATAATGTACTAATATTATTACAAAACGAAACTTTAGAAAAGGTGTATGATCATTTTGTATGTACATTTTTTTTTTAGAAAGAAAACCAAAGAGTTTTCGAAATATTACATTTAAAATTTAAAAAAAAAAACAGTGATATTGATAAGAAATTATGACATTTTTAATAATATTTTTTAAATAATAAATCCCGACTATTAATATCAAATATTATTAATAATACTGTCATACGAATTGAAAATTACTCATGAGTGGTCTAAACGAAATAACTAAATCCGTGTATATTAGGCTAATATTAGCCTACTCTAGGTGTTCGTAGGCATCAATAAACATACGATGATAATGATTTGTAGGCAATACCTTTGATATATCCTAATCAAGACGATGACCGGTTGATAATAGATTCTATTTTGAACAGACCTGTCATGGTTGTCAGTGGGAAACGAACGCATGACCTCCAGAATTAGGGTATCACGTGCTACCCTGAGCCACATCTATCGGTCTGTCCTTTCGTCTACAAATCAGGAAAAAAGGCACAACGGATAATTTATAAAATAATAGATTGATTAATTATTTTGAGATATCATTGTAGTAGGCCGGTTGTATAATACCGTATTGAACAAACCAATAAACTATGGTTACTGCGTTCCAGGTTCGAATCCTGGAAGTCTCGTTACGTATTCTCTTCTGCCTCAATCAACTAATCATCCACTAAATCATCAACTATCATCAACTATCATCCTCGGATATCATCGCTGACGATAAACCCAAATTTCAACATATTATATTGAAAACGAATTGAACAGTAAGTGGCTGGATAAAGTACGTTTAATACGGATAAAACAATTGGAACGAAATACAACATTTCGAAAGCATATCGTAGCCAAAACATGAACAAGTAGGCATCGTATTTTTCACGAGTGATCGCACCGATTCCGCCTCCCCCTACCCCTCCCCCCTCGTCGTTCCCATTACGTCATAATTGACTCCCTCCTCTGCATTCACACTAGCATGTCAGTCTCCGCGGTTAGTCAGCTGTGAGTGTTCCGTGTCAGTGGCAGCATGACTCTGAAGGAGAGAGAGGGGTGATTGATATTGTGACTGAGTGACTGAGTGAGAGACAAGGAGGAATACTACATTAAAATGGTTGGTAAGTACCTACCTAGGCTACAGTTATGACACAATGGGTTACCTATATACATTATGTTCACCCGCACGGAGAGTTTTGGAGTAATACATACATTTGTGTTCAGTATTTCATATCGATTCCGATTGGAAATAAATATAATAAAGTGTAATCTTTATAAAATTTTGATTATAAATGTAGCCTAGTTGTGTGAAGTTTATTTGCTGAAAAACACTTTTGATATAAAATTCCATACACAGTGAACATACTTGGTGCTTATATTAGGCTAATTAATGTATTGTAAATTAAAAATAATGTAGGACATACCTACCAATCGTCAGTTTGAAATATTGCAATCTAAATAGTACAGAAATTCAAAGAATACATAATGGAAACAAATAAATACAAAATGGTTAATAAGATGAGAATTGTCTATCATCCCATTTTTTTTTAGTTTTTACATGGATTAATTACTTGTAATGATTAAGAATGATTTCAATAAGAGTTGTACATCGATGTGTGCAAAAGCACTGCAGAGCACAAAGATGTGGTTCGTTGATATATCCTGGATTTATTCCTGCTTTCAATACAGAAAGTTCAGGACTCGATTCGCTGTTCGGAATGAGGATTTTTAAACTTTGGAAATTGACGTTCATCTTTCTACAATCGACATGATATTGGTTTATTCTCTAAGCAGTAAACAGAGGCCATTTTTGGGAACAGTGGCAATTTTTGGGAACACCGCTTCGTTTCGTTCACAGAACTAAGGGATAAAGTCACCCCCCCCCCCCCCCCCCCCACCCCTTAACCCCCACCCTCAAACCTTTGAAACATTCAGAGAGACTCAGACAGTTCGGGTTTCCTATGCAAACCGACGCAACAAACATCTTTATATTATGATAACCTTGATGCGGAATCCAATGTTATGTCTATAATATGCGATATCTGCCACATGTTTACATGTTGGTATTACTGGCTTCACAGAAACTACACATGCGCATACTCAGTTTACCATGCCGGCTTACGAGGGCATGTTGACGTTCATTCGATCAGCACGGAGTGATAAATACCTCACTGATTATTTAGTGACCAATCAAATATGTTGTTTTAATTGGCTGATACGGTTAATCGGGTGTTATCAGTATTTCGCGGGTTATTTTGTAAACATTATGTAGCACATTTCATTATCGCCGCTAACCGCATATTATACTGCAATTTTTATTACTGGTGTATATTTTGTTTGTATAGTACATCTTTTTCATGTTTAGTTTGTTAGAGACACAATAAAGTATGTTTTTTTTAAGGGGCCAAGAAATTAGCTGAAGGTACGATTAAGTTAATTCTTCATTTGTATTGAATCTGTATCTTGCGGGAAAACTGATTAGTCAGTGGTCTGAATTATTTTGAATAATCTTCTATCAACTTGGTTAACAATTTTCTTTCCGTTTTCACACAAATATTCCCAAGTAACTGATACAATACGAAAATGTATTACTTGTGGGTTTCCTGCGTCAGGGATCAAGTTTTAGACAAAACTGAGCCATCTCTTTCTATCATTGACAGTCGATCACTAAAATCTTCCAATAAAACGTTGCATAAAATATAGTCGTATTGCCAACAACAACAAAAACTACTTGTTTGTCATTGTAGAGTTCAACTGCCTAATAATCTCAATTCTTGTCACAATACAATCAAATTCTATACGTGATCCCTTATTTGCGGGATCCTGATTTGTCGGCTAATCCAGAAAATAGTTTTATTCATGTTGATAATGATATCTAAATATAATCAAAACCACGACTGGTTGATAATAATATGTAAAGATGTTAAAACTAAAAGTGCAATTATACCAATACCCAAGCCAGGATTCAAAAGTAGAACATAGTAACCATTGTATTACCCGTACCTTATCAGATAACGCCTAATCAACCACGGCCGTTACGCCGATAATTACTAATTAGCTATACTTATCCGTCACAAGAGCGTTGTCCGCCAATTGGAATACAGAAAACAAACTTAGCTTTTGTAAGTAGGTTATTAAAACTTTACGCGAAACGACCAGTCAATCCAACCCCTTCTAAACTGTTTTTTAATACAATAATATCACAATCATCGGATTTAATCCTAACGCAATGAATTAAGCATACATTTTTTTGCGTTTTCTGTACACCCTGGTAATATCTAGCATGATTGTGTATCTTGCCACACTTTCAACTTTAAAGATTGTTGAAAGATACAAACAGAAAACCTTAAAATTCTCACGTTTTGTAACCTCTTATTGTCGCAGACTCTAAATAAACTTAAACCAAAAAACCTATTTAAAAAAAAAACTTTAATAGATAAAATAGTTAAAATTAATATTATAAAAAAACTATTTTCCAAAATGTTTCCACTTTAAAACTTTCAAATTATTTGTCCCCGCAGAGAAATTGAAGAAAAACCTAATTCTCCTTTTCACTGACCATTTCCAATGGCGACGATTAGTGATGGTCGGTCTACACACAGGTTTAAGGCTTAAGCTAGGCGTAAGACCTTGTATTGAACAATAGGAAAACAACGCTAGCGTTCACACACGGGGCTAAGGTTTAACGAAATGACCAAATTTCATTTCTTAGACACAAACCTTAGACCAACCAATCAATCATCATACAGTTGTGACGTCAGAAGCATTCTAGCCAATGGTGTTGTGAATACTGCAGTGAATTGAGTATTATCATAATCATCTGTGCGAACGCCTCTGTTAAACCTTAAACCAAAAATCCTTAGACAAAATTCTTAAACCTGTGTGTAGACCGACCATAAAGAGGTGGATAAAGTCCACGTGGGTATTGTAAACATAACAGCAGGTGTTCAAGTGATGTACTCGCGTATTCTGAGGTCTGAGCCTATCAACAGGTGTGAGGTTGTAATGGAGACGTTATCGGTGAATGTTGGGGGTTATTCACAGCGTTTCATACCACCTTGATGTATCAACACACTATCGAGGCCTGACCTCGTTGGCGCAAAGGTCATTCGGCTCAAGCCCGGCTTAACCTGTGGCTAAAACATATACTAACCCCACCCCTAACTCAGATCCGTATCTTGCACCCCTTGCATGCACGCTGTTCAAAAGAAATAAAGCCGGCTGCCCGACCTTGCGTTTGTTTGCGTGAAAGCCACGGACGGCTCAGATCGACCAATCAGGAGAGACTTGCGTGATTGACAGTGCAGCGCCGCAAAAGTCGACCAAACCTCAACTTTTGCAGTGCGTTCACGCAACCGGAAGTGCGGGAAGTGCGTGCGCATGCGCACAACCACAAAACGGCAGGCAAGATGGAGAAGCAGTAGTTTTGAGATTATGGGTTCTAGTTCTGGATTTGTTAACTTTAAAGTGTATGTAACTACCCCATAACGTAGAGAAACATAGGAAATGTAAAATAAGTAAATAGACATATACCACGGCCGTCTGTTTTGAGTTCTACTAATGAAAATATTTGTGTTAAGGATGGTCAACACAGATTTTTTAAGCATAAGATTTAAGGTTTAACGCGTAGTCGTAAAGTTGGATCATAGGAAACACGTACTGGCGTTCACACAAGTTTTAGTTTTAAGACGTTGTTTTTAGTTTTAAGACGTTGTTTTCATTGTTGAAACCTTATGCATTATGTCTTAAAAATCTGTGTGGACCAGCCCTTAGGTACGATACTAGTCTCGTCACGCCCACTGCACACAAACGCAATGTCGGGAATACATTCAGAAATGTCACGCTTAAACGCAGCGTGCTGCAAAAACATGCGTTTTCTCCACGTTTTTTTTTTCACATGCCGATTTTTAGAACTGGAAAATTTTTGTTAGTAACGTTTAATCTCATGTTTTTATTAAATTTTATTTTAATTTGATTTTAATGGACATTGCCGATTATTATGAATGTAATATATGTGACGAAATCAGTTGTATGTACACAATGTATGAATGAATAATAAAATCCGTAAAGGTTATAGTCTTCCGCTTAGTAGAGTGTACAAGCCTGATTATAATCACGCCCGATGTTAGGAATTTACTTGTATCTAACCCAAGGTCGTAAATTATACCGCCTGCTTCAACTAAACCGTTTAGTCTAAACGGTATAGGAACTAGAACATGAGTGGCACCACAGATAACAAATTAACATGGTGGCACCATTGGACTATTTCGCTAATTGGTAAGCATGTGACTAGTAAACTAGTAACGTTGGGGCAGGGGAATACGTCTTCTGTTCCTACTGAACCAAATACCTTAATAGTAACCTTGGTTAAAACAGAAACCTCCCCGTTTTTATTGCTGAAAAATGTTTTGGTAGTGATCCTAGTAGTGAGGATCCAATCTCAGTCCTTCTGTAGCTATATCATCTGGAAAAACAACAATACTTCTGTCTACTGTAATCTCTTAATAACTTTCGTACCTACTACCTAACCTACTAACTATTATGATATTAAAATGGTACAACCTTCCGATTTATTTTGAATTTTCACTGTTCTTGGCTCTATAATCATAAACTAGTGACCTATTGTATAATGCATACACCTTACTAACCTCTATTTTCTGTTTCACTTCTCTACAGAGGAAAACAAAACTTCTTCACAATATGGCTCGACTGGTAAGTGTATCTTCTCTCTATCTTCTCTGTCTGTCTGTCTGTCTCTCAGTCTCTATCTTGTCTGTCTGTCTGTCTTCTTGTGTTGTGTGATTCACTATTTCAAATATTCTGCTTTAGTTTATCTTATTCGTGGATCTTGTTTAATACAAATCTGACGTCATGAAATGTTCGGCAACGCGTCTACCCTCCCCAAAGTGTAGACTTTATACATGTTCACGTTTACGTTCTACGTTTGCGATAATGATGAAGATGATATTGTTCAACGTTTTACATTCGAATTTTGTTTCACAAGTGCGCAGAAAATAACTAAAGCAATTATAATCGTGTTTGGAAGAACGATTAAGTATCAAAAACACGTAGCAACGTTGACTGTAAGGTAAGACTTCGTAGCTAATGGGAGGGGGCCCGGTGGGGGAGGGGGGGGGTAGAGCCAGAAAGCTTCCCCCCTACCCCCTTGAGAGCGCCACTGACACTAGTACTATCTCTCTCTATTTTACACTGTGTTCTCCTGTTCTCGATTGCTTTAAAATTGTCGCGAGGAAGTAAAAATGATATCATTCCCCCAGAGCATTTAATGTTCTATGATGTTATAAATGTTGATAAGTTTCAATAATAATATTTGAAATAATAATTTTTAATTTTGAAGGCTGTGTTCCACAAGCCCACTATACGAAAGTTCATTAAACAACTAAAGTTATAATTGAAATTCAGCAACAGCCAACAATCATAAAATAGAGCATTTGATTCTTTGGGGCATCGTATAATTTTCATTTCCTTGCGACAGCTTAGCACGGGGTTAAGCAGAGCGTCAAACCTGGCAGCACCAAGCTTGTATATGTGGCAAAGGCTAACTTGTCCCAGTGGTCGACATAGCTGAAGTCTATAGCTACGTAAACTACCGTCTCAATACCGTTTGGTGTCCACGTATCCAAAAGTAGAACCAAAATATATCAACCCCTATAGAATGTATTGCTCTTCCTTATAAAGGTTAGTTGTTCTAATAAATAGTTCCGTCTTTCAAATAAAATAATTTAAAAAAGTAGTATTTATAGAGTCTACCCACTCAGAACAAGACTGATTTTCAGTGGGGGACTTTAATTAATTAATTAAATTTTGAAAGGTGTAAAGCATATTAACGTCACTACAAAAGTTAAATTAGGTAATTTGAAAAACAGAAATATTTATTGAAACATTCTATAGGAAAAAAATATTTTGGTATACTTTTAAACAATGTCCTACCATTTTGAAACAATTTTAACAGTAAGAAATTAATTTATGGTTCCGCCTGACGTTTCGAGCCTGTTGTACTGATCAACTTGGTTCGTTCTCAGTGCATTCTTTAGTCCGAGCAATCGGCCCGAAACGTCACAATGTTAAATTCACCGTGGACAATGATATGACATGCACAATGCATGAACAGTGAATTGAGAATGACAATGAATCAAAACTATGAATTCTTAGACAGACAAGTGGTTTTTAGATCACCCAATTTGTTTCAATACGCGCTCTCTATCGGTTTAGACAACAATAAGACGGCTGTTGACGTACTCAGCTGTATGACTGGTCAAAGTTACACCGTCCTTTCAGATGGGACGTAATAATAATAATAATTTCTGTAGAAATACCCGTTCTAGGGTGCACACCAGCTTTACCTGATGTGCCCCTCTTCAGGTGACTAACTAGGTTATTATGGGGTGTTTGGATAGTTGGGAAAGATTGTCCGAGGGCTGATAGTATGACTCAATCCCAGCATTCGCTTTTACGACTGAGGAAAACCTCGGAAAAAACCTTCAGTCAGGACTGCCGGTGGCCGGAATCGAACCGGCGACCTCCCGAATTAGAGTCTCGCGTCTTACCGCTGAGCCACCTCTATCGGTGATGGGACGTAAAGTCGACGGTCCCCTTGGTACTTTTCGACAGAAGTAGGCTACGTGCCGGTACCAGGCTCCCCTCCTTCCTTCATCATTATCATTCATAAATCATCACTCATCAGGCTACGGAGGGCATTGTGCCCTACACTGGCCTTAATTACAATAAAATAAATAAATAAATGCTCAGCTGTGGTAAGAATAATTGTGGTGTCTGTCCAAAAGCTGCAGATCTGATCTGGGCTCAAGTCCCGGCTGAGATGGATTAGTTTGTATACACAAAGAATCATTTGTAGTTTTCGTTGGCCGATCTCAGATTATTCACGGTTTCTTTTTCCGTTTGCTTTTTGGTTAAATTTGATTATACCCGCATTGTAGTTTCTGATTTTTTTTTAATTCTCATACTGTATTCATTTGAGTTGAGGTCGTTTGATAAATTAATTTTTATATTTATTTCTCTTTTCCATAGACTATCGCCTCATGTCAACGTCTCTATCTGTCATCAGCATGCAGGCGCATCTGTGTAATCACCAGTAAAAGTTCAATGTTTTGTCTTCAGCTTTCGAGTGCGTAGATAACGCTTCGACCTCTAACCTATGCCTGTATACGTTGAATGAATCAAGATCACCCGAACATGTGTTGTTACTTGCTGTCACCTGTTGACTGTGTTGCTTTGCTTTACGCATCTGTAAATGTGATTATGTCACGCCAACGGTTTAGCCGCGGTCGCTTATACGGTTCCCATACAACCTCCGGCTAGGTCAGGAGGTTGATGGGTGACCATTCTCCTCTGAAACACTATAGCTACCATAGGTTAGAGCAAATTGGAGGGTTCGAAAGCTGTTGTAACAGCTTCGTTCTTCTCGTCAACTGCTCGGCAGTCCAGGTTAGTGGAGGAACTTATATGACTGGTCAACGTTACACCGTCCTTTCGGATGGGACGTAAAGCCGATGGTCCCCTTGGTACTTTCCGACAGGAGTAGGCTACGTGCCAGTACCAGGCTTCCCCTCCTCCCTTCCCCATCATCATTTATCAATCATCACTCATCTGGATAAAGAGGGTATTGTGCCCTACACTGGCCTTAATTACAATAAAATAAATATATAATATGCCACCCGAGACAATGAGGATGTGATTGGATTGGATTGGAGATGAGGATGAAGGATAAATTCAAAACTACCTGCGAGTAGTATACTCACTGGGGGTCAGTGATGTTATATATTTGTTATCATTGTATTTATCATCAATAAAGAATCAATCAATCAATCAATCAGTGCTTCTTGCTTGGTGTGATATTATGCGTAGTAGGCTGTAAACTCTCTAGCTTCGAGTACGCATCACAAGATGCAAATGTATTTGAAGGAAACTGATAGTTCAAAGTACTTATTTATATTTACACTTGCCCGGCCCTGTCAAATAACCTATGAGGGCTTCGATATATCTGAAGTACAAACAAGATAACAGAATACATCATTATGCCTAATTACGGTTTAATAACATACTAAAATTGTCGATAGACGTTTAGGTTATCTGAAAAGGTTATTGAATTTAATAGTTTCAGATAAGAAATTTCTCCCAAAATGTTAGCGGCCTTGGTCAGGAATAATATCAAATAAAAATTATAAATAAATCTAGTTTCCGCTAAAGAGTAAAACAATGCGACAACTACATGCGAGCTCACCTTGTAAACCCTGGTGGCAATCAGTAATACGTCAAAGTTTCCAACAAAATATCATTGATACTGTATGAACACAAAATTAAAAATAGCTTCAATAAGTGATGTATTTCAATAACAGAAGATAACATGCACGAATGTTTCAAAGACAATTAATACTTTATAGCGGATTCATCCACATCAGTCAAAACTCAAAACAAATTAAAAAGTGTAACAAGTTAATCATCATATCGTTTGGTATAATGTGATATCTAACAGTTGGAACGTGTGTGGAGCTTTCCAAGGTTTTTTTTTTTTAACGGCGCAACTAGATCCTTTAACGTTCATTCACACCATTGCACCACCATCACGCATCGCTGGAGTTGTCATAAGAGGAATACAGTTGAGGAGGTGTGTGCGGCTGTGGGGTGGACCCATAGGGGGTTGGTGGGCGTTCTGGTAGCATAGAGAGCCGGCCAGTATGTAGGCCTTCTATAGGGTGCAAAATGTATGCAAACGTTTCACTATGTTCTGAGACTAAACCTTCTCAATTCCACATCCAGAGACGAGCCTTGGAAAATTGTGGAATTGTTACTAATTGATTTATGAATGCTATTTCATAAAAAACGCATTCATTAGCATTCGTTGACTCACCTTGGGAAAGAAAGAGAGTACAAAGTGGGGCCCTCGTCTCCCACGTGACTAATTAGTCTCTGTGCAACAGGTTCTTGCACGGAGCAGACTGACAAGAAGATGGACGTGGATGATATGTTGGCCCACGCAGGCGACTTCTCCAGCTACCAGCATCTTCTTATGCTTCTCTTCGGCGTCATTAACGTCCTCTCCGCGTTCCACTACTTCGGCCAGATCTTCATCGCGGTGTCACCAGACCACTGGTGTCACATCTCAGAGCTAAAGGTGTGGTCATTGTTACATTTCCGTACACTTCTGAGCGCCAGATACTTGTTTGTTTTATACAGACACCAAATTGTAACCTCACACCTCAATGCTCCCGTACACTTCTAATCGCCTGTTACTTCATCATTTACTACAGACACCAACACAGACCTCACATCTCAAAGCTCTCGTCCACTTCTGAGCGCCTGATACTTGTATTGTTTTCTACAGACACTAATTTTCACTTCATATCTCAGAGCTCCCGTACACTTCTGATCGCCTGTTACTTCATAATTTACTACATACACTAATTTTCATCTCACATCTCAGAGTTTCTTGACACTTATGAGAGCCTGTATTCTGTATTCAGAATAAAATCACTGACGAGGCTTCTAAGCAGCTTTGGACTCCGAACGACGACAAAAGATGCACCCGGTTCGACGTGGACCTATCCAATGTGTCTTCACCCTTGGCTCACCGAGACGAGTGGGGTACGCGCCCCTGTGACGCAGGGTGGGACTACAACCGCACCAGCAACTACCAGAGTATCGTCACCGAGGTAACTATGCGGCACGTCGGGCTTGTGGGTTTATTACAGGGTTCGATTACCGGTTCGGGTTTTAACTTTTAAGTACTCTAAGCATTTGATTCACATTGCATTAAGGAATATTACATTAGATATACACAATGCAATACTATAAACAATACAATATTACTTTTTAATTATTATTTAACTACTTAAATATTACGACGAAGTCAAGTTTTCATGAGATAAATAAACCGAGTGTTTGTGGCAGTAATAAATCATTAATTATAAACAATAAACAGCTAGGAGTTAATAGTTCATAGTTAATAGTAAATAGTTTAGTAAATAGAAGACAGTCAACAGTAAATTAAAAATATTAACTAGTGAATAGTAGTATAACATTAATAAGTAAGAGTAATAGTAACTAGGAAATAGTAAATAGTTAATAGGAAATAGTTAGTAGTAGACAGTGAGTAGTAATAAAATAAATTAATAAAAGTAGGTGACAATGAACGCCGCTCTTGTTTACAGCTGGACTGGGTCTGTACCGGCAACTGGAAGCCAGCAGCCGCCAATCATTGTTCTTGTTTGTTGCACACAGCTGGACTGGGTCTGCACTGGCAACTGGAAGGCGGCAGCCGGCCAATCATTGTTCTTCATCGGTTGTGTAATTGGCACCCTGAGTCTGGGCATCATGGCCGACACCATAGGAAGACTCCACGTGCTCGTCATTGCCAACATGATGGCGATGGTCGGTAACGTAGCAACCAGCTTTGCCACGTCGTTCCCCGTCTACGCGGTGTGTCGGTTCTTTGCGGGCATGGCCACTGATAACAACTTTGCCATGTTCTACATCATAGGTGAGTTATGTGACCTTCCACGCGATTAAAACACACAAACATTCAAAGAGAGCGGTTTTGATGAAAGGTAGCACATAAAACAAAGGTTATAATAATTTTGTTTGTATTGGTTTTCGTTTATGAAAAATTAATGTTCTCAAACTAGAGTGGAATAAACGACAATATACAAATTAGCAAAACATTCACGACATAATTTTGTGTATCATTGAAGTATTATGTTATTATCTTGTTGTCATTATAGTAAAAAGTACGCACACAGCTTTAAAATATTATAAGCAGTTTTAGTAGTGTAGGGTAGAGTCCCAGCGGCCATTGGTGATTGTCTACCCATAAATCGCCCGTGTACGCTAATATACTGGGGGTAGCCACTAGGTGCCGCCACACGTACCCACAGATTAGGCCGCGCTGATGTGGCGGCATCTAGCGGCTCCCCCCCAGTACTACTAGCGTACACGGGCGATTTATGGGTAGACAGTCACCAACGGCCGCTGGGACTCTACCCTACACTAATAAACTCAATGGTTATGTGTGATACTCTACTCTAAACACTTGACCATCTAAAATGGAGAACAATCCTCCCTTCTTCACCCCACATATTCCCGCAAAGCTTGAAATCTGTTGTCAATGAAGAACCGACCATACGATTGGCAGGAACCCTCATCAACTGGCTAATAAACCATCCTACATAATACACAGCTTGCCGTACACAACCGCATTAATTGTGACGTCACAAGCGCATCAATGCCGCGTGCAAGAATTCACTGTTTTGAATGTTGAACGAACGTGGTCTGATAAGCTAATTTTATAAACATGACTGTATTGCGATCATACGAGAATGCCTGGAAGGTGAAGTAAGTGTGAAGGTAATTTATACATGAAAACAACTGTGACCAACTGACAAACTGGATACACGTACTACTCTGGTGGCATTCACATCCAATTAATGTACATGAATGAGGGAATAATTCAAATTAACAATTTCGTTCATCTGGAATTTGTAAAACTAAGTTTAATAAAACTCCATAATTGACTGACCGAATCAAATAAATGAATCGAAATTAATTGGCTGGCTGAAGTCCCAATTCAGTCGCGATTTGGTTATTGTGTAGACGAAGTTTGTTCGGTGATAAACTTCGATTAACAGCTAATCTTGAGTTTGATAAAACCGGGCCTGACTGAAAAGATTCTTTCCGGTAACACGGCGATAGTAAAGTGCCCCCTGAAGTAATAATGTTTGATTTTGCCTGATCAGTGTTTTGGCGGGATCGAACAAAGATTTCCAAGTTTTAAGAAGCCAATGTCTTTATTCATAATATCTGTTTCAAGATTTGGTTTCCTAGTGCATCGTTTGACTCCCCACCACAAGGAAAAAATCCTACCCTCAGTGGCCAAACTCGGTGCCTATAGGATCTCTACCCCAAGGTCTATTTGATCTCTGCCTAGCGGAGGCTCGTTGAACTGGCCGCATAGCGGGATCAAGTACACCTTGCTCCCACCCTCAATACCAAATACATGTTCCAGTGCTGGAGTACATGCGTCCCAGTCGCCGCACGCTAGGCTTGAACCTAACCATCGGCTTGGGCTACACACTGGGCTGCGTGGCCGCGCCGTGGATAGCCCTATCTATCGGCGACTGGCGGCACTTCCTCATGGCGGTATCAGCGCCCCTGGTGGTCGTCCCCTCGTTCTACTTCATGGTGCCAGAGAGCGCGCGCTGGTTGCTCAGCAAGGGTAGAGTGGACGAGGCTATAGAGTGTTTCCAGAGGGTCGCGCGATTCAACAAGCGCTCGCTTACCTCGGAGATGGTGGAAGACTTCAAGGTATGACCATGGACTTATAGTAGTAACTTCGTCTGGACCTGAATCAGCTAACAAATCAATGTACCAATTAAATAGCCACGGAAAAAGGCGGTGGGCAGCCATTTTAGCCCTTAAGTTTCGGATTTTGACATTGTTCACATTGTTGTTTTGACTGTTGATGTGTAATTGCTTAGCGATATGGGCTAAAATGTCCGAGAATGTCAAAAACCGGAAAATGAGAATCGCAGACGCGTATTCCAACCATGTTGCACTCCAGATAGTTGTTAGTCCATAGTATGACGTGTCACGGTGACCTTGACTTGCAGCGTAGGGGTGTATGTGGTCCTGATCCAATCGGGGGCGGGAAAAAGCCAGCCATCTACTTGTCTACATATAACTTATTGAGTGTGCGTCCCCTAGTGTCTGGCCCTACCTGTGTGTGTTAGCGAATGCTGCTCTGTGATTGGTGGTTGGGCTAGTCAGAGGAAAGGTTGAGTTTAGGAGCACATGCGGAACGACTATGCATTTGACCGTCAGTGTCTTTTATATATATATGGTAAATAAATGATAACATTATACGATTTAATCCCCCGTCTGGACCCGGGGTAGAATCTGGCTCAGGGCATATCTGTGCTAATCGTAAGAGGCGATAAAATGAGGCCCCCTCGCCCTATCCACCCAATAACTTCTTGGAATATTAATCCTACTATTCGTCCTCCTATTTTTCTTTTCCTCCACTTACCCCCCGACGTATTATGACCTACAGTGGCCGTCATCTATAGATTTCATTCGAGTTCTGCGAAATGCCTTCCCCTCTTACCCCCACCAATACCTTCCCCTCTTACCCCCACCAGTGCCCGCGCACGGACGAACAACGACGAATATCAACTCACGTAAAATTAATAACGATAGAATTACATTTGATGTAATTAGAATAATGGAATTAATTTGTATTGAAAGATGTTTTATTTAATTGGAAGATCGTTGGCAGCTTTGGTTGACAGCTTGATGGTCTATTATAGTGATTGTATCTTTCACTGCCTCTCTTCGTCCGTGCGCGGGAAGGTGGGGGTAAGAGGGGAAGGCATTTCGCAGAACTCGAATGAACTCTTTAGGTGACGGCCACTTAAGCTACCAAATAATAAATAAATCAAGAACTATTAAATTGTAATTACATTTGTATGCCATTAACCTAAGTAATCCACAGATAGGCATCGTGTATTTATCGTTCAGTATAGAACAAAATGGCACCAGTCACCCTGTGACCCTTCGACCTTGTGACCCCTTTATTGGGTAAACGACTGTCTGTCACAAAGTAGCCACAATCAACATTATTAAAACGCAAATCTAATTTTTCAGAACGTTTCATAACCGTCGTAAAGTTATCTCCGTTAGTTTGTAATGCGTCAGAAGCGGCTAATTGTGAGGTCGGCGTGACACGTCATGTATGCGTGGGCTGTCACCGATAAACCGGCAGAGAACACAAATCCAATTATCTTTGAGAGTCGACCACTGAAGTGAACAGACTGGTTTCACACGGGATGTTGCAAAACTTGTAGTTTCGGTGACACTTTATGTGAGCGTTGTTATCATTAGAGACAGAATTGATTTACACGAAAGTGAGGGTGTGAGAGAAAAAGGACGTCAAATATATAACATTTCTCAGAACGATGCAAATAAATGTGTTAAAAATTATGTTTAATACATTCAATTTATGCGAGGTATTAAACATGAACTTCGCCAACTTCGCCAACTTCGCCAAGGTCATAAGAATCGCAATTCCCATAAGAAAATTAAGTAGTATATTATTTGACTAGGCCATTTTGTTAGCATAACGGTGGGTTTATAGCTAAGCTAAGCGCTGGAAGCGAAGCGAGGGCGCGAGCTCCAATCAGCGGCCGAGAACGCGTGAAACTCGGCCGCTGATTGGAGCTCGCGTCCTCGCTTCGCTTCCAACGCTTAGCTAAGCTGTAAATCCACTATAAGACTATATAGACTAGTTACTTTGAAGATACTTTAGAGCAGATATTCCGTATTTACTCAGTTATCATCAAATGTTGGGATGTTTAAAATAAACAAAATATGTGGGGTAAAGATAATTTCAGAGTCCAGTACTCCCAAAACAATAATTTATTTAAACACGGATATTGCGTGAGTTTTGAAGGGAAATGTGGCATTGATAGCATTATTAGGTTAACGTAGGAGTAATCCGTTCAAAAATCTAACATTCGAGATGTACAAACCACAAAACTGGATATGATAAAAGAACGAAGAATTTTGTATGAGAACTTAACTAAGTTTGTTCTTTTTACATGGAGGTGGGTTTTGTTGAGATATGACTCATATTTGAAGTTGAAAAACTCGATTTTGTTCATAATTCCGATTTTCTTTTGATTGTAGATGTCTGTAAAGATGCCAATCGCTACGGAATCGACTCCGAGTGTTTTGGGGCTGTTCAAGACCCCAAATCTGAGGCGAAAAACTTGCATACTTGTTTTTAAGTCGTAAGTACCAACACAAACACTAATTTCAGTTTATTTCCCTAGAATCGCATACAACGTAACTATATGTCTGTGCGCCTATCTATATTTGATATTTATATTATTGTTTCTAAAATACAAACATTTTAAATTTATTTCGACCCATAAGTACATTACCTTGCTGTATTTATATATCTATAGGATCTGTTAAGCTTTCTGATCGAAAATAACATTATTTGCACTCGTATGTCTGGTTAAAAGATGAAATATATATATTTGGTGGAGGTGCCAGGTATTTAGTGAGATGTGAAACTTCGACTGGTTTTCTATCTACTGCTGAGCACACTTTATATCTTTCTTCTGATAGAAAGAAAAAGCGGGCGTTTCTCGAAACTGGCCACAACTCTTGGCATTGTAGTAAACGAAATATACTAATGCTATTTTTATATATTAATAAATAACCCCATACACATATCAAGATAGGTTTGGTGAGACTATTCCGACTACCCTTTCGCCGTGGTTTCTAAAAGTGACATAAGGATATCTGTAATGTGTTTAAAACAAAACAAATTTATTTTAAAAATTCAATTAGTATGCAAAATTTGATTTCAGAATTCTTCTTGAACTTTCAAAATATTTCTGACATTAATGAAAAGTACTTTTCAAAATTAGGTCTTATTCAACTTCCAATGTAAAAAAGTAGCACAGTAATATACCAAGAGACTTGAAAATACATTCATGTCTTGAATGACACATATACTAAATATATTGCCTATATACAATATTGGCAGTGCATAAATGACAGATACAATTAAAGCCCGGCCTATACTTAGAGCCAAGTGACACCTGCGATACCATTACACATGCACGTGTGACAGGTGAGAACGTGTAATGCAAGCCCGACACAAAGCTATCAATTGCAGTTGCACTAACTGTAGCGTCGACTGACATCAACGCTTGAATTATTGTGTAACGTTGTCAACAATATTCAGCGGTGTTTGTCAGCTCTAGTAGGAGGGGCCAGGTGAGGTTATACGATCCGCGTTGACAGCTACTGCATATTATATCAATCAGACACATGGGCGTCGTGAGGGGGGGAGGGGGAGGAAGGGATGCATTGCCCCCCCCCACACTCCTCAAGAAATAAATTGAAAGAAACAATGTGTTTTTTAATGTCGCAAAATCGGTTAAATAAAAAAGTGGTGTCCTGCGGTACTGTTGGGAGGATTGGGCTCTCTCCCCCCTAGAAAACATCCAGACACAACGCCCATGTTAGGACAGCAAGTCTTCTTAAACCTTACATTACATGATCATTTACAATATAAGTTACAAGAGGCATTTTGAAGGCAAGAAGATGAACTATTAAGAGGATGAGTTTAGCTGATCTGATATCCATTGTTCATTGTTGTTTTATTGTTAAATCATCAATGGAGCTATAAAGAGGCTATGTGATAGTTTTGAGTCCTTGCAGTCTCTATCCAATCATTGTAACATTCATATAGTTCATAGACGAGTACAACAATCAATAATCAATACTCAGCAGCCACGTCGGATAACAAGATATGAGCAATAGCTGTTAGAATAAGAGAAATTTCCGTCATTACCCTTAATGTATATAACACTTTGTCGTCGTTTGTGTAATGTAGTAGAGAAAAGATACCAGTGGTGCTACAAATAGAGTATTTGATGTCCACTCTTTTATAAAAATAAACTCAAAGTTTAAGAAATTTTTCCACGTTCGAAATAGTCACCATTGTATTCTCATACAGAGTAAAAAGACGCCGTAAATCTAGTGAAACATCGAGAAGAAACAAGAGAAAGACGGGCTCACATTTTTCCATCCCAACATAAACCTTGCGACGGTAAAGCCAAATTACCTTCATTAGTCCCACATGTTACACTCCCTAGGTAGGTAACTTAGTTCATTGTTCCCCCGAGCGCATTTAACCCTCATTTGAAGCAAAACAACCACCTTCAAACGACCTCTAAACAACCTCGTTGGTTGGCATAATGTGGACTTGGTGGACTCGTCAACACAATGTTAGCTTCCGTCAAGGTAACTCAGACTTTTATGGATTAGATTTACGGTTATGAACATGCTTGGCCGTTACCACAATTAGGGGAGGACAAGATGAAAGTACGCCTGAGGTTGTTTTTGTTTTCTGTTTTGAGAAAATAAAATGTGCGAAAAAGTGAGATTTTCATACACGTATTTGACGGCGACCAACGTCGACGGGGAAAAAAATTAACCTCTGGCTTTTACACTGAGTAATTCTCATCCCCTACCCTTTAGAGTTTTTCTTAATTATATTCCTCTAACAAGGTGAAGATAGCACAAAACATTTGCTCATCCATTATACACGTGCCAGCTACAGCTATAACATTAGAACTCGAGTATGCACAGACAACTGACTTGTTGCTATGGAATTGTTTTGTTACATGTTATTTTCCAGAAGAATAACAATCTCCATAGCAACCATAAATGAATGACTGACTGTGCATCTCGCCCAAGTCTGTGGGAGCAAATCAATATCGTATCATCGCATTTAATCCAATCTTAGCGAATTAATTGTGCATATATTATATGTTTCGTTCTATAGATCCTGATAATAATATCTGTATTGTGTATCTTTGATTGGTTATCGCTCACTTGTCGATGGTGTTCGAAGCCTACAGGATTGGTTTAGTAACTTCAAATTAAAATCCTCCTCTGCAAATCAGTTTAGTTACTGAGTGGGTAGACTTTAAATGTGAATTTATTTATTTTATTTATTTATCTTTCCACAATTTCGATTTTAAATTTGTGCTGCAGACTATACAGCCCTCTTGCGAATGCCGACATTACACTACTAAATACTTTCGTCAAACTTATTGAATTCAAGAACAAAAGCGAATCAAAAACAGTTTGGTAAAAAACTGCACCAATATAGCTTCTTTTAATTGATGCTTTTTTGTCCTTGAATTCAATAAGTTTGACGAAAGTATTGAACCGTGTAATGTGGGTATTAACTTTCAAGGTGGTGTCGTCGTGGATTATCTAATGGTGAAGTGACGCATGTGACAACTACCAACCTAATATAAATCTAGTGGCATCTCGTTCTCATGCCTCCTGTTTTATGGTGAGTGTCTGTTGGGCGCGTGAACACCGAATAGAGATAAAGTTTACATATTTTACCGACGGAGCTTTGGTCAAGAGGTTAAATAGTTTGAACCTGGGCCGGCCGCAGCGGTATGGCCAACGCCTCGTTAACATGGTGGGGCAACGTTTACACGATATGATTATGGTCTTAATTGGTCGATAAAGTAGTTATAATATCGTAGGTCAGAATATAGTGACGCAAACGTAGGGTTAGTGTGGTTACAAGTTAGTGTAGTAAGGGTACAAGACATCAGAGAATCGCAAAGTGGACGGGATTGGTTGAGGAAAAGGACACGATTGCTGGTAATGAAGGGGAAGAGGGGGGAGGGCAGTATCGAGCCACTAGAAAAAGGTTTTTTGAGAATATCTCTTTATAACCAACACTATAATATGTAACATTCATTGCAGCCTAAATGCATGGCTTGTAGGATATAAGATTGCAATTTATTATAATATTTAGGCTGTAAAACTATGTTTGTACACGTACGTTAACTTTTATATATAAAAAAAAAAAAAAAAAACACGTCTTGAAATAAGTCAAACGGTAACAAAGGGGCACCTCACAAAAAAGTTCAATTATTCAGGTTGATCATTGCGACCAATTATTGTCCCGACTATTCAAAGTAGGCTACATAAGCTATACGTTTATCAAGCGGGTTGACGGTCCGGATTAGCCAGTGCGAGCTATATGTAATGCGCTCTAAATTTTTTGATAAACACACAAGTTGGAGCTTATTTTTGTTTTGATCTCGATATGAATACCAACCACACTAGACTTAAACCTAACTGAAAAGTAGCTGATAAACGTATCCAGACCAAGCATCGTATTAAGCTCCAGACCACAGCATTTTGAAGATACTTATAAATACTTATAACGTGCAATATTTATATTCCTTTGAAGTATAACCACTAACTTCAACATTCAAAGCAGGCTCGACGTTGCTGGCGAAGCGGAGGAGCAAAGTGATAAGGATATAGTAACCAGAAGTGATAGAGATAGTCTTGAACAAAACTTCGAAATATTGAGTTTATTAGTTAACAAATTCAATGATCGAATTGTGTTAGACGCTTTGGGAGGATCGCTGGTGTCTGCTGTTTTTTTTTTTTTTATTTGAAATTGAAAAAGGTCCCCAAAGGGGAAACTTCTTTATTGACTCTGCTAGAGTATAACTGTTGAGTGAGTAATATAGGGTAGAGTCCCAACGCCATCGGTAGTTCGTCTACCGCCTTTTACTACCCAAAATACTTTGGTAGTAGAAGTTCGCCAATCGACGCGATGACAGAGCCTGATTGGTCGGCTACTTACCGAAGATATACGAAGACAGCCGAAGACTCGTCATCGCGTCGCTTGGCGAACTTCTACTACCCGACTAAGTATGTTGGGCAGCATAAGGCGGTAGACAAACTGCCGATTGCGTTGCGACTCTCAACTCTATTACTCACTCAACAATATAACGAATATAATATTTGTTTGTAGGATGGTGCTGACTCTCTGCTACGACGCTATAGCTCGCAACGTTGGTAACATGGGACTGAACCCCTTCGCAGTGTTCAGCATCACCTCCACTACGACTCTACCCTCCTGTCTCGTCATCCTCTTCCTACAAGACCGAGTGGGACGGAAAGCCATGGCCAGTGGGTCTCTCTTTCTAACGGGCGTCTTCAATGTGGCTGCGGGCGCCGTCCTGGCCGTCAGGGGAGGCTCCGGTAAGAAGAACACCCTTCTCGTCTTACAATAACTTCGGTAATGCTTTCGTCATCAATCAATTACGTGTTTACGGTCTCGGCCAACCCGAGCAGGTATTCAAATTAGCCACGGCCGCTGGTTGGCTGCCGCTCACCCACCCGTGATGGAAGCATTACCGAAGATGTTGTACGACGACTAAAGCTGGTGTGGTGTGCACCGTAAAGCAGGAATTCCTACTAAATACCGTATACGGTGGCTCATGCGATGTTGCCTAGGGGCGTAGGTTCGAATCGAGCATAAGTGATAGATTTGTCTTCATCTATCGACTCGACATCATCGACTCAATTAACATCATTGCAATAAAAGAGACGTAAAGCAACAAAACAGTTCCATTGTATTTGCAGCTGACCCAGTGTTGGTGACGTCGCTGGCCGTGGTTGGGCGACTGGGGGTGAATATCGCCTACAACTCGGGGATGCAGTACGCGGCCGAGCTCATCCCTACCGAGGTCAGGGGTCAGGGGGTCGCAGCCATCCACATGGCCGGCTATCTGGTGCTCTTCCTCAGTCCGTACATACTATACACAGTGAGTACACTCCAAGGGTTGTATTGCAATATAACTTGATTCTACCTCATACAACCACCAATTAAATGCCATAAAATTACCCTAAAAATTAGCTATTAGCTACTTGTTGCCTGTAATACCAGCAAACAAATCTAGACATTCATGGTAAACAAACAAAACGTAAATAATCAACAAAACCTAAAAGTTTAACATCAATGTTTTAAAACTTTTTATCAGTTTTCATTGTTTTGCTTGCTGGGGTGAGAAGTGGATGTGTTACTTTTATTATGTATGTACTGGTACATAGTCCTATTAATTGTCCTCTTTTGTAAACAGTTTTATAGCTGAATAGGATAGACAAATAAATAAATAAAAATTAAAAATTAAAAAATAAATCACCAATAATTTGTGTGCACTCTTCAACTCGCAGGAAAACTATTGGCTGCCGATACCGGACCTGATTCTCGGTGCGTTGGCCATCATGGGCGCCATTCTTTGTCTCCTGCTGCCGGAGACTCTACACCGATCACTCCCAGTCTCCCTCGCGGACGGCGAGGCCTTCGGAGAGGGAGAGGCACCGTGGGAGTTTGCCTGGTCCCACAAGGCAAAGTGCAGGCGACAGAATCTCTTCTCCAGCACACAGCAACTCGTGCACGACAGATAACGCTGCAGTTGTCGCTCGCGACTTAACGTGTTTTATAGACACTGACTGTGAAAACCCGAGACGTTTTAACCCTAGGACAACCACCGACCTCCTACAGAGACACCGACATTGAACCAGCATGCGGGGCTATTCATAGGTTGCACGTACGTCAAATCTTTGCGCGTGGCGGCCACATTTGTGAACAAACTTTCACGTTGCCATTGAAAAACAATTGAAGGCTGTTGTGGTAGAACACAGAAATCCTTATTCCTTTACAATTCAGCCTGTTTTTGAGATAAAATTGATATGTGTGTTTTTTTTTAATTTTTGTATTACTTAAGTTTACTTTTTTTAAATTCTAAATTAGGCTTGTTTATTAAATTTGAATAGTATTTGCCAATGACCTAGGATTGGTCCTCATCAATTGTGTCGCAATCATGGCCGCTGTGACGTCACGTGGGAAAGGTACTGGGACGGCTGTGGGCATTGCAATAGTTAATGCATCTTACCTCACGGACAACCGTAGTCTTCATGATATGTTGGCAAACAAGTGTGAAATACACCGTGTGCTTTCTTATAAAAGTAAACCATTTCCAATCGAAGCCTGGTTATAAACGGATATTAATAAGGAATTTTAAAGTGTATTATTCAACATTGTTCTTATGTTCTGTGTAGCTCAAACAAGACAATAATGCTACTTTACCTTGATTGATTGTTATTCACTCATTACACTAACAAAACATATCTCATTGTTGTTTATGTGAATATTGTGTTTTCATTTGAAATATTCATTTTCTACCATGTTATGATGGCATGAATGAAAAATGTGAACTTCGAACTCGTGTTATAGGATTAACAATAAGTGGACCATTATGATGGATGAACCTTTTAAAACCTTTATAAATGAACAAAATATAAATATATAATATCAAGAGCCTATTTATGTAAACCCCCATATTGTTTGTAAATGAAGGAATAGTGTTCATCCAATATTTATGTACTTGTGATGACAAGCATGATTCTTGGCATTGGTTTGACCTGACACAACTAGATTCTAGTTAGCACTTTTTGCAACCAGTATTATTATTATTTGTGTTTGATTTACCGGTAACTGGTAATTGTTTTATGAAAACAAAACAAAATGGTTCATGTACTGTGTTCCTTATTAAATAAATAATGCTGCAAAATGGTA
The DNA here is from genome assembly GCA_945910005.1 of Isoperla grammatica. NCBI lineage: Eukaryota > Metazoa > Arthropoda > Insecta > Plecoptera > Perlodidae > Isoperla > Isoperla grammatica. The sequence continues at coordinate 13,571,249 of OX246741.1, forward strand.
CTTGTTATTGCTACTTTCCTTTTTTTTGGTAACAATTTGTCGGGTTTTGACTTTAAAACCACTCTATGAAAATGTGCAGAACAAAATTTTTCAATAATCGATTAATCGAATCATTTGATAAAATAAGCAAAGAATCGATTCATACAAAGAATCGGATCAAAATAATCGATTATTTAAAAAATCGAATCATATGATCGTTCAAAGTTTATGGCCACAAAACGATATTTTAAATAAAATGTTAATAATATTCATGTTCATAATGACCTAATGCACTTTGTAGTATGTAGTTATACCACTTGAACGCTCAAAAACGGGGCGTGGCATTAGACAAACTGTAGTGTTCCCTTGGTAGGTCAGGGTAGGCCTTTTGTAATACCTTTTTAGTGTGATTTATCCCTGTCAGTTGCGCGGAGAACGTTGTATAAGTTCTGCAGATGTGCACATTCTCACAAACTAATACAAATAAGGGTAGTGGAATAGTTAACATAAACTCGAAGACTGTTTATTTACGAACCAATCTCAGATTAACTTTATGAATGTAGACAACCTCTCAAAACTATTATACATAGGCAGGATAAAGTGGGTGAGAATCGCAGTCGTTAAATGGGTGCTACTGCTGAGCTGAGCTAGCACCTATCGATAGTAGGATAGGTGCCGTGCCTTGCAATATGCGTAGGATATTATTTGTATTAGTTTGTGAGAATGTGCACATCTGCAGAACTTATACAACGTTCTCCGCGCAACTGACAGGGATAAATCACACTAAAAAGGATCGTTTCTCTTAAAGGGGGGCGGGAGGGGACTCACTTGGTGATCCTGATGACCCCTCTAAAATCTAAATCTACAGTATAAAATCTTATGTAATGTTTTTATTTTTATTAGCACGCAAAACTTGTCTGCTTACTTTCTCACCTATCATTTAAATGATTATGTAAAATTTCCTTTCTTAAAAATAGCTTTTCTTTTACTCTGCTTAAACTTTTCTTTTTTCTTATCTTTCTATAACCTCTCAGTTTTGCTTAATTGTGATAATTATTGTTCATATAACCTTTCATTTATGACGTTTACCTCCTCCACAGTTGCGTACCCGTTGTACTCTGCTATTATCAATCCCCCCCCCCCCCCCCCCCCCCCTCTACAGCCACACTACATCACTCGCGCTAGATGACTCAGTCAGTCGTGCTCAGCGTACGGAAGAAGGTGGATGTGTCGTCGCTGTTGTCATGTCCAGGTAAGACTGCATCAAATTATAGCTGTGTTCTATCTATCGACGTGGCTGATGGTTAATTAACACAACTAAACGTGGTGCTGTCAGTACAACGATAGTGCTGTGTATAAGAGCTGTGGGACATGAGTTGTCTCTACCTGTCACTTGGTCCAAAGTGATAGCCGCTTTTGCGATCCAGCCAGAGTCGGTATTTCGACGAACCTCAAAGGGGTGCGCGCGCACCTTGCAGCCAGTGTAGAGGACGCACCTGTGCGGGGGAGCCTACGGTCCAGGATATTATTGGACCGGGGGGGGTGGGGGGGGGGGGGGGGGGAGCATACACTGTGAGGCAGGGGCGCCAAGTTTTCAGAATGACTGTGGGTGCTCAAACTGAAGTCGATGAGACAGGCGACTTGAGGCGAAAACAGCAGGGGGGTTTGGGGGCAAGCCCACCAACCACAGCGCCGCAGGGGAATTTGTTTAAATCAGGCATTTTAGAGTGATTTCTGAGCGTTTCAGAAAAAATACCGAACTGAATGCAATACTGAAATATTGTCGTTTCTGTAGTGCAAAAACCAGAAAACAAACATAAATGGAACACTTACGAGAATTATTAAGTATTGAGTTTTGGGGCTCCGCTTGGTAAGTTGGGAGTAAGGCATTTTTCTCCGGATCATCACGTTTCCCTTTCACTAACCACTTGTCCATCTCTAATTCCGACGGCGATAGGCAAGTCAAAGTTCAACCTGCCTGAGTGCGTGCAATACCTACACTGCTGCGTGCTGAAGTCAAGACAGTTCAGTATGATTCATTTGAACAGCGGGGTTGGAGAGGGTGGGGTGGCTTCGGTGGGTGGGTACATGGGGGGGAGGGTGCTTAGCGGTCATTTCAAATTTCAAATCAGCTCTACTTCAATGTATTGTCTCATTGAAAAATAACTTTTGCATATATACCATTCAATTCCATATGTGGGATAACTGTTTTTAATGATAATTCGTGATAATTTGTGTGGGTGCTGCACACCTACACAAATATATCCCATGGGTTCTTTGGCCCTCCTGCACCCACGGAGTTGGCGCCCCTGCAGTGTGAGGGGTCATTCAACCACTATTAAGTGGACAAATGAGACAAATTAAGGAGAAACAGTTACAGATAAAATATAGCGTGAAAACGAATAAAAATGTTGCTTGAATAAATCGAAATATTTTTTTTGGGAATTGGAAATTGGGAAGTGTAAAAAGAACATAATACTAAGAGTAGGAAATTTTAAAACATCTTGGCTATTTCATAATCCCAAGTATACAATTTTGAAGTTTCCACAGTAAAACAAGTCCAGAAAAATGCAAATACAAATATTTTGTAAACAAAATAAAGAAAATTGGATTTTGGTTTCAAATTGGGACTAAATTACAAATCCAAATTTCAGTAAATTATCCAATAATAACTTACAAGGATAGATGTCTTATAACTTGAAGTTACCTACGTGTATGAAAACAATTTGATCAAAAATCAGAAAATTTGTTTTTCCAAAGTAAAGTTTTAAAACTGTGTCTTAATTACAAATCCAAAATGTGTTAAATATTATATACCTCCCACACACTCCCCCAACTAAAATGATTAGAACAAATTGGACCTGGTGAAAAAAAAACATTATTTGTTGTTGTTAATAAATGTTTTGTGTGACCCCTGCAGGTCCGAGGCCACGTCCTGCCCCCAGCGCTGCAGATGTACGGCTGCCCCGTGATCCAGAAGACGCTGGAATCCATCTCGCCCGAGCACCAGCAGGAGATTGTGAAGGAGCTTGACGGTCAACAGATCTGGGCAAAATAGTCAAATATTTTTATTTTTATTACAAACTACTCAAGTAAATATATTATAGATATACACAATACAAGATACTTTTTTAGCTTTGTATTTTCAATACAAAACGCAATTGCATTTTTAAAAATACTCAAAATAAAATACATTTGCGTATGCTATAATATTACTAGGGAAATTAGGAACAACCTTCACAATAGGAATACAACTTTGGAGTCTGGTTGTAGATATGTTTCAGTAATTTGGAGATATGAGGGCTTAACCCTTTGCTGTCCAATTTTTTCGTTTAATATTATTAGTGACATTGTTGGTATATACATAAGAAGTACATTTTGGACTGAAATAGGTGGGCACCAGATTTGGAAAATTGAAAAAAAAAACAGTTTTGAATTGCATTGCATGTAACTGCAGGATTTGTGATGTTGAGTCTCGTTCAACACAGGACTAGACTGGAAAGGGTTAACAACATGTTGTCTGTGTTTGAAGGTGTTTGCGCTGTCGACCACCCGTACGGCTGCAGAGTGATCCAGCGCATCTTGGAGCATTGCACACCCGAACAGACGACCCCATCCTAGACAACTACACCAGCACGGGGAGCAGCTGATACAAGTACGGGAACTATGTTATACAGCACGTGCTCGGTACAAAAAGCAGTCTGTAGTAAAACTCGGGCATTGGGTTCACAAAGATGGCGTAATGTATAAGTTTTCTTATTTTAAGTAACTCGTCATGATATAAATTATCACAATCATATCGTTCTGAAAACTCATGCAAATAATATGTAGTAAGATATTGACAGTAAAACTAAAAATGTTTGATTTGTGAATCTGTAGTAAGACCAAGTGATGATTTATTTTGCTATGATTTGCTTTTATAGGAGTTATCTATGTGAATCCAGCCCAGCAGTGTACGTACACATACACACACCTTTCAAACATGCATATCATAACTAAGTATAGATTTAAATAAAATCCTGCGTTAAGGTTTACACATTAAAATATGTGTGACTGGTCAACTCAAGTGTAACCAGTGTTGCCGTGTTGGTCCACCGCCGCTTATATGAACAATATCCAGACATAAAATTGCCAGTTCTGGTGGTCTATGGTCTAGTGTCAAGGCGCCCACCTGGCAAGTGGGAGACCTGGGTTCGATTCCCAGTCAGGGTTGGTTTTTGTATCAATCATTCATTTCAAATTTTGATCACTTTTTAAGTCTATATTTATAAATTCATCATCAAATCATCAAATCATTCATTTCAAATTTTGATCACTTTTTAAGTCTATATTTATAAATTTTCGAGATGAAAAATAATGATTTTGAAATCCGCCATATTGGCAGTATTTCTTTTATTACGATGGAGTCATATGGTCATAAATAATACAAATATACCATTTTATTAAACATGCATACACCCAAACGCTTATACAAATGAATATAGTTAGAATTTGCTCATACTTCCCCAATAACCACAAAAGAAGAAGGACATGAACATATTCTTTAATAAACAAACATGCCCTATCATTGTGTGTCCATTTGAAGCCGTATCACTTCAAATTTTTATCATTTTTGAAGTCTATAATATTCTTTATACATTTTCGAGGCGAAAAATCATGATTTTGAAATCCACCATATTGGTGGTATTTCTTATTAGGATGGAGTCATATGGTCAAAAATAATACAAATATATAATTTTATTAAACTTGCATACACCCAAACTCTTACAAATGTATATAGTAAGAATTGCAGTGTCTGTATCAAACTGCTCGTACTTCCCCAATAACCACGAAAGAAGGGAAAATGTACTTTAAAAAAACGTAAACGTAAAAAAAAAAAATGTAAAAAAACGCGCCTTGTCGGAGTTTGACTGGGGCTGCATATCTGTCAAAGAATAACGCATGTGTCCTAATATAAGGCTAGCTCAGCGAGGACAGAAACCTCGCATAGAGCAAAAGGGCAAAAGCTGGCTTGATCTCGATGTTCGGTATAGTTCTCCCAAAACTACCTTACGAATGCTTTCGTCACAGGCCAGGGGCTCGTAGCCAATCAGTGATCGCTATTTGCGCGGGGTTGTCTCAGGGGGTTCGCTGGTTGGCTCCAGTGCCTCGCCTGAGACGAAAGCATTCTGTAAGGTAGCCTTGGGTCATGTATATAGGCATAGAGACTGTGAAAGCACGGCCTGTCGATCCTTTTGGCTTAGAGTTTTTAGCAAGAGGTGTCAGAAAAGTTGCCACAGGGATAACTGGCTTGTTGTATCATATTTGTGTCGAATTGTATTTATATATATAATTTATTTTATATTTTGATCTATTTTGAAGTCTAAAATTTCAAGGCCCTGCCCTGTGTTACACAATACATGTATGATGTAAAACTTGTATATAAGGCATTTTATGACTGTAGTCACTAATTTACCTCATTATTAGTTAATTTGAGACCACTTACAATTTTGAAAATACCATCCAAATAGCCTCAACGTTTTTGGGATGTTTCGAGAAGTTTAAGAGTGCATGAGTGCACAGTGGCAGGAATGCTTGCACACAAGTATTCACCTAAACAAAGAAAATACCCTTGCTGACAATGCAATACAAAAATCTAATAATTCTAAGCCATAGTTATCATAATAGCATGGCACTTGGCATTGGTTTCATTTCATTCTCAGTAAGGCGTACTCATAAGTTTGTACTTGCAGGCACGTAACAACTTGGTTCTAAGTAGGGGGGTCAAGAATGTAGAGTGGGTCAGAAGCAAAACCTACCATATCTAATTTTAATTAAAAATGAGTTAGATATATGGTTGGTTAGCTATTGTTGCCAGCTTTTTACACGACAATCCATTTCGATGCAAAATCCACCATCTCCAATGTTATTGCATGAAGAATTCATGCATAAGGTTCAAAACCTACCATCTCCATGCACTATTTAGTAAAAAAAAAACCACGCCATATCCATAAACCAATCAGAAAGCTGCTATTAAAAGTGCATCTAAAAAAATGCATCTATGAGGTGCATATTCCAAGGTTGCGGAAAAGTAACCATGCATTGTTAACTAACCCCTGCTAATATTACAAATCTCAGTACTTAAAAACGCCTACAAGACTGTAACAGAAACACATTTTCTTGATTTCCCACAAATCAGTCATTTTTGAGATGGTAGGTTTTGTTACCTTGTTTTGATTTGAATTGTTACAGAATTTATTTTCATTAGGATACATTGCACATACTATAATACATAGTCTACATTACAATGGTTCTTTTAAAATATTACCAAATTAACAATACTATGGACATTATAGATGTAATCTTCTATTCATTTGTTCTTGGATTGTCTCTAACAGCTTTGGCAGCACCCGTACACTCTTGCGGGACTCGGGAAGGACTTGAAGTGAACTGGGATGTGACTGCACGTTGGCGAGTTCCCCAGGGTTCGTCTTCTTGGGAACGATGGGCGGCAGTCGGAGGCAGCTAGTAGGAGGCAAGTTGGCCAACAAAAGTCTGGTAGATTTCGTCTTCACTCATATAGAGAATCATTTTTCACAAACATTTTGTTGTAGGAAAAGTATCTGATACCGTTGTAGAATCATTTGGCACGCTAGTTGCTGTAGTTGATTAGTTCACAACTTTTTTAACAACGCAACGTTCACAACGTTTCCCGCATGATACCATCTAACGTATCTACCAGGTTCAACAGTCACCACAGCTCAACAAATAGTTGATTAACTTAAAATAATTATGTTCAATAACGCAGAATTGAATCAAGATGTTATTACGGTAGTATTTTGGCTTTTGCAGCAGTGGGAGCCCAGACTTTCATCCTACTAGTGGGTTTTTTGGGTAGTTGGATACTTGTTGTGGTATTCGTTAGAACAGGGCCTGGGACAGCAGCTCTTCACAAGTGGCCGGAAAATTACTTTAGATTGACCTTGGTTACCCGGCAAGCCTCCACCTTCAAAGTTGCTCCTGCTTTAATTCTTTTCTGACGGAACTTGAAGTGCTACAACATTTATTATTACATAAACGTGATCTACGAGTTTTCTTCTACAAGTGGAGGTACAGGGAAGTACTAGTGTTATTTAATTTGATCATAAATCGTATTTAAGTTTGGTTGTTTTGTTATTTCTTCATCTCAAATTAAAAACAGTTGAAAATAGCTCATTTGACAGCTATTGTAGTCTAGATTCATAATATCAACAACATTTGTTTACTTTTTGACATTAGGGCATTTGATTTGTATAATTTTAAGTATTGGAAACTATTACTGTTAGATTTCATTCACTAGTTATTTTATATCTCAAATCAATATTATTTATCATCATGGTGCGTCGTTGTGTCCAATGTAAATTGAAGAAGAACTATAAAACTTTAAGTTTGCAGTGCTGCGTATGTGAAGACTTTTATCATAGGACTTGTTTGAATCTGAACTTGGAGACATTTTATATGGTGCGGGATCAGTGGGAGTGTAAATCGTGTGTACAGAACTTCACTAGCTCCCACTGCATTGAGTGTGGTTTGGAAGAGGTCTACACTAAGAAGAATGATGTACCTACTGGAGGAATTGCGCCTGGCTGGTATTGTATGAATTGCTTATTTCCACCTCCGGATGTTCATGATATTTTTACATCTTGTCTTAGGTCTAATGATTATGAACCATTAAATGATATGTTTGTTCCAGAGGTAGCATCTTTTCAGAAGGGTTTGAAGTTAGGTCACCTTAATATTCGTAAGTTAGATAAATACATTGATCAATTGCGACTTATTATTGATACATACAAATTTGATATATTTGCTTGTTCTGAAACGTTTTTAGATAAGTCTGTTCCAGATGGTTTCATTTCGATCTCCAACTACAAGATGCTGCGGTTTGATCGGGTAAGGGAAGGAGGAGGTTTGATTATTTATATTGCAGAAAGATTTATGTTTAATGTCATTGATAGTGTTATCACTTTTCCCCTAGATGTGGAATTACAGTCCGTCAAGTTCTGGTGTGCTCATATGAAACCTATGGTATTTTCAGTTGTTTATAAACCCCCTCATGTTAAAACCGAAGACTTTTCTGGGCCTTTTGATAGTTTAGTAAGTACTTTAGTTACAAATTATAATGAGATTTTCATTCTAGGTGACTTCAACATTGATCTACAAACGAAGACTGCTCCAGTCAATCGATTTAAGTTTCTCACTAGGTCTCGTGGGCTAGTGCAATTAGTTAAATCCAATACAAGAGTTAATGTTAAGTCATCTAGTTTAATTGACCACATTTATGTTTCTCGTAATGATAATGTTATTCAATCAGGTATAATAAGTGTAGGTATTAGTGACCATGAGTTAATTTATTGCATTCGTAAAATTAATCGACAGAAGTTTCTTCCTAAGCTGGTTAATACCAGAAATTTTAAAAATATTGATTGGGAACAGGTAAATAGTGATATTTTGAGTGGGCCCTTTGAGCAAATTAATATGATGGTAAGTGCTAATGATAAATTAGAATTATTTAATAATATTATTTTGGACACTCTTAATAATCATGCACCAATTTTGAAGTTACGAGTAAAAGGAAAATCGGCTCCATGGTTATCTTCAGAAATTAGAAGATGGATGCACAGGAGGGACCACTTGCGGAAACAATTCCGTACTTCGAGACAGCAATCCACATGGGATGAGTATAAACATATTCGGAACAAGGTAAATAATTGCATTCGTTTTTCTAAACGTGAGTATTTTAAGTCATCTTTTGATACTGATATTTCTTCGAAATCTTTATGGTCGGTTTATAATAAGTTAACGGGTAATAAATCTAAACAAGGCTGTAATATTTCATCTTTAATTGAAAATGGAGTGTCCTACACATCTAATCATGAAATTTGTAGTCTGTTGCAGAAGAGTTTTTTAGTAAACACTACAGATTACTCCAAAGATATTGGTGAGTTTCGTGATTTGAGTGTACGGGAAGCTGGAAGTCGTCCATTTAAACAGGTAACCAATGACGAAGTTATTTCTGCAATTCGTAGTCTTAAAAATAATAGTGCTGCAGCTTCTTGGGAAGTGCCATGTATTGTTTTTAAGAAATGCTCTTCTATAGTTGGTTTGTTGGCTGTTTTAATATCTCATTTCTTTTTCATAGGTGTTTTCCCGACACGACTAAAATTGGCTAAGGTAACACCCATTTATAAGGGTAAAGGTAAGAAAGATGATAGAAATTCATATCGGCCAATTTCTACTCTTCCGATAGTGGGTAAAATAATAGAAAAAATTTTGTATAAAAGATTGCTGAATGAAATTGATTTATCTATAGGTTTAAGTACTAATCAGCATGGTTTCAGAAAAGGACGATCGACTCAGAGTGCTCTCTTGGCGTTCACTGATTTCATTTCGAAGAAGATTGACTGTCGAAATGGCAAGGTAGGTGCTGTGTTTGTTGATCTTAGAAAAGCATTTGATTCGGTACCCATTTTACCTCTTTTAAAAAAGTTGAAAGCTAGATATAGTGTTAGCCCACATTTGTTAGCGATTCTCTCAGATTATTTTCTAAATAGGCAAATGTTTATAAATCTACCTAATTATTCGTCAGATTTTATAGATATTCTGTGTGGAGTTCCCCAAGGTTCAGTTTTGGGGCCACTTTTATTTATTCTTTACATTGATGATATATCTGATATAATGTCTGGTATTTCTTATTTGTTGTATGCTGATGATTTGGTTTTTTATTTAGAAGGTACAAATACCGAAGAAATTGTCAGGAGGCTTCAAGAAATTTTAAGAAGAATGGATGACTGGTTTCTGAGTCAGGAACTCAATATTAATTATAGTAAAACTAATTTTATGATTTTTCATAAGGCTAATGATAATACTGTGAATAGATTTCCTCAAGTGTTAACTTGTAATGGTAACATTATTTCTAGAGTATTTGAATATAAGTATCTTGGTGTTTATTTAGACTGTAGTCTTACTTTTAAAAGGCACTATGAATATGTTTGTAATAGGGTGTCTTCAGCAATAGGTATGATTGTAAGAATGAAGAGATTTGTGACTGAGAGAATGCTGAGATTACTTGTTGATTCGTATGTTCACTCTATAATTGATTATTGTTTAGTTGTGTGGGCTGTTCGACCATCTGCAGATTATATTGTGCTGCAAAGAAGAATAGACCATTTATTTGATGAAGTTCCTTTCCACCAAGACATGCAGGACAATTTTTTGACAATTGATGAGCGAATGAAGTTCCATGTGCTGGTAAATACTTTTAAGATGATGAAAGGTATGTATTTAGATGTTATGCCAACTATGTTTAATTTTGTTGAACGTACTCGTGATTCTATATTAACTTTTACTTTACAGGTTCCTATAATGAATTCCGAGTCGTTCCGCAGGTCATTCTTGTACAGAGGTGTACACTTCTGGAATTCCCTTCCGCATGATCTTCGAAGCCAGTTTGTGAGATTGCGGCTCCTAGAATTTAGGAATAAGATTGAGTCTGTAATTCTTAAGATGAGAGTTAGGCGTATTTAAGTTAAGATTGTTCTACTGTAAGTGGTTTTTCATCTGTTTTAGATGGAGATGATTGTTGGTCTTCTGGGAATCTACATCCGATTTCCTGAATTCTCTTGATTCAGTTTGATCTCTACTTATAAATGGTTCTCGGATCAAGTTTTTCAAGACCATCTTTCTTTCAAGATTCGAAGTGAAGATAGAAGGCGTGTGCTGTTTCCCGGGTTGCTTTTACGTGGAATTTTATTTTTCCCAGATTGCAGTTTCTGATTTTTTGCAATCCTCATTTCGTTTGAGCTGGGACCGTTAACAAATCAGTTTTTCTTTTTTTCTTTTTTCTTTTTTCTTTTTTCTTTTTTCTTTATCCTTTTTCTTTTTTCTTTTTTCTTTTTTCTTTTCTTTCTTCTTTTTTCTCTTCTTTTTCACTTTTATATATATACATATATTTATTTTTTCCAAAAATTTTTTTTTGTTTCTTCATGTTCTTTCTTATTTGCATACTTCTATTTTTTTTTTTTTTTTTTTTTTTTTTTTTTAATATGTTGAATTTCCACTTCATTTGATTTTATTTCATTTCTCAATTATTTTTTCTTGTTCTTGATTATATTTTATATAGTTCAGTAGTTTGTTTTGTTTTTGTTGTTATTGTTATTTATGATTTCATTACTATTCATTGTTTGCATAGCTTAGTTTTATTTAAGGTCCTCCTTTGTAAATCAGTTTTTATAACTGAATAGGATAGACATTAAATAAATAAATAAATAAATAAATACCGTTATTCAATCCAGAAGGATTTTTGTGAGTTGATGTTATTATTACCTTACTAAAACCATTTTAAAGTTGAAGGGTGGTGGGGGGAGGGGGGGGGGGCACAGTCTATGAGTCTTACCCCTATGTATCAGTATCATGCACGATTAAACGATTTTGGACCTTTGGTCAGACAATCATAATCGCCCCACCACCTGTGTCCGCTACTGCTAATATACCTTCATTATAATTACCGATTTACTTTGAAATTCAAATAAATTCTGTTATGCACTGTGATTGTGTATTTAAATTGAAAATAGTTAATGAAAGTTTTTAAAAATGTTAATTAACTAGTTTTTGAAAGAATCAAACGTGTTTGTAGGTAGCTCAAAACTTTGTTAGATGTAGACATATTTGTTTTGCCAGGGGTGCCCCTGAGCACCCACATACTGGCGGCCCTAAGGTGGGGGGGTGGGGTCAGAGAGAAAAGTGGGGTGGGGATCAATTGCCCGCTCCCCCCCCCCCCCCCCCGTTGTTTCGCTTATGTCTTCTTGTTTTGAATAATGTAATTTTGAGTAAAATGATACTAATTGTGCATTAACTAATGTTTCCCTGGTTCTGTTTCAGATTGTTGTAAATGTCGCTCTCACTGTCAAGATGTTGTATCTCAGTCTTCTGGACTCAATGACGTCTTGTTTAGCACCATTCACATGATGCTGTACCAACTAGGCCCCACAAACTCACCTCCCCAACGGCCTGGAGATGCAACGCCAAACTTCAACCTCTCCCGTGTGCTTGTTCAAACCGAGCATCCCTGGACCCAATGGGGTGGATTTTCGCATGTACATGTTCATTGTTCAACTCGTGATGTTGTGTTCATTTATTTCACTTGGTTCTTTATCTGAACCCTATTGTTGCTGTTGTTGTTTGTATCTAGTTTTTGAAGCCAACTGTTGAGATGAGAATATACTTAATTGTTACTTGAATAAATTACATTTTAGTTGGTATCTTGTATTATAATGTCCTTCATTCATCCTAGAGGAACATAGTATATTTTTTCAAGATCAAGTCTTGAAAAAGTATATTGCAACCTTGCACATTTTGGAACTTGTTAAACACAATTGAAATTATTATATATTTTACTCTTGGTGGTAAAGCGAGTGTGAATGTATAACGTCCTCTTTGATTTGCGCGCCGTAGGAAGGGGCGTGTCACCTGAAAGGCATGGTAACCATGGTTACTCGAACTCGGACTTAAATAGCGGCCGCGACTTCAAACTGGCTTAGTGGAACGCGATCATGGCCACAAAAGAAGAAGTTCACGAGACAGTAGTGCCTCCTTGCCAGGAGGTAACAACAACGACTACTGTCACGTGATGCTCTTCTTCTTTGTGACCATGATCGCGTTCCACTAGCCAGTTTCGAGTTGCGGCCGCTATTTAAGTCCGAGCAAAAAAACATATAGCCCAAATTTGTTTCTGTATTTTTTTTATTTTTTTTGCGTTAATTATCTAGACATCCTGAAAACGAAAATATGCTGGGGGTCATACTAACAGAAATACAGGCGCCCAAAATCTCAAAAAACCTCACAGAAAGGCAGAATCGGAGAATTTTTATTTTTTTTATTTTTTTTTTAAATACGAAACATATCAAGAGAGCGATAAATAAGAGGGAATTGACAACCAAAAAATTCCATCCCAAACCGTTTACCCGTAAAAAAATAAAAACCTCTAAAAATCTATGATGACGAGCTATCTGAATACAACAAGCTATGCCCAACACCAGTGTGTTATTTACCAGTATAAGCACCGGCCCTTACATCGGTTGGCGTGGCATACTCAGTAACGTCGTAGCTTCGAATGCTTGAGGTCTGGGGTTCGATACCCGTTACATCCACTCTTTTTTGTTCAACCATTTTCACGCATTTATATCAATGCATCAACGTGCATGGACACGGTTTATTTTTTAACTGTCAAACGGCTCATTGTTTCCACAAACGATTAACTCTTTCGCGATAAACCAATCAATCAATACGATCTAATGGTAAAAACTCCGAAAATGTAAAAAAACTTTGAAGCCGTTTTTTCACAATTTTCGGAGTTTTTATCTTCAGATACATACCGAGACGATGATTTTTTACAAAGTAGACAATTTTCAGATCTACCTCGGGAATTAACTTTAAGATCGCCCAAATAAACAATATAGCCGTAAAGAATATAATTCTAAAAAACAGAGTGTATTTGAGCACGTCTTTGACGACGCGTAGCGTCTCTTGTTAAAGGGTTAAGAAAATAATGATTAGAGTTTCTCCATTGGACATTCTTACTTTATACCTTGGACATGTTAATGTTTGCCTGGCTTTAATGGTAATCCGAGGAAACATGTTTTAATGTTGGCTGTTCAGTGTGATGTTCCCAACGTGGGTCCCACAACTTCGTTTTCTGTGGATGTGTATCAGGAGTTCAGACGGCTATAGGAGGTTATAGTGATGTTCCCAACGTCTAGTCTTGAAAGTCCCAAAACTGTGTTTTCTGTGCATGTGTATCAGGAGTTCAGACGGCTATAGGAGGTTATCATATAAGCTAATTGAATACCCCGAACAACGCACAACATAGAGAGCAGTGTGTCTTGTACCTGTGTAAGCGCTGGAACTATCATCGTGTGCTATGGCGTATGGGGTATGTCTCCGCTTAGCATGGCCGAGGTCTGGGGTTCGAGACCCGTTACACCCACTCTTTTTTGTTCCACCATTTTCACGCATTCATATCAATGCATCAACGTGCATGGACACGGTTTATTTTTTAACTTTCAAACGGCTCATTGTTTCCACAAACGATTAATTCTTTTGCGATCAACCAACCAATCACTCAATACGAACTGATGATAAAAACTCCGAAAATGTAAAAAAAATTTGAAGCCGTTTTTTTCACTGTTTCGGAGTTTTTATCTTCAGATCGTATTCTTGGATATTTTTTAAATCCAATGAGACCCTCTGTTCGTAAATCCATCAATCTTAGGTGTTACAATTACAATAAGAATGAATCGAGATACATGTCATGCATTCATTGAGAGCAGTGTGCTATGTACTAGTGTAAGCGATCCATCTTCCATCGAGTGGCGTGGCGTAGACAGTAGCGACGCCGACTAGTGTTTTCGCGGTCCGGGGTTCGATACCCGCAACCGGCAGTCTTTTTTTCTTCCATATTCAGAGCAGCAAAGTTGAGAAGGGTTTACTAAGGGGAAATTTTTTTTTCAAGCGCTTGTAGCTAAAAAACGTGTGGTCCAAATTTGTTTCTGTATTTTTTTTATTTTTTTTGCGTTAATTATCTAGACATCCTGAAAACGAAAATATGCTGGGGGTCATACTAACAGAGATACAGGCGCCCAAAATTTCAAAAAACCTCACAGAAAGGCAGAATCGGAGAATTTTGAAATTTTTATTTTTTTTTATTTTTTTTAAAAAATACGAAACATATCAAGAGAGCCATAAATAAGAAGGAATTGACAACCAAAAAATTCTATCTCAAACCGTTTACCCGTAAAAAAATAAAAACCTAAAAAAATCTACTATTTTGGTAACCTGAAGTTGGCGTCGCCTCACCACGACCTGTGCAAACCGACGCTACCGACGCTCATACTACGTCACCGAGGATTCTTACTGACCTTAAGTTCGACGCTACGACTAACTAGGTACCACCGTTCATCCACAATCGGTACCGAAAGTGGAACTTGACAAGAAATTCTTTAAAATTTCGGCGACGTCTGACGTCGTTCACAACAAACATACCGAGGCGATGATTTTTTACAAAGTAGACAATTTTCAGATCTACCTCGGGAATTAACTTTAAGATCGCCCAAATAAACAATATAGCCGTAAAGAATATAATTCTAAAAAACAGAGTGTATTTGAGCACGTCTTTGACGACGCGTAGCGTCTCTTGTTAAAGGGTTAAGAAAATAATGATTAGAGTTTCTCCATTGGACATTCTTACTTTATACCTTGGACATGTTAATGTTTGCCTGGCTTTAATGGTAATCCGAGGAAACATGTTTTAATGTTGGCTGTTCAGTGTGATGTTCCCAACGTGGGTCCCACAACTTCGTTTTCTGTGGATGTGTATCAGGAGTTCAGACGGCTATAGGAGGTTATAGTGATGTTCCCAACGTCTAGTCTTGAAAGTCCCAAAACTGTGTTTTCTGTGCATGTGTATCAGGAGTTCAGACGGCTATAGGAGGTTATCATATAAGCTAATTGAATACCCCGAACAACGCACAACATAGAGAGCAGTGTGTCTTGTACCTGTGTAAGCGCTGGAACTATCATCGTGTGCTATGGCGTATGGGGTATGTCTCCGCTTAGCATGGCCGAGGTCTGGGGTTCGAGACCCGTTACACCCACTCTTTTTTGTTCCACCATTTTCACGCATTCATATCAATGCATCAACGTGCATGGACACGGTTTATTTTTTAACTTTCAAACGGCTCATTGTTTCCACAAACGATTAATTCTTTTGCGATCAACCAACCAATCACTCAATACGAACTGATGATAAAAACTCCGAAAATGTAAAAAAAATTTGAAGCCGTTTTTTTCACTGTTTCGGAGTTTTTATCTTCAGATCGTATTCTTGGATATTTTTTAAATCCAATGAGACCCTCTGTTCGTAAATCCATCAATCTTAGGTGTTACAATTACAATAAGAATGAATCGAGATACATGTCATGCATTCATTGAGAGCAGGGTGTTATGTACTAGTGTAAGCGATCCATCTTCCATCGAGTGGCGTGGCGTAGACAGTAGCGACGCCGACTAGTGTTTTCGCGGTCCGGGGTTCGATACCCGCAACCGGCAGTCTTTTTTTCTTCCATATTCAGAGCAGCAAAGTTGAGAAGGGTTTACTAAGGGGAAATTTTTTTTTCAAGCGCTTGTAGCTAAAAAACGTGTGGTCCAAATTTGTTTCTGTATTTTTTTTATTTTTTTTGCGTTAATTATCTAGACATCCTGAAAACGAAAATATGCTGGGGGTCATACTAACAGAGATACAGGCGCCCAAAATTTCAAAAAACCTCACAGAAAGGCAGAATCGGAGAATTTTGAAATTTTTTTTTTTTTTTATTTTTTAAAAAATACGAAACATATCAAGAGAGCCATAAATAAGAAGGAATTGACAACCAAAAAATTCTATCTCAAACCGTTTACCCGTAAAAAAATAAAAACCTAAAAAAATCTACTATTTTGGTAACCTGAAGTTGGCGTCGCCTCACCACGACCTGTGCAAACCGACGCTACCGACGCTCATATTACGTCACCGAGGATTCTTACTGACCTTAAGTTCGACGCTACGACTAACTAGGTACCACCGTTCATCCACAATCGGTACCGAAAGTGGAACTTGACAAGAAATTCTTTAAAATTTCGGCGACGTCTGACGTCGTTCACAACAAACATACCGAGGCGATGATTTTTTACAAAGTAGACAATTTTCAGATCTACCTCGGGAATTAACTTTAAGATCGCCCAAATAAACAATATAGCCGTAAAGAATATAATTCTAAAAAACAGAGTGTATTTGAGCACGTCTTTGACGACGCGTAGCGTCTCTTGTTAAAGGGTTAAGAAAATAATGATTAGAGTTTCTCCATTGGACATTCTTACTCTATACATTAAACATGTTTATGTTTGCCTTGCACGGTTAGCCGAGAAAACATGTTTTAATGTTGGCGTGATGACGTGCTATGTGAATACAACAAGCTATGCCATACATTTGAGACCAGTGTGTTATTTACCAGTGTAAGCAACAATGGTCCATTGGGTGGCGGGGCGTACTCAGTAACGGCGTAGCTTCGAATACTTTAGGTCTGGGGTTCGATACCCGTTACACCCACTCTTTTTTGCTCCACCATTTTCACTCATTTATATCAATGCATCAACGTGCATGGACACGGTTTATTTTTTAACTGTCAAACGGCTCGATCATTGTTTCCACAAACGATTACCTCTTTCGCGATCAACCAATCAATCAATACGATCTGATGATAAAAACTCCGAAAATTAAAAAAAACTTTGAAGCCGTTTTTTTCACAATTTTCGGAGTTTTTATCTTCAGATCGTATTCTTGGATATTTTTTAAATCCAATGAGACCCTCTGTTCGTAAATCCATCTATCTTAGGTGTTACAATTACAATAAGAATGAATCGAGATATATACAATCATGTATTCATTGAGAGAAGTGTGGTATGGGTTAGTGTAAGGGTTTCTACTTCCATCGAGTAGCGTGGCGTAGGCAGTAGCGACGCAAACTAGTGTTTTCGCGGTCCGGGATTCGATACCCGCAACCAGCAGTTTTTTTTCTTCCATATTCAGAGCAGCAAAGTTGAGAAGGGTTACTAAGGGGAAATTTTTTTTTCAAGCGCTTGTAGCTAAAAAACGTGTGGTCCAAATTTGTTTCTGTATTTTTTTTATTTTTTTTGCGTTAATTATCTAGACATGCTGAAAACGAAAATATGCTGGGGGTTATACTCACAGAGATAAAGGCGCCCAAAATTTCAAAAAACCTCATAGAAAGGCAGAAACGGAGAATTTCGAAATTTTTATTTTTCTTTAAATATGAAACATATCAAGAGAGGGATAAATAAGAAGGAATTGACAACCAAAAAATTCGATCTCAAACCGTTTACCCGCAAAAAAATAAAAACCTCAAAAAATCTACTATTTTGGTTACCTGAAGTTGGCATCGCCTCACCACGACCTGTGCAAACCGACGCTACCGACGCTCATACTACGTCACCAAGGATTCTTACTGACCTGAAGTTTGACGCTACGACTAACTAGGTAGCACCGTTCATCCACAATCGGTACCGAAAGTGGAACTTGACAAGAAAACCTTTTAAATTTCGGCGACGTCTGACGTCGTTCACAACATACATAGCAAGGCAATGATTTTTTTCAAAGTAGACAATTTCCAGACCTACCTCAAGAACTAACTTTAAGATCGCCCAATTAAACAATATAGCCGTAAAGAATATAATTCTAAAAAACAGAGTGTATTTAAGCACGTTTTTGACGACGCGTAGCGTCTCTTGTTAAAGGGTTAAGAAAATAATGATTAGAGTTTCTTCATCGGACATTCTTACTCTAATCATGAAACATGTTTATGTTTGCCTTGCATTAATGGTTAGCCGAGAATACATGTTTTAATGTTGGCGTGATGACGAGCTATCTAAATACAACAAGCTATGCCATACATTGAGACCAGTGTGTTATTTACCAGTGTAAGCAATGCTGCTTCCATCGGGTGGCGGGGCGTACTCAGTAACGACTAACGACGTAGCTTCGAATACTTTAGGGCTGGGGTTCGAAGCCCGTTACACCCACTCTTTTTTTCTCCACCATTTTCACTCATTTATATCAATGCATCAACGTGCATGGACACGGTTTATTTTTTAACTGTCAAACGGCTCATTGTTTCCACAAACGATTACCTCTTTCGCGATCAACCAATCAATCAATACGATCTGATGATAAAAACTCCGAAAATTAAAAAAAAAACATGAAGCCGTTTTTTTCACAATTTTCGGAGTTTTTATCTTCAGATCGTATTCTTGGATATTTTTTAAATCCAATGAGACCCTCTGTTCGTAAATCCATCTATCTTAGGTGTTACAATTACAATAAGAATGAATCGAGATATATACATGTATTCATTGAGAGCAGTGTGTTATGTACTAGTGTAAGGGATCCAACTTCCATCGAGTAGCGTGGCGTAGGCAGTAGCGACGCAAACTAGTGTTTTCGCGGTCCGGGGCTCGATACCCGCAACCGGCAGTTTTTTTCTTCCATATTCAGAGCAGCAAAGTTGAGAAGGGTTTACTAAGGGGAAATTTTTTTTCAAGCGCTTGTAGCTAAAAAAACGTGTGGTCCTAATTTGTTTCTGTATTTTTTTTTTTTTGCGTTAATTATCTAGACATCCTGAAAACGAAAATATGCTGGGGGTCATACTAACAGAGATACAGGCACCCAAAATTTCAAAGAACCTCACAG
The DNA here is from genome assembly GCA_945910005.1 of Isoperla grammatica. Taxonomy (NCBI): domain Eukaryota; kingdom Metazoa; phylum Arthropoda; class Insecta; order Plecoptera; family Perlodidae; genus Isoperla; species Isoperla grammatica. The sequence goes on from OX246741.1 coordinate 13,590,537, forward strand.
AAAGGCAGTTTTGGAGAATTTTGGAATTTTTATTTTTTTTTTAAATACAAAACATATCAAGAGAGCAATGAATAAGACGGAATTGACGATCAAAAAATTCTATTCAAACCGTTTACCCGTAAAAAAATAAAAACCTCAAACAATCTACTATTTTGGTTACCTGAAGTTGGCATCGCCTCACCACGACCTGTGCAAACCGACGCTACCGACGCTCATACTACGTCACCAAGGATTCTTACTGACCTTAAGTTCAACGCTACGACTAACTAGGTACCACCTATCAAGGTTGCGGATCACGTATAAGGCTAAACCAATTTAAAAAAAAAAGAAATGTAGTTGGCTAAGAAGTTCTTCCGATTCGGTACCCAAAGTCCACGATAGAGTGCGTTAGAGAAGACTTACTAAATCCACCACTAGCGCACATCGCAGACGTAAATAAACAAGCGAGCGGAGGGGGACGGGATGATATCCGATAGACTTTGTGACAAAGTAATTCTTTTGTCCGCCCGTGAAGTGTGTGGATGACTTTACGGGCGGACAAAAGAATTCTGGGTGACTCTAGAAAAGAAACATACCTGCTTATGCTTAGTCTCAATCAATGCACCATTGTAATTATTTCAGCTTGACAAGGCATAGAAACCTCCATCAACAACGAATATAAGGTATTGCCTCTTGGTGTTTTCCCACAAGATTATCTCTATTATACTAGTAGGAGCTGTCAATAATGATAAGAGGATGTTTCTTTGTACAACATGTAGGCCTCCTGACTAAACAGGAAGACTACATGACTGTCGGGATGAACACTTGCAGGTTTAGATAGAAAAAGGCACATATTATTAATCAGTTATTTATTTTAATGGAATTCTTGTTCTCCAGCTGAATGAAGTTAGCTGGATAATGCACAGGTAACAGGCATATTCAACATGAGTATGTGTGCATCATGTATTCACATAAGAAAAACTACAAATGTACATAACTGCAAAAGAGACAGCAGTATCAAGAATTGAGGGTACCTACCAGGCATGACACCCAACCAGTTTGATCCAATCGTTTGGGTCGTTTTCATTCTTTAAAACAAGACATTTAATGTGTTTGCGATTCTTGCTTTTAAAAATAGTATGTATTCAAAACCAAAAAATTGGTGGTGCGAAAAACCTTATAATACAACTTGTTGTAGGCTTTCGAGGCCCAAGTCAATATTAATAGTTCTTGGCTGTCGGGTGTCGCCGCATCCATCGTTTATTAAAAACTGACGTTTCAGACTAATTGCATAGTCCATCTTTAGAGTATTGAAGAGACAGTCACTGAGAGAACCTACTCGATCCAGCTCTACCCAGCAACTGTGCCTCACACTGATGTTCGTGCGTCGGGGATTGTACAGCAGTGTGAGGCACAGTTGCTGGGTAGAGCTGGATCGAGTAGGTTCTCTCAGTGACTGTCTCTTCAACACTCTGAAGATGGACTATGCAATTAGTCTGAAACGTCAGTTTTTAATAAACGATGGACGCGGCGACACCCGACGGCCAAGAACTATTAATTATAAAACAAGTTCGTTCACATCTCTTTATTTCTAGTACCTCTTAGTATGGCAGACAAGTGGCATGAGAAGTTAACATCAAAATATTATTAAAAATACTTACACAAGCAGCGTAAGATATAGTACGTAGTTCCAACAACAATGGTTAATTAAAAAGTCACTAAGATGTATATGCCTGCTTTGTACTCAACAAGAAAGAATACAAAAATCAACAAACTCATTTTCATTACGAAGACTACATACTGTACAGCTAAATATCATACCACATTCTGCTTTATAATTTTAGGATGCCCACAGACTGCTAGGCTAGTATTTAAACAGCAATACTAACGCAAGCAATGCACATACAATAATTATTACGGACACTATTTAGTAACCACGGAGCTAACAACTAATTCATATCGCCAACATAGTAAAAAAGATTCAGATTCATAGCTAGGGTTTCTTTTTTAGACAACCAAGCTTAAAGTCTCAGGTCCCACATGTTGGAAACCTAACATGGCGCCGACCAGTACAAACCAGTACAGTTTTGGCTAAGTCACTCGAATCCACTTCGCGTGGTCTAGTACCACTACATTGTAATAGTAATACACTTTTGACTGTAAATCGATAAAAAAAAAAAATAGCTATGCAGTGTATGTATAGAGGTACACAAGTTTGTCATAAACTGCACAAAAGTTGAAACTCGTCAGTTGTATGAGGGAAGTTGACGGTATCGCAAGGGAAATTGGCCGAGCGCTAGTCTACGGCTGTAATAGTGCGATGTTGATCTCTTTCACCATCTTCACCCGATGGAGCATCTTCATGAGGGGATCTTTACCGAGTGCCATGGTGGAGTACCAGACGGGACTGTCTGGGACGCACGACCGCTCTGGTAGCAAGTAGAACACGTCGTTGCGAGTTTTCACGCTCTCGGGACTGCCGGGACAGACAAACCACACGTTCAATCCATGTTCATGTTCAAACACAATTGACAAGCACGAGAATTTAATGTTTTTTGTTTGTATCTTTAAGGTATCTAGGTAACTTAACTTTTTTAAACTAAGTTTTTTTGATGAAGGTTGATAAATATTGATATTATGTCTGCAAAAAGTGGTTTTAAAAAAAATACACTTATTTTTTACGTGTACCGATAGCTTCAAAAGTCTTTACGTTCATGTAATTACACCTCTAGACCATATTTTCAAGTACACGAAAATGTAGTATGCTATAGGTTGCTATCTTAGGAATGATGGTATACAATTTTAAAACACGATTATGTGACCAGTTTTTTTTAATGAATTTTTTCGTGTCCCGGTGAAAAGGCACTTGAGTAGGTATATGCTGTTTTTACTATTCCATAACTTAATTATGAAAAGAGTTACTTTCAAGAAATAAAGTGCATATCATGCGCTCGACCCTTATCTTCCCAAAATGCTTGCAGTCTCAAGCCTACGTAAAAAACTTTTCGAGTGTTGGTGATTTACGTACACGGATGTAAAGCGCACCAGTTTGCTCGTGTCGCAGTCCAGCCGTAACTACTTTACGGGTCAATGCTGGTAATTTGCGCAAAAAAATTGTCTCCTTGTGTCCTAGCACCGCTCAACAGTAGTTGAGAACGCAAATGTACAGATTTAATCCAAGTATTGGGGGGAAACATGACACCAAGTAATAGGGATGACATCGGGTAGTAAAATCTGGATTCGATTCCAGCCCCTCAAGGATTCGGGTAACCCAAATCCTAGAAGTGTAAATCACGTCGCTCAACATGTTATTTGAAGGCCATTGACCACCCGTGGCAGAAGCTGTCAGCGTGCGTTCTGTCAGCCAGTGATGATGGTCGGTAAAGGGTGGGGGTAGGCCGAGAGCCAGTGGGGGGAGCACAGGCATACCAGAACTCGCCCGCAGCAATTACACCACATAAAATAGGCTTAGTCTATTTTTAATCAAGCCGATAATAGGTACATAACGGAGCGGGAAAGTATTTTAGGAATGGAAACAAGTCATTTTGCTATCACCATTGTTGGCACATTGTTGAAGCATACAACAATTCAACTAAAAATGTACCAGAAGGGGATTCGAATCCTTAGAACGGATTCGGGTAATTTTTGGATTCGGGTAACCCGGATACCCAGATACCCGATGTCATCCCTACCAAGTAAGCAGAGCGACAACTCGCCAGGCATGAACTTGCTTTGACAAGAGCCAGCGCTCGACTGAAATCAGAACGAAGCGCGCGGAGGTCGGTCGGAGTTGTGGTAGTGGGGGGAGGAGGGGTACACTTCAGACGTCACACATACACATTTACAAGTAATTCCTAGCAAAAGTGTTTTTTCAGGGGGGTAGATTCACCTTACAATGACATTCGATATACTAAACATTTTGGGATTATGCATGACTTGGACATTATCAAGATCTACTACAGGGGTCGAGAATCCTAGGCACGCGTGCCACGCTAAGCCATTCTCTGTGGCACGCGTCTCGGTCTGATGTAACATTTTAAAATTGTATATTTTGTGGGATTGTGGGAACACTATTTCTTTTAACGAATTCAAATTTTAGTTTGAACGAACGGTACTTCTGCCGAGAGCCTTTCTCCCGACACCTTAGCTTCAGCTTTGGCTACCCCCAAAACTACTTTGTGACAAGTGCATCTGACCTAGAGGAACGTCGATTTGAAATATCTTTGGTACAGCCCCACATAAATGATACAAATGATTGATTGATTGATTGATTGATTGATTGATGGATATCCTTACCATTTGGAGAGGTAGAATTCATAAAGCTTAACCGGACAGCGTAGTGGATTGTCTTCGTTTTCTTGCTGTTCATAGACTTTTTTCTTCTTCGAGTTCGCTTCTAGAAGAAACAATTACAATCCTCATGTAAGTTCATAGCAAATACTAAAAAGGAAAGCTTTTGTGTTTCAAAAAACTGGCAGAGATAAAACAGGCTAGGAGAAAGAAGGGTTATAACTTATATGACAAGGTGGTATGAAGAGTTGGGCGACATAGCCTAGAAGTGAGGTTAGGACTGGATGCTTAGGGCGTATACTAGGAGGTTTCTGAGGTGAGAGGAAATTCAAGGTTGTCCACAAAAACGGGACATCATGATTGGAAATATAAATAGTAAATACCAAAATTCCTTCTATACTTCTATTGACAAAGACCTCATCAGTCACTACAGATACAGAAATTCCACAATATTACGTAGTAGACTAAAATCTACACGTTTCAAAAACAACAAATATTAACTCTTCTGGATGTTTTTCAAGGTTATGATACAAACATTTGTGTTATTTTTGCAAATCAATGCTAAAAAAGTGACTAATAGATTTTCCCACAAATAGAACAATGACACAATAACTCATGTATGCCTACCTAAAGAGAGTATTTTATATATTTTGGCAACCCACTCAATTTGGTTGGTTAGTCAACTATATAATGTATTCTACTCACCTAGTGACGATTGGGGAGGATAAAACCGCAGCAGGACGTTTCGACTGCCTGGGACTTTGGTCACCCCTCCCGGCTGGTTGGGATTCCGTTTCCAGTGTTTCATGATATGCGAGAAGGACAGCTGCATGTGCTCTTCTACCGTCTGTCGATAAGGCCCAACAAATATGTTTCAGTACTAACAGGCTAAATGAAAGAATGCTCACAGACATTTAAATTCTTGAACAAAAATTATAATAAGGTTTTATCCACAGGATTAATTTCGATAAAACTGTTTCTAATTGATGACTGTGTAGACAAACCCATGCTTAAAGTAGACATAAACATATGAAAAACTAGTACTGTAACTATCCACACCATAATTCACTCTTCACTTTTACAGAGCCAGTAATATCTTTTACATTTTGAATGCTCCGATTTCATGACTGGATTGTCGATATGTATTCAAAACCACAAGGACAGACATGGTCAGATTTTATCAACACAGTGGCTCAAGAAGAAGCGTCTATGATCCTGCCCCTTAGCTCACTTGCTGGAATTAAGAGAAGATGATTATGATAAAGATTGGAAAATTAATACAGCCAATTATTTTTGCATGAAATTCATGGTCTGTGTCCCAATTAAATGACTGTTTCATGAGCTTATGTTTATTTCACGGCTATCTCATTACTTTCATTACCTGTCAACATCCCATTTTACTTACTTTATCTGTGATGATAATAAATAAACAGTAGTTATAAAAATGCTTCCTTATTTTTTTTAAACTAAAAAAATTGGGTTTTCTTTCCAGCATAAGCCTAAGTTTGTAATTTAATTTAGTTCAAGAGTTCACATTACTCGTGCTGGCCCATCAACCCCCGCACTTACCGTGAGATTGAAGTGTTTTGTGTTGAAGAACATGAGCGTACTTAGAAGAACGTGAGGCGAGTGGGCACCAAGTTGTTTGCTCTCCCATAAATGTTCCTCTTCCACTCGTGTCACTATGTATTCTAGAGGAACAATCAATAAGACAACACCAATCTTGTGAGATTAACAGAATAGGTTTGAGGTTGGGATGTAAGAGATATCAGTGACAGTACATATAAAAAAATTGACTCCACATATTTAAAAAATCTCTTTTTGGACATATTTTACTTTTCCGAGTAGTGCTTTTGACCCTCAATTTTTTCTAAATAAGATAAGAGTGCTATCTTAATTTCCAAATTATGTAGATCATGTTGAAGTTTTGACACAATAACCCACTACTGTAATTGTTCAAAATTTTCTGCACAACTCTGGACGAGTTTCCATTACATATCTCAGTGAGGTAAAAAATGAATGCTACTTTCTGACACCACACGCATAGACTTTAGGGTACGTAGATAATTGGTAATTATTACCGGTATTTCAAACAACTCATAAATCTGGCAGTGAAAAGGTGCAAATATATACTTACGTTGATCATTGTACAGGACAGCAAATTTCTTGGCTACTTCGTCTAAACACTCCGTGAATTTTTCATAATAAGGGTCAGTAAAGATGTTGTCTATTCTGCCATTTTCAAACAAATACTGTTGAATACCTGTAAACGAGAGAGAAGACAATAGTTTAGACCTTAGATACAAGGAGAGAGACAGGAAAGAGCGAGAGAGAGCAGATTAAACATTAATTTATTAACAGCGTAGAGACCAATGTTTCATACCTAGCACTAAGTAGTATATTGTGTCGGGGGCATATTCGGTGCCGTTGGGTTTCCGAACTTCTTTCACAAACAGACAGAGGGAGTAGTTGAGTTCGTCTGATGTTAGTTGAAGGATTTCCGGTTTGAATAGTTTCAGCTTCCGGTTATTGCTGGCAGCCTTTTCCAATTCGTTATTCTTGACACTGACCTGCAGGTAAACCAAAACACATTTATATTACATCCAAAGTGGACTCGCTTCTTGAACACCTGAGATAGGCATCAACTTCGGTCGAGTTCAATTCAAGAGCCTACCTACAAAAAGGGGATAAAAACACACAAGGCCTGGACTATGGACGACCCGCTTCCCTTGGTACGTTTCATGGGCTATAGGAACCATAAGTTCACGTTGTACATTCAAGGCTACGTATCAGAACTCACGAACTAGCCTCGAAGGTGCTGATAATTAAGATATATTTATTCTTTACTACCTTTGAATTATGCATGTTGGGAGTTCAAATGAAAATATTTAATTTAATTAGGTCTAGGCCTATATTTTTCTTTTATAATTTAATTGTGAATGACTCGGCAACAGAATCTCAAAACAAGTATCTGAGCTGAAGAATGATAAGACATAAATTTAGGGATAGGGGAAGGTAGGGAAGCCAATATGGCCGAGATAATTTGAATTAAAAGTCACTTTAGGCCTATGTTCCTCAATGTGACCTATCTACTTTCTCAGGTAAGCTGCCATCCTTCTATACCTTTCCCTCACTGGAATATGTCTATTCATGTTATAAATGAGTGATATGAAGCCTAAGGAGCCCCACATATTGTGAATGAATTTTATCACTAAATGAAGCTAAATATGTATGTTTTTACTTTTAATAGCAAAATACAGGACATTATCTGTTTTCCACTAAATTTGACGAAAATCAGAACTTTTTCAACTACTGTATTTTAAATGTTTTAACACAAAAAGTACATTACAATTTATAATGATAACTGGGCATTTAAAACAATGATTCTAAATTTATGTACCTATTTCCGACCGTGACAGTCTAAAATATTATCATCGAACACCTGTTGTCGATGCTGCAATTGTTTATTTCGCTGCAATGCGTGGTTCAATCAAAATGCTATTATTACGACAGGACAATTTTTTTTAATGGTATTTTTATGACAAAATTTTATATATTGAAATTAAATATTTTTTATAACAAAATGGGGGCATTTATTTGGTAATTTATTGACTTATTTTTTTTTTTTTTTTTTTTTTCTCGGGGTTGTGGTTTGCTCACCCACTGTCTCCACGCGTTCACACCGAACGTGTACTTGAGGCACATGTTGGCGTCTGGCTTCTCCTGCTCCACGCGCACCGCGCCGGCCGGCTCTGGCGGGGGCAACAACGGGAGGTCTCCCCCGCCGGAGCTGCTGATACGTCGCCCCCGCTTGCTGGGCGTGGCGCGACGTGGCGTGGGGAGCGATCGCTTGCGCCCGCGCGACGTCGCCCGCTCGCCCAGGGTCGCTGCAGGCTCGGGGTCGTCCACCTCGGACTCGGTCGCTGCGTTAGACAGTTACACAGTCCTGCGGTGAGTTGCATTTTAAATTTTGGAAAATTTAATTTTTTTTAAATACATTTTTTGGGGGAAATTTTGAAAACGTTTTGAAATTTTTTGGAAATTATTTTGGAGGGATTTCCACCTTGTAGAAGCCACCTATCTTAGTTCAAAATGGACTTCTTATGAGCCATCGTTTTCACCGATTCTAAATAATACACAAAAGAATGAGACCTGAAAGGGCTAATTTAGCAAGAATTATTAACTTCTGAAAATTATTTTGGGGGGATTTCCACCTTGTAGAAGCCACCTATCTTAGTTCAAAATGTACTTCTTATGAGCCATCGTTTCCACCGATTCTAAATAATACACAAAAGAATGAGACCTGAAAGGGTTAATTTAGCAAGAATTATTAACTTCTAAAAATTATTTTGGGGGGATTTCCACCTTGTAGAAGCCACCTATCTTAGTTCAAAATGTACTTCTTATGAGCCATCGTTTCCACCGATTCTAAATAATAAACAAAAGAATGAGACCTGAAAGGGTTAATTTAGCATGAATTATTAACTTCTGAAAAATTTACATTTATTAAGACCGTGAAAACCTGCATTTTAATATACGTTTTGATTGTTAGTTGTTACTGTTAGTTTTTTTAGGGCTGTTTGTATACCGTTTTCAGTTTTCTAAAATATGATGCGTAAGCTAACACACGAAAGTTTAATTTTAAAATTGGGCTTTGCACACAAAGCTTCACGTAAACAGTGCCATCATAGGCCTACTACCAGCTCAATCCAGAGCTTGCTGAATGCATCAATCAGCGTTTTGCTAGGCGGAGATCAAGTAGATGGTGACAGCTGGGCTGGTACAATAATACACTAGCGCTGCGAGTGGGAGAAAATGGTAGTTCAAAGGCCTATTGAAACATTGACTTCCGAGTACCAACATTACCTTTTTCCAAATTTTTCAGCCATCCCTACCAGTGATATTGGCACATTAATCCTCTTCACGTCGTGCAAAATTTTGCAAGAAATACAACAATTTGTGTTCAACAATATAATAGGTACAACAATAAAACAATATAATAATATATTTGTATGAACATTTTTAAATTTAGAAGAATTATAGAAGAATAATACTTCAATGATTAATATTTTAAAAATTTGAGAAGAAGTCAACTAGAGATTTTCTTAGTTTGAGACTCCCCTCCATCGCTATGTGACCACCCCTTACCCCTGTGACAACCCGAAAATCGTATCATATTTATTCTTCTCATATTATATTATATATAATGTCATATTTGTTTTGCTGGGCAGTGGTCACATAACTAATGGGTGGAACTTTTAAATTATGTCTTAAATTATCTTTAATTTAAAATATCTGCAATGGACTAACAATGCTTACTGTCGTTGTGCTCAATGGAAGTGTTTGACTGCGCAGTGATAGTGGAGGGTGTCAACGCTGCCTCAAGGTCGACCGCGGGCTCCTCCAGTTCCGAGGCCATCTTCAGCGCCATCTGAAGCATGTCCTCTCCGAAGTTGCTCGTGTCAACGGCCTCCGGACTGAAGCCTCCCTCGGCCGCGGAGCTCGCTGCAATACCAACCAAGCAGATTGGAACACCGTCGCCATCCGTCACACCCCACCACATGGCTATAGGTAGGTAGTGTGCAATACCAACCAAGCACATTGGAGCACCGTCGCCATCCGTCCCAAACAAACTAGACCCCCACCACATGGCTAAAGGTAGCGCACAATATGAATACATGCAAAATTAACGGTAATTTATTGATATCTCGAGACATTGTAAAAATGATTCATACCTGGCATTTGGTTGCAAATCAGCTAAACAACGTGGTTTAAAACTGTAAAATATTGTTGTACCATTGTTAGTTTTGTAATTAATTTGATAATTTCCAATTAATTAATTAATTATAAAATATCAATTATAAACTAATTCATTTATTTATTGATTACAGAATAACAATCTTAATAATTACAATATTAGAATGTTTTTAAATTCATCCTTTAGCTGATACAAAACCATATCTCGAGCACAAACCAGTTTTTCGATATCTCTAGGCTATCTTTACCTTTCAAGACACTTTTTTTGTAATGTTTCATTTCTTTGTTTTTCTATTTCTACATAAAATAATAGAAAATGGACACAATGATTTGCATGTTGAATACATACTGCATGGTGATTGATATGAATAAGAAGTATTGCAGCCCGTTTGACACATTCAACTTTTGCCTCCAAGCAAATCGATAAAACACTGTCGACATCAAGGGGGCAAGGGTAAACTTGGTGCTCACAAATATAACAAATATACACGGTGCGCATGCTGTGTTTGTTACTCACTTTATCAGTGTCAACTCTCGGAAAAAGGTGATGCAGATCTTAAGAATGTGTAAGTTTACTTTTAAAGTATAATGATGTTAAAAATGTAAACAATTCAGAGTAAATATGAATTTTATTAATACTGTATGAACGTAGACAACTACAATACTAAATAGGAATTACGTAACCGGTCTGCGGACTCATTGCTACCAGTCCGGTATCTGCTGCCTATTTACTATTAGTTGTAATGATAATTTAGAAACGTGTAAAAATTCTAAAATTCAACAATGTTGTTTTACAAATTATTATTTTACACGTACTCAGTATAAATGGCTAAATATTATTTTTTTTATGAGGGGAGACTTGCTTATAAAGCAATCAATACCCACTTCTACCGACACAGAAAGTTGCGAGCATTGATGGCAAGGCCTACTATTCAAGGCCTACTATGCAATTAAACTGTTTATGTACAGGCCTATTGCTTGGATTGCCGCAGTTCTTATAGCCAAATTCTTTCAGTGGGACATTCTATCTTAATGTAATGATTATAATTTTTGCAAGTAGACAATATAATATGTACTCAATTAAAATCGTATGATAAATGCATAAGGCCTACAATCCCTACATGTAAAATAAAATATTGATGAAATCAAAATTTAATTTGTAAAATATAAAATGAAAGTTCATAAATCTTCTAGTCTATAGGCCTAGTACAGTATTTACTATCTAGAGCCGCATAAGCCTACGCCAGTGCTCGAGTATTAACACAAATAAAGAACTGTTGCCATGTTCGTCCTGTTTAGTGGATCATTCAAAAACTATATAATAAAATAGCACATATGTACACATTTATCACACGTGTAGTCGGTTGTGGATAAACAGGGCCCTCATTTCAGAACAGTTTTAGGCTGTTGTAAGCTAAATAGCCTACTGTAGATAATTAATAAATATGATTAGGAAAAAGGAATCAAACAGTTTAACTGATACGCAGTTTTCTCAATGAATTCGGTTGGTAAGCCGTAGTGGAAAAGAAAACATTTTATTTCCAAATACACAAATGTATACAAACACAATGATACGTTTCAGCTGTGAATCATGGGTCTTCCTAAAATAGTGGATAGAAGACCAACTATGTGTTACAAAGTACTAAGCACTAATGTTATATAAAATACAGTATAAACAAATATAAATATACTGGTAAAGCACTAAGTTTTGAAACTACTATATACATATTAGACCTAGAAATAGTTAATTGTACTTTTTGAAATTAGGATTGAATGGAAAGGAATCCACATAAATGATAAAGTTGGTAGTCATTGATTGTCATTGATTACACATTATATTTATGTGACATCAAAATAAAATATTAAAATAAAAACACAAATAATTAGTTGGCCTACTGTACGTGCCTCCCAGTAGGCCTAGGCGTACTAAAAGTTTCTAGTGGAAATACACCTACCCTAGATAGACTAGGCCTACTATATGTTTTTCAGAAATCAAAACATCTGCGCTTTAATGTATATCCTATTCAGTTGTTAAAACGTTCAACCGATCCCCATATTGACCAGCAATTCAACATCCCTAAGATCACAAAAAACAGTTGAATGCTGTAGCATACTAAGCAGTATTCACATTAACGTCAAAAGCCGCCTACGGTTCCAGAACTTGCAAGTTGACTTTGAGAGGCAGTTTGCAAGATATCAGAAGTAAACCACCATTCAAGACTAACTCACAAGTTGATTTTGATACCGACTTGTGAGCAGTTTTTCTCACGAGGAATGCAGCACTACAGAGATAGACAATGAGTGACCAGTGTATTAGTGTGGCTCGTTGGTCCTGCGGGTTTATTCCTGCTCCAGTTCAGATTTCAGAATGTCCCAAGTTTGATTTCCAGTTCAAATGGACTAGATTGTTTTTTTTTTAGCTATCACTATTAGTAATTAAATACAAACAATACAATTATTGCTGAAAGACAAACAAAAAATTATCATATACCGTATATAGACCTGTTGATATGTGTAGATTTATGAAAGAAATGAATGATGAATGAAGAAATGATTTATGAAGAAATTATTGTTTTGTCGAGAATATACCTAGGCCTAATAGTTTTCGCGGTTTACTCCGCAAATTAAGGCACTTATTTTCAGTACGTAAACAGTGGATCGAAAGGATATAAGGGAACATACCTACCAATAAATGAACACAAACACGGTTGGACGTACTTCAGAGTTTAAAAACTGTGTTAAACCCAGCCATGTTTATCTTAATTACTTCCAGTTACCCCCGAACGTACGATCTCGGTATAACTATTTATCTTTTTCACCGGGACAACAACCAATCAGAAGCTTCGAAATGTTGCTCATCCCGACGATAACTTTATCTAGAACCTTTCCCGAGATCGTAATACCGGGCCTTAACGAACTAGCCTTAAGTACTTTCCACCTTGGAAAGCGGAGCGGTAAACAGCGCTCTCAAAGCTATTGAGTTGTCACGAGAGATGTCAAAACGTCACTATAGCAGTGACGACTGGAAGGGATGAGTAACTGCTTGTCGCCACCACCCCCCGGTCAGTTGTCTGCCTCATTGTAAGCGAACAGGGTGGCTAACCGAGCTAACAAGTTTGAGCTTTTACGATACACGAATGTTTACTCCAAAAATGTAAATACAAAGGGATGGCAAGATCAGGGGATTAGGGCTGATTGACAGGTGGAAAATTAAACACGATAGTTAGGCCAATGAACCTGCAGTGCTAAGTATCTTGATGTGGCTATTTGCCGCTCCGCTTTCCAAGGTGGAAAATACTACAGTATTTTTATATTACTAATTTGTCGACCGACTGCTACAGACGACAGGATGACGACCCCCCACCGTATTTACCTCCTTGCGTCTCGCCGGCGTCTCCCGGCTCGTTGTCGGCCGCGTCGCTCTCGCTGTCGCTGTCGTCCGCCGTCGCCGGCTTCTTGTCGTCGGCGACCATCTCGGCCATCATCAGCAGCTCCGCCTCGAACGGGTCCGTCGGGATCTTCTCCTGGATGCGCTTGATCTCGCGCAGTATGCCCTGCGCAGAGCGCCGCGTCGTGGGGATGAACATGGGCACGGGGATGGGGAGGGGGAAGGGCACGGGCACCGGGAACGGGGAGCAGTACATGTGCATGGGGGCGGGCACGTAGATGGGCACCGGGATCGGTATCAACACCGGCTTGCCCATGCTGTCGTCTGAAACAGTGAGCGACATCGCGTCATGTAGGTAGGGTTTTTTTTTTTTTTTTTTTTTTTATGAACGTGTGTAACCTACGGATTATAATTTCAAGGAAGGAAATGAAGCATTATCGGCTTGTTTTTATGTAGGACTGCTGTATTATGGGTATTTAGAGTGAAAGATGGATCACAAAATTACATCTCCAAGCTTTTTACAGCCGATATTTAAATTTTGCCATGTATTACTTTTACTTTTCTTTTAAATATATCTATATTTGTATTATAGGTTAGTGGTTACCCGGTATTAGCCTTATCAAATACGTATCATAAATTTGAATTAGCGGATGGATAGTTGTATTTGAGGAAGTTTGTGAATTTGTATCTGGATAACGGTAGATCGAGTGGAAATGTGAACGTCGACATGACACACAAATAATTACACGTTTCGACATGAGGTCTTGACGCCCTAGAGTGATCAAGACCTCGTGTCGAAACGTCTCACGATTCGTGTATTCAATGTGTTCTTCCAACTCTCAAATTTGTCACCTTACACAAAGGTAGGCCTACACTGTTGGATCCTATCCCTACATTCTACTTTTCAAGCAAGAGATTAGCAATAAAAGTTGGCAAAACATCTCCATAGCTTTGGAATTATGGAGTCAGACATGTGCTGATTGTGTGGGGACGGAGTGCAGGATAGATGACACCTACACATATGCACTAAACTTAAAGAAGTTGGTTATGAAAGTAGGTGCCAATCGGCTGGAATGGTATATAATGTGAGGAAAGGATCCAACAGCTTACCTTCGTGTAAGATGACGGATTTGCGAGTTTTAAGTACACATAAAAACATAATACAAATATAACGAGACGTTTCGACCGAGGTCTTGTTCACTCGAGAGAAGAATGGCTACTGAACTTAAAGAAGTGATTGACGAGATGCGAGAGGGCGTGGATGGACATGAAAGGGAGGCGTGTCTCTACTGGGCTGCTAGAGGCATGATGACTCCGTAAAGTGAGATGCGGGCATAAAGCCGCATTTAGACGGTTCAATGTTCCGTTCAATGTTCCTTGAATTCAAGGCCAAAAAAGCATCAAAATATACATAGATAATAAAACACAACAATACTCTACTTTATGTGATGCTTTTTTGTCCTTGAATTCAAGGAACATTGAGCGGAACCAAAGATTACAAACTAGGGAAGATAGTTCATCCATATGGGAATTCGTCAGCGCGTGTCTGAGCGAAATTTTTTAAGTCCGACGTGTAGTTCGAATTCTCACCGCAAGAACTCGCTCAGACCATTTCAATAACTATCTAGAACCCTTAGTATGATTATCATCACGGTCCTCTAAATCTTATAAATATAAAATCAAGGGTAGTAGATGACGATCTTGTATGCATCAATGAACCTTGATATAACACTTGAAAACTGAGTTTTAATTGTAGTTTATTGTTGTAATTGAAGATTTAGAAGACCATGATGATACTCATACAAAGGGTTCTAGTTTTTGAGATGCCAGAACCGAGTTCAAATATATCCCGCCAGACGGCAACAAAGTTCAAACGTGCTGAGCTAGCGCTCCTTGCGGTCAGAATACGAACTAGTGGTGAGACAGAAAATTTCGACAAAACTCGCGCAGATATTTTAACACGGCAATGAAACATCTTTTCTAGTTTGTAATCTTTGGCGGAACATTATACCGTCTAAATTGGGCTTAAGAAAACAATAACAACATAAAAGTGCAAACGTTCTGTCGCCCAAGTCAACTCACCAGTCTGCGTCTCCTTGTTACAGGCGTGCGGTCGACAAGACACCCCCTTGTTGACCGTCAGCGGCTTGCACGACACAAACTTGTTGCGCATGACCTTGGGCGCGGGAGGTTTCACGAGCAGCTGTTGCTTGTACAACACTTGCTGCTTCACGGGGGGGCTCACGTTGTTGGCCTGCAACGCAATCGGGACATTACGTTCGTAAATCGGCATAGTAAAACACAAGAAACACAAAACGACTCCTTATCAAGATTTTATATTTTTCTTTTTCTATCCTAAAACTGTATTCGTCACATTTCAAAAGCACTTCAAGGTGATCCTTCTATCCCATAGTATTTCTAATTCTTGCCTTAATATTTCATAGCAACTTTATTTAAGTTATGGTTGTATGTATGCACCACTCTCTCCCCCCCCCCCCCCCCCCCCCCATCACACAACACCTTGTGAGATGAAATCGAATAGGTTGACCAAAAAGAACCGGATGTATGTCAAGTATGGTTGTTCTGTCTACGAGGACCAAGAAATCGTGACACAATTGATTTATAAAACCAACATTACATTTTTCTTACAAACCAATAGTTAGCGACTTAGCATACCTGGGCTGGGATTTTGAGTGCCTGCGACCGCGTGGTGGGCGAGCTGGCCTGGCCGGTGGGAGCCAACGACGTGACAGAGGAAATAACCGGACCCAGCGAGTTGTTGTTGGAAGAAAGACTGTCGTTCTGTGAGGATTGGTTAATAGACCGCCGCGTCGGGTAGACTCGCTTCGGTCCGCCTGTAAGCAACACAACAGTTGGAGAGAAACTAATCATCCAGAGGAGAGGAGTTGATAGCAGACAGTGGTATAGGTATTTCACAGCAAGAAGTAAGATAGTATCAGGACCACCCACATTTAGTTTCCAACTTAACAAGCGCGAATCACTAACGTTTTTCCCGATTATCTAGTACAATTTGGTTGCGGTAAGTTTTTTTGACAGCAACGTGCAAGCGGGTTTCCGTCAAAAAACTTACCGCAACCAAATTGTACTAGATAATCGGAAAAACGTTAGAGATTCGCACTTGTTGAGTTGGAAAATGCGGGCGGTCCTGACTCCCCTGACACTATCTTACTTCTTGGTGTGAGAGACCTTTAGTTGCTGACCAAATTAGAAGTTACCTAGCAGTAGAACATACATGTCGTGGATAAGGAACACTTCCTATTAACAGCAGTCATCACCAGTATCAGTACGCGAGTGACCAAGGTATGTAGGCCCAGTGTCTTTACTTGTTAAAACTTAAAATCTTGTTTTCTCTCTTTGAATGTTTTTCCTAGCTTGTTATAAAATTTAAAGAAAATAAATTCATAAATAAATTGCGACTAAAATTAAAAGGCCGACGTCAAATGACCTAGGTGTCGAGTACGCTGTAAAACTACCAATAATAACGCTTAAAATAACAAAAAAAAGAATGGCTGAAAAAGCCATCTTGGCACAAGAAAAAAAAAAGAAAAAAAAAGAGCGAACAAGTCTGTGAAACACTCACCCGTCGGTATGGGAGGGGTGGCCGGAATGGCGGGGGTGGCAGCCGCCGGGGCGGGAGCCTTGTCCCCACTCCCCGTGAGGGAGAGGGGCGGCGCCTTGCCAAACTGTCCCTGGAAGCTCATGACGCACTGGTACGAGCAGAAGTTGCGTATGGTGGCGTCCGACATGGTCAGGTGGTATTGCGCCTGCGCCACCCCCGAGCACATGTCGCAGGTGATGCGCTTTGAGGAGACGGCGCTTACAGACACCTGGTACAGCGTCAGGCAGTTGAGCGAGCACATCATGATCACCTGGCCGGAGCCGATCACGCGCTTTATCATGTCGAAGTTGTACTTCTTCACCTGCGTAACCAAACAAGTATACGTCATTAACACATTCAATGCCCCGCGCTTTTAGGCTGGGCAGCTACCCCTGTGCCAGGCATTTGCCTACCTGCTAGGCCAAGCAGGTTCTTGGGTTACAGGCACGTTGGTAGCTGTTTTAGGCCTAGGCCTACTAGGACCTGCTTCATGAATAACCCTACCTTCATCAGCATTTGGCAAATGTACCCTAAAATGTACCCTTTGAGTTTAAAGACCCTTGTTCTATACCTAGAGTTAGTAAGTTTCGTCCAAGTCCATCTTCAGTCGCTCCCTCGCCAATTCCTTCATTATTATAATCTCCATTCTAACTAAATTCATTGTCACTAATATCTGAGTTGTCGAAGTTGTCACTACACAAGTTGAATTCATTTTCCGAGTCCTGATCCGTGTATATATGGTTTAAAAAGTTGTTGTTTGACAGACGTTTCTTCGGCGCTGGAGTTATTTTCAAAAAAAACAAACAAACGAAACAAAGTTCACTTTACACACGTGTTTCCCGTCGATAAACAAACATCCAAGACGAAAACGTGATATTTTCACATAGTGCTGCCATCTGTTGGCGTAATTGCGTAGTTTCAAGGCCGTACACTGAACACGGTCAATAATACAAACAGTTTCCTTGACGACGAACTAAAAACGTCAATCGACGTCTTTGGCAATAGTGTTATGGCGCTTGCTAAAAACGTCGATTGACGTTTTTGGCGTTCAATGTGTTAAATTCACCTACAGAGTGTGCTGGCATCATGACTCCATTCTCTAGTTCCCATTTCTACGGCATGAGCGCGTATTCCCAATATACATTATAATCATACACAGAGGGCGCTGGTGTAATGACTCCATTCGTTAGTTCCCGTTTTACCGCTTGAGTGTGTATTGCAACTTTTAACCACGAATTGACGATGAGGATTCCTGTTGCTTTACGTCTCCATTATTGTTATCATGCTATTCGAAACGAGAGGTCATAGACGAAGATCTATGCCTTATGCGGTACTCAACACCGTAATCGAGGCTACGCTTATTTATATTGCGAGTGTACAAGTCTAAAAGAAAAAATAGATGACTTTTCACCTGGCACAGTCCACGAGTAACAAGAGTCTCTAGTGGACACCCATAAATTGCCATAATGACTTAACAAGCCAATACTGTAGACACATAAGAAAAATAACCACTAGAATTACTTTTTAAGTTTCTATGGAGACCAACAGCTTACCTGAAAGTACGTAGGTGGCTGCGAGAGACGTAGATAACACGAATATATACACATAAAAACTGTTGAACGTCTCGGCCTACGTGGCCTTGGCAGCCACCTACGTACTTTCAGGTAAGCTGTTGGTCTCCTTTCCTTTTTTCACCAACTAAATCACATCGAGCCGATAGGCCTTCTATCAAATCACAAGAATTTTAAAAGTTTCTAGTGATGTTATCCTGTGTCAACGTCGAGCTTACGTGACGGTGACCCTCCGTTGACAACGTTGAAAGTGACAAGACTTGCTTCTATCGTAGCCGAAAAGGGAGCTTACAATAACGTCAACTCAGGTATCGCACGGTAGCCATACTGAGGTACTCTGTAAACATTTGTTTACGTTCTTCCGACACTGCATTGTTGCGATATTGCAGATGTCCTTTGACTGACACATCAAATGTTTTCAAACAAAGGTTCCGTATTATGACTGAAAACAAAATAAGAACGCGTAAATTCTGTTTGAAGACAATCATTTGCATGTGCTATCATTTTCTTGAACTTTTACCTGCACACATCAATCTATACTTCTTGAAACTGTGATATTTTCTGGATAACCTATGTGTCTTCTATTGACAGAACAAATGTAAACAAGCAATGTGTACCTCATAATGGCCGCCACGTGACGTCTATTGAAAGCTAGCTATACCCACCTTGCACCAGCTGCACGGCACGATCTTTCGGTTGGCCAGGATGTAGACGTTCATGCAGGTCTTGCAGCAGAAACTGTGCGGAGTTTCGTCGTAGTAGACGGTGAACACCTCCGTGTGGACCTTGTCGAAGAACTTCTTGCACATGTCGCACTGGTCTGTAAGACACGCAAAGCGACGGAAGTTAGTAAACCAATTTGATGCCGACACTTTAATGAGGCACACTTGCCTAATTTGTCCATGTAATAATAATTATACAGTTCAGCCTTGCGCACTTATCACGTGTTAGTATTTTACTGCTAATCAGCCAAATTTAATGTCCAGTCTAACTTGTTTGAAAATTCTAGTGTAGGCCTATAGTACTTGGATAGAGGCCAAAATGGCTGACTTGACTAGAACTCGGAACAAGATAAACATGTTCTAGTGAAGGAAAAGGTACAGGACGACAGCTTACCTGAGAAAGTAGATAGGTCGCTTTAGTAGTTTTAGTAGTTTATTGTCCTTGCCCTTGTGTACATTTTCCCTCACTAGAAACATGTTTATCTTGATTTGAGTTCCAATTATTTGAAAATTCATTATGATTGCCGATTAGTCACTTAACTATGAATAGAGATATGGAAATTTAGACAATATGCCTACTATAAATAAACACAGTGTGTTGAAAAAAACAACAATAATAACTTTTCTAGATGTTTCCGAAGTTATGATTACAAAAAAAAAACAAAAAAAAAACAGATTTTTATTTTCAAATTGTCTGCAATAAAGAAATCCTTCCCGTAGTTTGACTTCACGTAAGTTTAAGGAAGCTGTTTTATATTGGATAGTAAGACAAAAGAATGGCTGAAAAAGCCATCTTGGCATAAGAAGGAAAAAAAAAAGTTTAAAGTAGAAAAATTTAATTCTCACCATCCTTGACACTGTTGACAAACTTGAACGCAGCAAAGCACGGTTCGCTGCAGAGTTTGTGCAGCTTTGAGTTGAGTATAAACTGGAATTTGACGACCTTCTCGTTGTTGCAGACGGCGCACTCGCAAGTCATCACAGGCGGGGTGACGTTGTTGCTCATGTTGTCGTACTTCTCCATACATTTCTGCGTGCAGAAGTCCTGGAGACACAACATGACAAAAACAAACAAATTAGAATTGTTGCACATGTAATGCTGCAGCCACTAAGAAGATCAGGCAGGACTGGGTAGAGAAAGGTAGAAACAACCCATGGCAGGAATATACCATGAGTTCAAAAAGGCCCACCAACCATCTTCCACGGACCACGGCAAATTGAAACGGCCCAGTTCAGGCTAAAAACGCAGCACGATCTTCTAGGGAAGCATCTCCACCGAATAGGGGTGTTTGAGACGAGTACCTGCAAGCTGTGTGGAAATGGGGAGCAGGATAGGAGCCACCTGTTTGTATGTCCAAAACTGGCAGGGGAACGTGACGCAATGCCGAGCGGCATGAAGAGGGTGGAGAAAGAAGCGTGTCTCTACTGGTTGACCAGATCCAGCATGATGGCATAATAGCCAAATGTGGGCATTTGAGAAGAAGAAGAAGAAGAAAATTGTTCTTTACATTATTCTTCATACTGTATTATATTTTACGGACAGAGGTAGCTCAGCGGTAAGATGCGGGACTCTAACTCGGGAGGTCGCCGGTTCGATTCCGGCCACCGGCAATCCTGACTGAAGGTTTTTCCAAGGTTTTCCTCAGTTGTAAAGGCGAATGCTGGGATTGAGTCCTACTAACAGGCCTTGGACATTCCTTCCAAACTAGTCAAACACCCCAATATAACTAATTAGTAATTAGTCATCTGAAAAGGGGGACATCTGGTAAAGCTGGTGTGCACCCTATAACAGGGATTCCTACGGAAAATTATTATTACACATATTATATTTGAAAAGGTGGTAATATTGAAGGCCTACCCCTATAACACACTTGCCAACAAAAATTAATTCAAATCCTGTTGGAGAAAGAAAAGTAGGTATCTGGAAAAATCTAGGGCTGTGCGAGTACTCGAAAAGTCGAGTTCGGTCGAGTAGTTACTACTCGACTCGAGGTGATCGAGTTTTTCATGAAAAACGAGTCGAGTTCGAGTAGTTTTGATCGACTGAGCCGCCGTACTCAACTGGTTAAAAATACCGCCAATAGGTAGCGCTAGTATCCAAAAATAGCTTAAGTATCGATTTTATAATCGACTTTGAAGAAAAAGTGACCTATCGATCATTATCGAGCAGATCGATACACGCAGACCGCGCAGACGACGCTTATTTGGCCTAGGGCCTACTTCTGCAAATTCGCAAAAAGTGTCTGCGTTTTTTGTGAACTAAGTGTGGATGTTGTAGAAGTGGCAGCCAAACATATGGAAGGGAATCTTCGAGAACCTAGGCCTACGAGATCGCTGACGCATAGGCCTACTATGTTCAAAGAGCCTAGGCCTAGGTCTAGGCCCTAGGCCTAGACCTAAAAGTACCTAATCATCAAAGATATTATATTCCCTACTGATCATCATGTATTTGGAATCATTTTTAAAACATTCCATACAACTTAAGTTCAAAATGTAATCTTTGCATTATTAACCTCAAAATGGGGAAACACTCGCCAACGGTCTCACAAAAACAAAAGTGGCCATCTGACAACCCATCTGCAAAACAGATTACACTGTAGTTCTATTGTTTCTCTTAAAGTCTTTCTCCTGTGCCAGGTCCCCGTGTACAGTGTAGGCCTAGGCCCTAGTCCTAGGCCTAGCATTTGGCCATGCTTCAAGCATAGCCCTAGCCTATCCCAAGACCTAGGCCAAGCCTTAGTACTTTCCTTGTCTAGATCACGTAGGCCTAGACCCAGTTGGCAGAATTTAGCATCGTTTGAGCCTTAGGCCTAGGGAGACAATAATATTGAACAAATTACAGTATATGGTTTTAGGCCTGGCCCCAGGGACAGCTTTTAGGCCAAGGCCTAGCCTAGGTGAACTCGGCGATAGCTTAGATGGGGTCCTAGGTCTAGTCTGCCTAGTCCTCTACCGGTAGTTATTCCTTTCCTGTATCTTTTTAATATATTCAGGCACTACTCGAAACTCGCGAGTTATTTACTACTCGAACTCGAACTCGACTCGATTTGGAAAAGTGCTACTTGCACACCCCTAGAAAAATCATAATCAGAAGAAAAGTAAACAACTTTCGTGATTGCGATCATTATGAATCAGGCGTGTGCAGTACCAAATTAGAGATAAATTTCAAAATTGAACAGATGGTTCATTCCAAGCAAGCAAACATCAAGTTAGACTAACCTTGAACTGGCCCTTGTCTCCGACGGGCGCGAGGAAGCCCTCGGCCCCACTCGAGATGTCCTTCTGGCAGTAGCTGCAGACCTTGAGACCCTTCTTGAACTCCTCGAGGCAGGAGCTGCAGCAGAACTGCTTGATGTCGTAGCCGAAACGAACGCAGTACTTGCCGAGACTGGCGGGCGCGGTCGGACCTTTGCAGTTGGCGCAGAACGAACCCAGCTGCGTTTGGTACTTGCCTGCAACACAACACACCAGCATTAGCAATAATATGACTAGGTCTATAAACAAGAAGCATGTCCTCAATTATACCCACATTACACGGTTCAATACTTTTGTCAAACTTATTGAATTCAAGGACAAAAAAGCATCAATTAATAGAAGCTACATTGTTGTAGTTTTTTAACAAACTGTTTTTGATTCGCTTTTGTTCTTGAATTCAATAAGTTTGACGAAAGTATTGAGTCGTGTAATGTCGGCATTATTCAATCAATGGTACACATTCCTTCATTGGCATTTATATCACAGTATAAGAATGTAGGCCTATATTTGCTTCCTACAACCACATGCACATGCTCCTACTGGCTGTGAGGTCTAGCCTAGTGAGATACAAGTGGTTGCCTGGTCACACCCAGGACTGCAATCTTCCGGCCAGGTCTCACTCCATGATTTCCTAATAAAAAATATTTCAACTTTCGACACACATTTACATGTAGGCCTCTACCGCAATAATTTCTCTAGACGTTTTATTTTAATACACTGATCTAAATTATACTGCTTAGAACATATCAATCGTTTAACTGAAGGTAGTTTTTTTATTTGTAAAGATCTAGGCCGTACGAGGTATGTCCACGACATTGCCGCACTGCGTGCCAGTGTCACAGGGAAGCAGCTGTCCAATGGGCCAGCTATAGAAGTTTTGTTACTGGACAGAACTTTGTTCATATTGTCAATGGTCATCCATGTGCAAGTTGTATATTTAATTAATACAATAACGAGTTATTGTAGTGAGCACAAGGCGACTCTAGATTTTGAGGTTAGCCGAACCTTCGCCAGGGGATCTACGGACCTTGCATCTCGGAATGACTTCGTGCCTAAAAATTAGAATCCGGTTCGTGAACGCAGGATCCGGCCGGTTTCAATCCGGTTCGAAAACAATAAAAAAAATCACCAGCTGACATAATTTTTGTCCATTTTCCATTACAAAACGACCAAGAAAAATTACACACACGATATTTATGCAAGACTGTGTTCATACTGTCAATTATCATCCATGTGTAAGTTGTATTGTATATTTAATTAATTAATATAATAACGAGTTATTGTAGTGAGCACAAGGCAATTCTAGGTTTTGAAGGTTAACGGAACCTCTGCCAGGGGATCTATGAACCTTGCATCTAGGAATGACTTCAGGCCTAAAAATTAGAATCTGGACCCCCCCCCCCCCCCATAGGGGGTTACCCCCTATCAATATTTTACATGCAACTTTTGAACAACAAAATTTACAGGTTTGAAAAATCAGATCCGGATCTCGATAGTACTGGACCCGATCCGGTTTCCGGGTACCCGAAGTCACTCCTACTAGGAGACTCACCGAGACACTCCTCGTTGCAGAAGTCCATCGTCTCCCACGACAGGTTCTTCTCCTCGCCGGTGATGGTCGCCTCGCACTGGCCGCACTTGCGCACAAAGTCTCGCGCCGTGTTGGCGATCTGCGTCGTCGCGCTCTCCACCGCTTCCGAACCCTTGTCGCGCTCGCTGCGGAACAGGTCGTGACACGGCTCCTGGCAAAGGTAGCGCTGTTGCCCGGCGATGTACACCTGGTACTTGCATTCCGTCACCTGCAAACGGAGCCATTTATTGTACGGATGTCAAATGACGTAATTGAAAATTCCATCTTTCTTTTTTACATACCACAATAATAATAATTTGGTTTTGATCCAATTATGACTAAATTATTATTATTTGTTCAATAGTATGTCATAAAATCAAAAAGAATAAAACTAATAATATTATTATTAATTCTTTATTGACAATGGGACAGATGTCCCACAAGTG
Source organism: Isoperla grammatica (assembly GCA_945910005.1). Lineage (NCBI taxonomy): Eukaryota > Metazoa > Arthropoda > Insecta > Plecoptera > Perlodidae > Isoperla > Isoperla grammatica. The sequence continues at coordinate 13,615,134 of OX246741.1, forward strand.
TTATACAGTAGAGAAGACTTATGTCCTAACATTAGGCCTAGATATATTATTTTTAAAAGCAATACAACAATAATTAAAAACAAATATACTAAGAAGATAATAGACATTTTTGATTGAAAATGTAATGATAATGTAAGAGTAAATAGCCTTGTAGATGTAATAATAGTAATGTACTAACAAAAATAATAATGAGTGTATTTGTTTGTGGGTGTGGGTGGACATGTTAACCATACAAGTGCCAATATGGCCTCAAATAGGACCTGGGTCACAGACTACCTACTCAGTTCCCCTGGACCTGTAAAGTGAACGACGAGCAACATCTAGACAGTCTAGCTGTACATCTAGATAGTAGCGAGTCCTTTGGGCAGGACAGGACACGAAGTAGTGCTCTAAATAATAGACATGCACATTTTTCATTATGAACTTACACGGCAGCACTGGTAACACATCTGCGCACTGGGTTCAACTTCTTTGATATCATCAGCCTGAAACTTGCCGAGGCCATCGCCAGAGTTGGAATCCTCCTTGGCCAATTCCTGAGGCAAAACAAATAAATACATAACATCAAAACAAGAGTAATAAATACTTACAACAAGCTAAGCGAGAGTTTAAAATGACCTTCAAAGTAAAACATAGTATACCCAGGCTAGGCCTATACAGCCTCTAAATACCAAAAGTATGGCTACATTCATTTTGACTGGAATAAATATGTTATCCATGCAAATCACTAGTATTTTGACAATATAAAACAAAATCACATTCAAAAGTGGCTGTTAGAACTATAAAAGTTAATTCACAAAAAAACACTCCATTTCTTAAAACGTAACTTCCAACATCAAGTCAAACAAAAGAGTACGAAATAAAATGTTTTGCAGAGTTATTACGATCACGTTTTCTTTCTATAGGGCATAGGCCTAGGTTGCTAAAAATTGCTATTCCTGTCTCTTTGTCAATCTAGATGGCAAACTTTGACTAGGATGAGTGAATGGTGTTGAATGTTGAACACAGTAGAGCCCACTCAAAGCGACAAAGACAACCCCATGCTAACCACAACTGGATAAGCAGCTGTTCATGTGCAAGTTTCTTCCATGTAATGACTTGACAACATGACTTGGGAGAGCTCTCACACTAGGTGAGAAAAAAAAATAGTAAAATTTTAAATTACCTTTATTTGTGACACAGCTTTTAGTGCTGCCTGGCGCTGAGGTCTGCCCGAGTATTCCTTCTTCTTCGCTTCAACTTCGATCACCGCCGGGGATTTGTCTCCTCGTCTTCCAGGCGATCTGACAGCCCCGGCCTTGGTTTTATCTTCTTTACCTTTATCATTCTTATTTTTCCCATCTTTCTTGCCGCTCTCTTCCGCATCATCATCATCATCATTGCCCGGTTTATCTTTGCTAGAAGTTGATTGACTTTTATCAACCAAATCTTGATTACCAATGACACGAATGGTGTCGGGAATGATGCAGATTTCCTCGTCGGCTTCCTTGGCTTCGTCCTGAGGTTGATCTCCCGACGTAGTTGCCGAAGTTGCATCTACCCGGTCAGTACCAGACTTATCCCCTGTGGAAATAAAAACTTAGAGCCACAGATCTACTATGATTGGTCATTAAAGAGACATTAATCGGATATATTTCAGAGTTTTATATTTCCAAGAAATTCTCGGATTTTTTGTTCAATTTTCCTCACAAAATGTCGTCAAGCTATAAATAATTTGTGCAGTGCACTTCATTACCTTGAACCTTAATATTGTTTGGGACTTTGCTTGGCCAACACATAGGGTAACTTATTCTCAAGGTAGCTATAGCATGGCTGATTTTGCTGAATATATGCACTGTCTGTCAATTGTTTTCCATGTAATATTGTGTAGGCCTAAACAAGCCCTTGAAAATTAAATTATGGAAGTCCAAAGTATATTTATTTTAAAGTATGGACATAGAACAAAATAAGGATGTTACAAGCTAATTCACCTAACAAACAGAGCCGAGGTCTTATGTACTTTCAATCTGGCTCTATTTATGGAAATCTTTCTGGTGAAATTTCTCATTACTCAATATAGTTCTGTTCGAAAATATATTTGTAACTGCCCAAGGCAACAACTTGACAGGCAAATCCAGAGTAAAGTTGTCTCAAGTTTTAGAACAAATTTAAAAAGGTTTGCCAGTCATATTATGGCACTAGACGGAATACGAATACCTAATAGGCCTATAGCTTACCAGTGATGATCTCTAATGAATCGTCAGCTTTATCCGCAGATGCGTTCGCCACCGTCTCTGCACTCGAATCTTTTTCTGCAGAATCACCTTCTTTCTGTTCGGTGGTTACGGTGAGAGATTTTTCATTGCTTTCAGAAACATCCTGTGACTTCTCCTAGAAAGAAAGAAACATAGGAACACAAGACACTTTATATGCAAATGTTCGTCATTAAAACAAGGGATGGGAAATTTAATGGGTGGTGGTGGTTTAGAGCTTTTTAAGTTTCCCACAGGGTAAGCACTGTTAGTCAAGTTTAAAAGAAATAAAAAGAAATACATATATATCACTGGAGTTAGCAAGGCATTTCAATCCGATTTGAACTGAACCAGTTTGAGTTCAAACCGGGTTGAACTACCTATTTATCACGCATATTTGAAGCTGCTTTCAACAAATCAATTCGTAAGTGAATTGAAATCAAATCTCCCGCTTAAGCCTTCTAGATTTTTTTTGGTTGACAATAGGAATCTTAGTAAGTTGATATACAAGGCTCATATCCGTGTAAGAAGGCAGTGCAGTGCGTGCGCAGCTCTGCAGTCGCTGCAGTCGGTTTGACGTATTTATCAAGGGTTTTCAATGCGATTTGATACTTTCAATTCAATTGATCAACTGGATTGAAATTAGGGATGTCAACGATTACGATTAAATCGATTCGATTAATCGATTATTAATCGAAAACGATTAATCGATTATTTAAAAAAAAAATCGATTTTAAATTTTCGCGGTTTTTTTAATTTAGTTCTCAAGATCTGCCGCCTATTCGAGCGCGAGCGCTAGCGCTAGCATCGCTATAGGGCACTAGCAACACCAAAAGACAACAATGAAACAAATGAATTGAATCGATGGACAAACAACAAGCTGTCAAAAAATAATGTCTTCTGATTTTGGAAAACAAAACAAAAACAAACAAATACACATACAAAACTTTCACTTAGTCGTTGTCTATTATTAAAAGTTTTAAATGGCGAGCAGTTACTATTGCTACACTTGTTTTTATTTCTATGGTTGCAATTTTATTATTTTGACAGCTGATGGTTTGTCCATCGGTTCAGTTCATTTGTTCCATTGTTGTCTGTTGGTGTTGCTAGTGCCCTTCATTTACAGTAGGCCTAGGCCTTGGCCTAGGCCTAGGCCTAAGAACAGCAACAGCATAACTTTGCGTCATAATTTGAGCCGAATTTCCAGTCATATTTTGAATAGCTGTGTCTAGTCGCCTACTCTACACCCAGCATTCGACGCCTACGATCTATAAAAACACGAGTTGTTATGTTTGTTCACAAATAACAAGAGAAGTAAGGTTAGAAAAGTCGCTACGATTTTTAGTTCACATCACGTAAATTTTAATTACGCTGCACATGAAAATAATAATATTAGGACGCATATTCAGCATACTTAATTACTTATTGGTTCAAAAAAAACGGGAAGTGAATAACTATAGCCCTTCAGGCCTAACTAGGACAGAAATTACCGTTGAAATCTTGGACAGAACATTGGACAGAACATAACAAAAATACTCCGTGACGTAAAATATATCGATAGTCGAAAAGAAGTCGAATTGCGAACTCGTGGCTTGCGCGGGCAATTCAAACTAACCGAAACCAGACCGAAGTTTGGAAGAAACTTGCTACTATACCGACATTTAACAAAACGATTAAAATCGATTAATAATCGATTATGGAGGTGAAAGTGAATTCGATTATCGATTATAATAATTTAATCGTTTGACATCCCTAATTGAAATGAAACTGATTTGGCCCAAATTCGATACGATTACCAAGGTTTTCAAATCGGTTTGACTCGAAGCGATTGCACCACGCCGGTTTGAAATGCCTTGCTAACTCCAGTGCAAGATACAAAATTGTGTTTTTGACATCGGTTTAGTCTGACAACTCGTATTGTTTGTAAATAAACAAAAATACTTCACATAGAGTCTACCCACTCAGTAACGAAACTGATTTTCAGTGGGGGACTTTAATTTAAAGCGACTAAACCAACCCTTTAGGCTCCAAACACCATCAACGAGTGAGCGACCTGATAACCAATGAAAGATCGATATTTCACATACGAAACACATGAATCAGTGATTGGACAGTGCCAACACCTGCGGACAAATGTCAGAATCAACAAGGCCGATTCAGAACAACTTTGAATTTATTGAGTGCTTCATTGCTAGGACGGCTCCAGAGTCACCGTTTACTTATTCCTAAGACAAGAAGTAATGGAACTGAATCCTAATAATGGGTAATGGGTAATTAATGGGTAGTAGTGTTTAAGAGGTTATTAAGTTTCCCACAGGGTTAGCACTGTTAGTAAAGTTTAAAAAAATAAAAAGAAATACATATTTATGATACAAAATTGTGTTTTTGACATCGGTTTAGTCCGTCAACTCGTATTGTTTGTAGACATTCAATGTTTTCGTTTGACTGTCGGTACCTTGTCGGAAGTGTCGTCCACGTCCATTGGCTCCTCCCCTTCGTCCAGCTTGGTCTCGGGCTCGTTGGCCAGACCGATCGGGTCCTCGTCAATCGGGTTGACCTCCATAGACTCCTCCACCGCCGACTCGTCGACAACCTCCACGGACATGGGCTCGCCCAGGTCTTTGTCCCCTTCTGCGTCCTGGCAACCACACGTGCGGAAGTTACAAGAGTTCATACAAATAGGCTAGTTGGTTCGAGCAAATACAACAAATAAACATTCTCCCTTAAAAAAAAAGATTGTAGGGCCTATGCAATTGCAGAGTAGGCCTACTGACTACCTACCTATTTACTTCAAAGTTGAAACATGCAGGTAACAAGGGGATAGACTATAGGTTATTTATTAGTTTTAAGATGGAGAAGACGTCACAGGTTGGGGAAAAAACAGGTTGCCCAATAATTCAAACGACACAATTTTAAAGTGTCAAGGATGGGGATTAGGTTACACCCGTCTAAAATATCAGTTAGTGAAACTGGAGTTGTTTTTGTATCATCAATCATCATACATATAACTTAAATAAACAAATTATAACTTGTCTAGAAACTGAAATGATGAAACTGATCCTGAATTAAAGAGTGACTAGGCCTACTGCAGTAGGCCTAGTTGGATAATAGGTCTACATGGTAGGCCACCAACTTGGTTAAATTAGGCCTACTTTTTAAATTTTGTTGACTGGACCATGCATTCAAGGAGATTGAGGCATGTCAAAATGAATGTATGGTACCTAGATGAATGATGGATGAAATATGAAGACCAACATTTATTATCATCCATTGCAACAATTTTTAATGATAAGCATTTGAATGGAATCCACATTGTATGATGTTGCTTGTCTGTGGTAGGCCTAGCCTACCTATTATATGATCAAGGTTTTATGTTCAAAATAAGTTTTAAGTAACTCCCTAATTTTTAAGTTGGGCATCATCCAAAGTTTTAATGTTAGATTAGATCGGTGGTGCGATACAACGAAAAACCAACATTGGATCTCTTGGGTCAACATGGACTGGATGGGCTTCTGTCTTTCTAACACTGATACCCACCGACCACACCACCCTTGACCAAAACTAGGTAGGCCTACTATGTCGGACAATCTCCACATTATGGACTCAAGTTGGACGGACCAAACCTTTACTGTTTGCCTCCAGCTAACTGGTACCTACCTAACGATGAACTTTTAAAGTGTATACGATTTAGTACCTTTATCTATGCTACCATTTTATGTTGTGTATAAACTTACTATTCTTATGTAGCCTACCCTACATATTTAAGATATGAGAATAAAATGGATTTTTGATTTGATTTGGGAGAGGAAGTTACTTACCTTTGAAGACACATGTTCAAACTCCTGCATTTCCTGATCCTCGTCTGCAACTTCGCTTAAGTTTACCGAAGTTTCTTCTTCTGGCGGTGTACTTTTAGGCCGTTCGTCTTGGCTTTTTAAATCTTTTTCCTCAGACACATTTGATTTAGACTCGTCGTCTGGTGCAGTGTCCCCGCGAGGTACTTCCGGTGGGGAAATGGTTAATGGTTCTCCTCGACTATCAGAGGTGTCTTCTCCTTTTGTCGAAGTATCATCTTCCAATGGTACATTTTGGCTAATTGGTAGATCATTCCCAACCTCTTTAGTTGTATCAGTGGGCAGTTCAGTAGCATTTATCGATTTCTCAGCTTCAACTTCGGTGGCATCCATTGATTTTTCAGCTTCAACCAATTCAATCAAGGGTGTACTATTCTCGTGTGTAGTTTTCACCGCTGCCTCAGAAGAGAGAGTACTTTCATTAAGCAAACCACCTTCTTCTACTGCAGATGAAATTGTGCTTTCATTTGCCTCCATTTCCTTCGCAGACTTACTTGACGGTGTAATCAGACTAGGGGCAATTTCGTGAGCTGCCTCAGTTGAAGGCGTACTTACACTCGCTTCTTCTGCTGCATTTGTTGGAAGCACACAAGGACTTGGCACAGATTCGTCTACCTCTGTTGAAGATGCCATAGGACTCTTCACAGCTTCTTTCTCCACCTCGTTTGAAAGCGAGCTTTTATTCTTTGTAGTTTCGGCAACAGACTCCACAACATCCTCCTCCATTTGATCTGTAGCTACTTTGGACACATCTTCACATGGAATTTCATTGGTGACCTTTGAGTGATCACCAGCATCCTCACCCACAACTTCCACAGTCATACCGTTTCCAGATTTTACCTTATCATTATCCGCAGGATTGTTTACAACGTCCAAATTCTCTCTTTCACTTGGAATGGGAGATTTAGGGGAAGGAATTTCTTTGTCGCAACTTTTCTCCTTAACTGTAGTTGTCAATGAACCTGTGACACTCAGTATTTCAAGTTTGTTTGTTTCTTTTGGTCCTATTGTAACGTCACGATTACACTTATCACTTACTACACTGTCTTCAAAATCGTCCTCCATGTCACCAGAAGAGACATCGGAGAGAGGAGAGGGAGCGGAAGGTTGGTTGTTCTCACTACTTTTCTCTGCTGCAACTTCTAGAGGAGCAATAGTGCCTGTGTTACTCGGAGTTTCTGCAGGCGCTACTGCTTCAGGTTCAATTATAGATGTAGACAGTTCACTTGCCGGAGGAACACCAACATCATTTGTGGAACCTGCCGGTTTACCTGTATTATCGGTTGAAACCGTTTTCATATTAGGAACAAATTCACTCGGTTCATTATTTACATGTTCTTTGAGGTCTTCCAACACTTGAACTGTTTCACTTGGGGCCAATTCTTTATTAATTTCCATTTGAACTGATGATTCACTTGGTGGGTTTATACTTGCATTATCACCTTGTCCAACTTCTAACGAAGTCACTGCGGGAAGTGCATCCACTTCATTTGTCACAGTCTCCTTTAAACTGACATGTTCGCTTGCCCCACTGACTTTATGGTTTTCTGTAACTGGTACATCCATGGTTTTAACTCTTACTAGAGTACCATAGTCAGTAACTGAAACAAAACATTTCTCAATTAGATGACGATGACACTTTGACAGGCTTAATGTCTTGATATTTTGACAACAGTGCTAATCAAGACGATTCTCAATTAGAATTTAGCTACCTGGTATGCACAGACTTACAGCCAGCACATCGCATAGCCCCCAAGGTCCCACTAGGCATATTTAAATGTAAATTCAGTAGCTTAAGGCGCTTGCCCGACCTTGCGTGGAGAAAACGCATGTTTTTGCAGCACGCTGCGTTTATGCGTGAGATTTCTAAAATGTATTCCCGACATTGCGTTTGTGTGCAGTGGGCGTGACGAGACTATTATCGTACCTAACACAAATATTTTCATTAGTGGAACTCAAAACAGACAGCCGTGGCATATGGCTATTTACTTATTTTACATTTCCTATGTTTCTGTACGTCGTGGGGTAGTTACATACACTTTAAAGTTAACAAATCTAGAACTAGAGCCCATAACCTCAAAACTACTGCTTCTCCATCTTGCCTGCCGTTTTGTGGTTGTGCGCATGCGCACGCACTTCCCGCACTTCCGGTTCACTGCAAAAGTTGAGGTTTGGTCAACTTTTGCAGCACGCACCCAAGTCTCTCCTGATTGGTCGATCTGAGCCCGTCCATGGCGTCCACGCAAACAAACGCAAGGTCGGGCAGCCGGCTTTACTCCAGGCCGAAATTGACACTAATTTGGAGACAGGGTATCTACGATTATGTTAGAAATCATAGGGCTAGATAACTGGAACTATTATGTAGGCCCTATGAGGGTATATACAATCGTGTAGCTTTAACAAGGGACATGAACAGTGCTCTATTTGTGATAATTGAATGTCAACATTATAATAGACCTAGACTTAACATACCCTAGGCTAGGCCTGGCCTATCCAAAGTAGTAGTCCTAGCAGAGGCCTAGGCCTAGCGTACTCCCTAAGCTCCCACACAGGGTCTAGGCCCTAGGCCTAGGGGCCTAGGCCTAGCCTAGGTTGCATGTGTGCATGTTGGTTAGAAAACGCTCTACTTATCTATCCAGACTATCGCATAGGCCTAGCCTCTATACGTAGCATGCAATGCAAACCAACGATGGCCTTGCCTACCTAGGCCTAGGCTAGGGCCTAGTCTAGGCCCTGGGCCTAACCATAATAAACTTACGCCCCGGAGGCCTAGGCCTAGGCCTATGCCATTTTAAAACTGACTAGGCCTAGGCTAGCTAGGCCTAGGCCTACATCCAGTCGTACCATAAGTTTTGAATTAGTCTTACAACTACATTAGAATTAGACTCAGCTTAGGTGCTTGTTTGGTTGGGGTAGGCCTAGGCCCTACGACAGCGATGTGTCTTGCCCAAAGTGGCGCTTTGAATGGGAACTGTGCGCCCTTTTCACGGCGGTTTCAAAGTACGCGTTTCACACTTATTGCACATCTGAATGACAAATTCAACGACTATTTATAAAATACAGTACTTACATATTATAAAAATGAGAAAAAATGTTCATTGGGAACAACGAACTTCTAAATAACAATAAAAATAGCTACCAAAATCGCAGCCTCGTTTACTTACAAGAAACTTATAGCGGCATCTCCATCTTGAAAAACGCAGTGCTGCCAACTCACAATAACAAAATATAAGCTGTGCAATGTCACAGACGCGTTTCCCATTTTATAATCAAGTACACTGTTAAAACTGTTGTAAAAATTTATACTTTCTTTCAACTTTCACTGAAGGTCGAGAGTTCGATAAAAGAGCACTTTTAAAATTTTAAGAAAACTAATTATTCTATTTTTTTAATAAAAAATATTCTGAATGCTCTAACAAAATTCTACTGGTTTCACGAAAAAATAACAGTGCGCACAAACACCACCTGCTGGAAGGTGCTAGTCACGTAGGGAATATTATAATATCTTTGGTGCTAGTCAACAAAAAAAGTTTTTCTTTCCATACAGAAAACTTCTTTATCGACAATAACGAATCGGTAGGAAGAATGCAGAAAATTAGTTTAGTTTAGTTTAGTTTATTGGACAATATATATATATATATACATTTCATAATAATGATGATATATATTTGATGACAGATACAGTGATCTGTATTGTTGTCCTGTTTTATATATAGCCTAATAATAGTAACTGTAGAGATAAAGAGGAAGAATACAATACAAATAAAATAAGCAATGAAACAACACCAAAACACAACAATGAAATAAATTAATTGAACCGATGGACAAACAAGCTGTCAAAAAAAATATATGAGGTTCTGAAGTTGGAAAAAACAAACGTTCAGAACGTTTACAAACTTTCAGATAGTGTTGCTGTTCATTACTGAACATAAATTTTAACTGGCGAGCAGTTACTATCGTTACAACTAATTGTTTCTTCTCATTATTTGGAAATATATCACTTTGACAGCTTGTTGTTTGTTCACCAGTTCAATTCATTTATTCCATTGTTGTAGTTCGGCTGTTACGTCAGTTGCAGTAAAATAAAAGAGAATTAAGGCACCAGGTTAGGGGTGGGTGTATCAAAATTGCTCGTCGTGTCGATGACTTTGAATAAACAAGTTTGCGAAGGCCTCAAATTCTACACCCGTGGCTCACTTTCCTATTTCTTGTTCAAGCGGTATGTGACGTCACACGCCACTGTTTATGAAAAACTCTGCCACTGCCTCCTACATGAACAGCGAATATTATAATATCTTTGTACATGAAACAATCAAACTTTTCCAAGGTCTACTCAGTTCAGGTCAGTTCAGCAAACCATACAGAAGGTTCTGCACGCCACTGGTTCGGTTACTAATTCTCCCGTTTCAACTGCATGTTTTCTCAGGTAGGCCTACATGTATGTGTAGGCCTACAAATTTGTTATGTATGGGCGTGTTTGGTTTGGTCACAGATAACAAATTCACCTGTGGGTTTGTCAACGTTTTGTGGTTTTGTTGCAAGTCACATTATTTATAGGTACTGTTAGAAAATTTGAAGTGACTATTTGTTGCCAACCGAAAGTTAACATTATATTGGTATCTATGGTAATTGCTATTGAGTAACTGCCCGCAAATAATCTACACCGTTTAACATCTTTTATACTTCTGTGTTCTGACAAAAACAAATATTTTCGAGGACAAAACATGCCATCACGGGTATATAACTATGTTATTTTCTTTGTAGATAAGTGGTTGGTGCCAAACAAACTTCGACCTTTATGGGAACATCAAGCAGGTATATTTTTTAGAAGTAATCTGCAATCTCGGATTACCTGCGTGAAGTCAGGATGTGTTAGATGACACAACATAAAAGGGATCACTAATGGAATGAGATTGTTTTGCTTCGTAAATGGAGGGATATTTGCATTTGGAGGTTATATTCATAGGAAAGCGTATTTCTTTGTCAGAATCATCATCGATGCATCGTCGAGTCATTCCGTGGGTCATTCATTCAGTCATGCATGCCGTGGGGTGGGTCTGCAATTATAATATTCGTTTGCCATACAGCAATCAAATAAGTAACCATCAGATCAGTGAAAAGTAAATCAATTCATACTCGTGCCACGAGTATGAACTCGTGCCACAACGAATCAATCCGAAAAATATCGGTAAAAAAAAAAGATTGAGCTGACCATGAGATTAGCTTAGGATTAATTCTGAAACAGTAAAAGCCATCCAGTCCAGTATCAATATTGGAACACAATTAAATATTTGTTGGCTGAGTGAGATTAGTTCTGGACCTGGGTTCAAATTCTAGCTAGCTAGCTCAAATCAAGATAAATCATCTCTGGGTATTACTACATTCACAAATAACTTATTAGTTAAGTTGTTGATATTTTACTATTATTATCTGTATGACATTGCAGAACGACATTTAAAGGTCCGTATTCATATAGTCATCTTCTCCTCTAGGGGCACCCGTTGTTGCCAGTAACAATTCCGTGCATGTTTTTCCCATAAGGAAACAAATCCTTAGCAACACCGCGGGCGCCCCTATGATCCATCCAGCCTTTCCTAAACTAGGCCTGCCGAAAGCAGCTATACTCACTATAGATTTGTCATACCTTACACCAACCTATAAACTTGATATGTTGCTTGTTTTTGTAACCATTAATGCAGTATAGTATCTCATTTCTAACAAAATGTTATGCCCAAATGTAAAGTTATGTTTAATTTTTTTCAGGACCCAAAACAATTTTCTTCTGGGCACCAACTACTAAATGGGTAAATATCTCCTTACTTATTTGTGGTAATTTTTCTTCTTATCTATAATGCCTACACACTTGATCGTCATCCTTTGTACAACATTGATATGACCACATGACTAAGGCATGATCTGCCAAACGCCACTATTAAAGTCACTTCCTCTGGAGCGAAAGAGGTGGCTCAGCGGAAAGACACGATACAAATTCGGGAAGTCGCAGGTTCGATACCGGCCACCAGCTGTACTGACTGAAGGTTTTCCGATGCACACTTCTTGAAATGTTTTCCATTTTCTCCATTTGTCGTTTAAACATTTTAAAACGTTTTTTTGTCTGTGGCGCTGTTATTGACGTATTTATTATATGGACGTACTTTCGAATCCCGATAAGGCATGTTTTTTCTTGTAGGTCTTTAATTGTCCTTCATCTTCATCTATTACCCTTTATCGTCTCGTAACATACTAGCCCCAATCTAAGTAGTCGCCAGATCCTTAGCTATTCATAGGTTGCACGTACGTCACATCTTTGCGCGTGGCAGCCACATTTGTGATCAAACTTTGACGTTGCCATGGAGAAACAATTGAAGGCTGTTGTGGTAGAGCTAATAAATTCTTATTTCTTTAAAATCTAGACTGTTTTTGATATACAATTGGCATGTGTGGTAATTTCTTATTTTTGTAACAATTATGTTTACTTTTTAAATTCTAAATTAGGCTTTTTTATTAAATTTGAATAGTATTAGCCAATGATCTAGGATTGGTCCTCATCGATTGTGTCGCAATCGTGGCCGCTGTGCCGTCACGTGGGAACTATGAATACTGCCCCTTTTACACACGCTGATTCAACGAAAATCAACATATTATTCCATTGGGTTCTTTCACACATTCGTAAATGTAATATTAACGTACAAGTCATTGACCACGCCCACAGTTCCAAGTAACCAACCCAAATGATCCCCAATGAACATGTTTCAATTAGATGGTAGAAAATGAAGTTAATACTATTTCTTATGCATGAGAATACTTAACGTTAGGCTAAGTTTAGCGTGGTTGTAAAAATAATAAAGACGTCATCTTCGACAGGGTCTTGTAATCGCTGGTCTTGCGGATTTGAACCGGCCGGTTGAGAAGATTAGCATACCTTTATGTGGTGCCCTGAGCGTGAGCGGAATGCTCTATGGCCGGTACGCCATGGTCATACATCCCATCAACTGGAACCTCTTTGGAGTCAACATGTTTGTCACCATAACAAACCTCTACCCTTTTTGTAGAGCGGTTAGGTATGTCACTCAAATTATCCTTTAGAATAGGCTAGTACATTTGAGAAGAAAAAAAAAATTGGTTTGTACGTTAGTAAAACTGATGGGTATAATCTTGGCATAGTTTGTAGGCCTACGGTTTCAATTTTATCCAGAACTGGTACTTACGCACAAAGACTAGAACTTACCCTGGCGTACTTATGTACCTGCAAGTCCTCATAATGGAAACATCACAATACATTACAATTGTAAATATGTATTGATTGAATAGGCCTATACTTGTTTACAGTTAACTTCTTTATTAATTATTTCATTTTATATTTTAAACATCCAGAAATGAAAAAATACCCCACGTCAACAGTAGGCTAATCTAGAGGCCAAGGCGTCCACCTGAAAGTGGGGTCTGATCTCAGTCGTGGTTGGTTTATTAATTTCTGGATGTAACAACAATTCTAGAATAAAACTGTGCTTAAATTATTTATTCTTTCTTATCCAACGTTTCACCATTATCATCGACCAATTATCCTTTATTTCAGACATGAGATGCAGTTGAAGAAAGAGAAGGAGATAGAGAAGAAGCCGTAGCATGGATCGAAGTTGAAGGAGCTGTTTTAAAACATGGATTCAGCAGATAAATATCGTGAAGGTTCTGCCAGTCATTCTCTCTACAGCAATGACCATAAAAACTAAGTATAAATACATTAAAATATGTACGTAATTAAAAAATAAAATTATTGTGTCATTGTCTGCTGTTATTTTATCAGTTCTAGAATTCCATCAAATACTGTAATAATATACAACCAATGTGTCCGTTACTGTAGAGCGTAGAGCGTTTGGGGCGACGCGTTAGCCGCTCCAGGCGCGTCGACCAATTAGATTGCGTGTTTGCCGCTTCAGCCCCGGGCCCGCGAAGCGAACCTACGCAACAATGCAAAACTAGTTTATTTCCTGTGTTTTGATCAACGACGGAATCTAACCTAGCAATTTGTCTCTGCCATACCATAGCGAAATTGTATTTTGTAAACGGCGTGATGTCTTCCATCACAGATACATTGTGGTTCTGAACATGTTATGACATTTGTCATGTTTTGCAGCTTGCGTTAGGCCCACCAAAGATTTGTTTATGTTTCATTAATGTTGCCTAGTTTTGCGCTTTTTACAGATGGTTTACACTGGGTGTGCAGGTCTCAAATAAACTGTAAATTTGTAGGCCTACTCGATTTGATTTGATGTTAATTTTGATTTGACGACGTACTCGACAGCCAGGTCATGACATCTTCCGAATCAGATCCATTATTATACGTGCCGAGGGTCGTCATAAGGGTACCCATACATGAAGGTTTCCCGGGAGTCCAGCAAGAAGGGGTAGGGCTTGGGTAGGGCTAAGTGGGAATGGGAGGAGGAATCTTAAGTGGGCCAGTGGGGGGAAGAAGTCTCCTTTGGTCACCTCTTTCGACTGACAGAGTCACCCTGGGCCTATTCCAATCCCGGGCCCACACGGAAGATTGTACTCGAATATTTGAAGTTCAATGTCATAATCTCGCGCGCTTCAATCACAGCCTTCGATAGATGTAGGCGCCCGACGGGAATGCTTCCAGATCCCGAACTACATGAGATTAGTGCCAAACTGCGTCATCGTCAAACAGCTGAGTTTGTTTTTAGGATTAGGCAGGTCTAGGCTACATTTTTTTTCTTATCAGTATCACATCCAACAAATTATGGCTATTATCTATAGACAAACGATAGCTGTTTTAGATAAGTTCGTACCATCTAAACTACAGCCCTTATGGAATCATGCTGCAGGTAAGCCTAGGCTAGTTTCATTGTTGTCATTAGCCACGATTGTTGTAGGTCTAGTGTCATTTTTACAATATTGCAGCCAGTAAGCCCAGCTGGATTGGCATCTCTGAATTTTTGTTGCTAAGGTCTAAGACAGTTTTTTTTAAATGTACCTTGTATTTTGTTCCAGGCCCCAAGACAGTTTTCTTTTGGGCACCAGTTTTCAAATGGGTAGGTCTAAATATTAATAATTTGATAGGCCTATTCAACAAGGCAATTATGCGTAATATCAGCCTAGACCCTAGGCCTATGTCACATGGGTCTGGTGCGTTTTTCATTAGAAAAAGTGAGTAAGA
The DNA here is from genome assembly GCA_945910005.1 of Isoperla grammatica. Taxonomy (NCBI): domain Eukaryota; kingdom Metazoa; phylum Arthropoda; class Insecta; order Plecoptera; family Perlodidae; genus Isoperla; species Isoperla grammatica. The sequence continues at coordinate 13,630,394 of OX246741.1, forward strand.
AGCGCGATCAGTGATACTAAACAAATACCCACTAGGCCTCATTTACGTACCATTGGTGAATAAATATTGGGTTAGGGCCCTATTCCAATGGGCTGCACTGAGTGTGCATTGGTATGCCCAATTGGCGTGTATTGTTGTTTTAATTGTTAATAATGCACTTGGTGCGGTCCAATGCAGCATTGAAAAACACCATTAAAAATGATCAAGATATTTACAATTATTTACAGTACTACTTATAACCAAGGGTCTTAATATATACCTATTGTACTAGTTATACACATAACATAACTAAAAACAGTAGTGTTATCACTATGGACTAATCTAAATGTGTAAACGTTGACAGGGACTGGTTATGGCTGGTATCGGAGACCTTTCTCGCCCTGCAGAGAAGCTCAGTGTCCCACAGTCTGCTGCACTGAGCGCTACTGGAGTCATCTGGTCACGATACTCACTTGTCATCATTCCCAAAAACTGGGGTCTCTTTAGTGTCAATGTATTTGTTGCCATAACAAATATCTACTCACTTTACAGAGGAGTTAGGTATGTGTATTTAAGGGCATAACAATGGTCTAGGGAAATGGATCAAAATGTCAATGGGACCCAACATTTTTAATGCCTCAAGCCTGTGTATGTGCATAAATATTGTATCTAATCAGTAGGTTACAAGATACAACTGCACACAATTTTCTATCTCACACAAATCTGACCTTTGTTGTATTTTTCAGCTACCAGATGTCGCTCAAAGACAAGGAAGTGAAGACTGCTCAAATTGCAAGTTCCTGAACCTAAGATCTTATAAGTGGTGTCATAATAGGGGTTGCAATTGATGTAGAACCCAAGGGTCTTGTAGTAGTTTCCTAAATTTGTTGATCAAAGTCCCACCCATTCAAAATCTAAAACTATAACATACGTACCTGTATTTTTTTGTAATTTTTTTTAGCAGTCGATGTAGCCTAATTCTTTTTCAAGGTGTACAATTTTTATAAGTCCACCACAGAGTTACCTAGCATAGTTCTGTCAATTATCCACCCCAACCTAGACCTGCCTAGAAAAAAACAATTTGTAAAAAGGCTGGACCTTTATAACCATTAAATGGTGGTTTTTTAAATCTAACAGTCAGTAACCATCTGTTTGAGCAAATACTGTATGTGGAAAAGGGTGAAGTAATCATTAGAGAAAATAGCCTAGTTTCAAACAACTCGTAATTACTAATAAACTATGAGCTGCCTATATATAAACACAATCTTTAGACAAGTTTCTTTTCTTAACCTTAAAAGCTTTTTAAATGATACTGTTAACATATCTTCAAGATTGTTGGCATCTATATAAATTATTGTTGTTAAATGACAAAAATAAACGTGTGCAAATAATATATGTCTGTAGGTCTACATATTTTCAATATTTTATCCTTTATTCTTGAATAACAAGAATTTGTTTTTGAGTGAATAGAAATATAGCCTACTATTACATAGCATGTGCTATACATGGCTGAAAAACTATGCACATTACTACATGTAGCAGTTATTAGGCTACATTGAAATTTAATCCAAGTTATCAAAAGATAAAAATATTTTATACAAGCTTAAAATCTTATAGAAACTTGTGTAAACTTGTGCTTATTCCTTTACTTTACTTCATTGAAATATTTTAGCAATATATGTAGTCAATCCACAATTAACTTGTGTTAAGGAATTAATCAGATGGCCATAATTCAACTGTAGAGCGAGCTGGCTCCGTAATAAGTGATATCTTTGCCGGGCTAAATTTCAAGCCTACATTCATACTACTTACTAGTACTACTTACTATTTTATATAAAATATATCAAGTACCCAGTGAATATAAATATTAAATAAAGTAGACTACATAGCCTAAGTTGCTAGTTCCCTAGCAGGGCTTTACTTTGCTATTAACTGCAACACCTTGTAAGAGCATACAGAAGTATTTATCCCCTAATCCAAAAATATTAATTAAAGCAAATACGGTAGGAATTTAGAGTAAAACACACGTAGAGTACTGCACAAAATTTCGAACATGTGCACAAAGAGGGTAACCCATAACATTACAAACCGTGCACCTAATATGTATGATAAGTGCTGTTTGTGTACATGTGTAATACATATACCGGTATACTTGTACTATGTACTTTGAAGTGGTCAGATGCATAGCAAGGTTTGTGTAATTTCTAAGAGGATATGTTGGGTTTAGACTATTTAAGCTGTACCCATGTGATTGTATTGTGGATGGCTAGCTTTAAAGTTTAAAAACTTTCTCAGACATATTGTTTTGTGTATTTTAATGGTCGTGTTTGCACGCTCTGAATTTATCTACGATTTGATTCTGTAAATAGTCCACTTTTACTGTACATATGCACCCAAATGTTTGTAATGTAGGTACTCATTGTCCGGCCGGCGACCTCATTACCCTCTGCTCAACTACACATTAACTAGCAATTATCATTAGTTTTAAACATCACTAAAGCCTAATATGTAAAGTACACTGATTTTAATTAGCAACTCTAATGTTATAGATTTTGAAATGAACACTCCAACTAGATAAATAAGACCGTGCTAGGTTTATTATGTTCGCATATTTTATTGATTTTGATTCCTATATATAGCAGATAATATTGTTATGTACTATGTAAGCTACTGTTAGTATATTAGTATGCACCCATATTATGTAAAGTTTTATATGCCATTGACTGGCATTCTTAAAAATCACAAATGTAAAAAAATATAACTCCCATTTCATACAATTTACAAGGACACTAGATGTCTTAAATGCACAGCTATTTTTTTAGAGGTTTTATCAATGTTGGTTATGTACTACAATATTGTACTTCCCAGGAACTGTTAGAATAAATCTTGTTTCAAGTTATTTGTGTACTTTACTCACTTGCTACCACTCCACAGCATCTTTATCCTACATAAAATGACGCACATGTAGACTTGTGGGCGTGAGGTAAACAGCTTTACGTGTATATATACCTTAAGCTCAAAGCAAAAGAATGCTCAACAATTATAAATCTAGAATCTTCAATAAAAAATACTTAAAATGCAAATGGATGCTGTTTTTGAAGATGAAACTAGACAATGTAGGTCCAAGACAAGCATTGCTTCAAACGGTTACTTTTTGAAGTGTTTGACGGAAAGGTCAATCACACTATTACACTATTAACATTTACAATTAAGTTAATATTAAATGTATGTAATCAATTAGCAGTGTCAGTAGAGGTTGAGGTCCTAGAGGAAGCAAGTATATATACCTTCCAAATTGTGTCGTTTCTACACGACTTAATCCTACCCATATCCAGACACATGTTCTTCCCTTACTAAACACTCGGGCACACCCTCGTTAATTCTCCATAGCAATTTACCTTCCACGTAGAAGAATTGTTCCAATCTACTCAATGAACGTCTCTCGCATCTAGTGACGTACCCAGAAACTCCCAATCGTGGTGGGGTCGAACGTCCCGAAGAGGCAGGCTCCCAGGTAGATGCTGCAGGGCTTTGGCGTTTTAAACGCCTGTAAACTTGTTTCAGAATCGGACAATCAACTTTAAACAAAATTCGTTGATGTAGCCTAGAGTTGTAAGTTTAATTCGGAGCAACATTCCCTTCCTCCTCTCTTGACTCGTATTTTTTTCAGGGTGGGGGGGGGGGGGGGGGGGGGAGTAGCCCCCATAACCCTCAATGCTCTTCAATGCTCTTGTTGATTTATAATGTTTTATGAGTTTTGGAAATTATACAAGGCAGAAAGTAAATAAAACAGGTGATACATACATGCATAGTTCTTTTATTGTTTTACATATACTAGTTTCAGTATTTCAGTAGATCTGACTATGACATTTTGTATTTGGTAGTTTTAGTGAATTTCTATTACTTTTAAATTCTATTTGGGCAAACCCAACAAGAAAGAAAATATGAAATAATATTTATAACTTGGGTATCTAAACTTTAACAATATTGAAGGAATTAACTGTTAATTACCTTTCAATATGTATCCAGTCGCTCAATCATCTCCTTTCACTCCCATCGCTAGGATGGTTCTATTATTATTATTATTTTTGTAATTATTATTATTATTATTATTATTTATACACATTTACAATTGTACACACACACGGCTTAGTCACAACAGATACATAACACATCGATAAGAAAATGAAATTTACAGTGAGTAGTTATGTTACCATGTCGATTTCTTTCCGACAGTTTTCTTGTGACGTGGTTTAAGCCTGAGATGTATAAAACATTGAATGCCAGAGAGATTCATGTTATGCACAACCAGAACCACGTGAAAACTGTCAGAGACGGACACTATTAGACAAGACAATGATGCATAGATTGTGTATTTCAAAAAGACAACAATCAGGTTAACATTGAAAAACAGAGTTGCTTCAAAGACGCCATTGAGAGTAATGTTCGGAGATGATATATTGAGTACTGTTACACTTACATATGAACTGGAAGTGGCATATTCCATAGTTACATTATATACATGTATAATCTTATTTTCAATTAACAATATTTATAATTTATCTTCATTTCAAAAACACTGTTCTACCTTTCCTCAAATGATCCACTCTCGCTGCACATTGTGATCAACATGAAATATTTGTAAACAAATGTTTTTCTCACGCAAATCACCCAACCCCTCATGAATATATATAATATATATGTATATTTATAATTTATAATGTTATAGTCTTGACAACTATCTATTGTATGTATAGGCATATCTTGAAGATACTCTAGACACACCCAAGTCTTTTTATAATAACATTTTGATGAGTAAGTTATAGATGGGATTTAATGACTTGACATTTTAGCTGCGCTATTGGGCACCAGGGAGATGGAACAGACGCACCTACTTGAAGAAAAGTACCAGTAAGTGAAAGAAAAATTAAAAACGAAGAAGAAAAACAACTTGGAGATTGGGTTTCAGTGGCACCGCGCTGCGTAGATTGCCTTGCACGACCACTGAAATGTGTCTCAACTAAATTTTCACAAATATTGGAGGTGAGATACCGTTCCAGTCTCCCCCTCCCACCGACCCGCCATCTCGTACCACCTTCGGCCCGACGTTACGGCGTGCAACAACCGGGCAAGTGCGATGTTGCCAAACAGATTCGGCTCGGTTTCCCGCGTCGTCCCGAAGATGCAAACGGAAACGGCGGCAAGCTTTCCCGTCGCGCCGAGTGCGAAACTTCCGTCCTCGCTAGGCCGATACTTTACTGCCGGACTCGACTCTAACGAGCGATGCGTACACCTCCTCAAGCTTCGAGGCCACCTCTAGTGGCTTCCAGTCGACGTGTGTGGTGGGGCGACAATTACTTGAGGTCAGTCATGTCCTCAGAGTCCAACATTTCTTGGATCTGGTTCTCCAGACTACGGTCCCGAGCGTTGTTGCCGTCGGTTACCACTTCGTAATCCTGAAGCTCGGCTTCGAGCTCTCGCTCCCACTCTTCTTCTGGGGAAAGAGACAGAAGGAAGCGAGCGAACGACAAACATAAAAACTAACGACTACGCATTCCGAGGTGGAAAATAAAAACGAGACATGCGCTACCGTTTAATAGAATGAAATGAAAGACTATAGAAGAGAGAAGGAAACAAGGTAAAGAATAGCATGCCGTCGATAAAATGTACCTCGGTTCTAACCAAGTGCCAGAAAGTTTCGGGCTACACTAGTCGGGACGTGACCACTACCGAGGGCAACCGATGACGACAACGTGACAACTGGCAGTCCAGTGAGCAATCCTGGACCAACAGTTGACTGAAGAGCGATTCCCACTTCCCGCGTTAAATGTTTCCTATTTTCCCCAAATATTTCCCCATTTACGACAGTTGTGGGACGGCAGTGTTCCCACTCTAGTGTAGCTTTCCATGCTTTGGCACTTGGTAGCAGAGCAGCTTATGAAAATCAGCTCTACCAGCAAATTAAACAAAAAGCTTGTATACTAAGGAAATCAAATCTACAATAATGATTGTAATTATGTAATAGTAAAAATAATAACAAAATCAACAATAATAATAATACTAATAGTTATAATAATAATAATACTAATAATATAAAAGAATGTTACGATGAGATCATGAATTATTTACATACTACCGTCTTGGATTGGGGCAACAAGCAACCCTGCACAGGTATCCAACTATACTTCTATCAGTTTTCTATCTTACAAACAAACCTTTAATAAGTGCAAATGAATGTACATGCATTTAAATGCGATGGTTTCGTGCAAAGTGTATTTTAATGTTGCAACATCTTGTTTCCCACAGTGCAGGTTGAACGGTTTCAAGTCGTTCAAAACGCTGCCTACTTACAAACTGCTAAAACAATGCACGGTGAAAACCGGATCCTCAACAGAGTGTAAACTATCATAATATTGCATAGAAACTCATATTGTCATAAGTTAGCTTAATCTCAATGAATAGCTTTCTAATTGCCGCAGGCAGTTTGATTCGAGCCTGCGTACAAAACGCCCATGAGTGATGTGGGTCTAGATTCATGCTCGAGGGTGATGATGCTCTAATAAGAAGCAACTGATGACGAAATTAACGAAACGCTGGCATTCATGGCAGAAGGAGATGTTGAGGATGGGATAGAAGGACAGTTGTGTGCTTCACCATGCGTGCCTGCGTCTTCTTAAGCTGTAGACAAAACAGACCAAACCAAAGCCTTGTACCCTTCAATTACAGATACAGAAACATGGTAAGTCACTCAAGAAAAATAAATTGCTGAAATTAAGGCAAAATGCATGAATAAAAATGTACTTGAATAAGAACCAAGACTATTAGACCGGGAGTAGTATTAAAACACAAATAAACACACGAACAATAACCACGGTCAAAAAATAAAAACACTCACCAGTGCGTAAATTTTCGACAGCGTCCGCTGTCTTCCTCAGACTTAGTTCCCTCGCGTCTGAGGAAGACAGCGGACGCTGTCGAAAATTTACGCACTGGTGAGTGTTTTTTTTTTTTTGACCGTGGTTATTGTTCGTGTGTTTATTTGTGTTTTAAAAATGTACTTACCAGGCAATAACCGTTGACCATATTCAACTAATATAATAATATACTAAAATTATTTATAAATGTAATATATGTACACTTATATATGTACACTTTGTATTTATATATTTAGGCCTATCACTTTAACAAGGAGGTCTTAAAATATTGATTTAACGGTTTTCCAGTCACGTAAATCGACTATCTCTTTTGGGAGAGAACATCACAAACTAAGTAATTTAGACTATTACAATAAAATACATGCAAAATAATTGTATTTAGTACTGCATGTTTAATCTGTTTCTTTGCTAACATGTACTCATTTGAAATAACTACAATTTTATCATTATTGTACACTGCTTCTAAGAATTTTAAATGGTAAATAATATAAAGGCAGCAACTTTCACAAAAGTTGAGGCGTTTACTTCATTTCTTTAAACCAACACAATTGAGCTTTTAGAACTTCATATCTCAAATCTCGTTAAGTAGTACAAGAAATACAATGTTTTAAAAGTTGAATGTTTATCCTCACATGCTTAGCAGCCATTATTGGAAAATGCATTCCCTTTAAGAACAAGTAGCATGCAAGCATGGGCAGTTATATCAGATTCGGAAACAAACAACAAAATGTCGGGAAGCACGTTTCATGTTTCCTAGCCATCCGAGCTTGGATTCACGTAAAACATTTTGGCTTCTACTACATATTTAGTTCATTGTTGAAATATGTACATATACATAATATGATGAACGTCTAAACATCATACTCTAAATTTAGCTTACACATTAATTTAGTATGCTTTGAGTGAGTACAGAGTTTAGCTTTGTACTAAAAGCAACATAGAAGTAATTACTGACAGAATAGACTACCTATATAGAGCGTACCCAAATGGGCACCTGGAAACAGGTAGAATGTTAATCAAGTGAACAACACACACACACACACACACATAATATTAACACCAACAAGCATCTAATTGTTTACTTTCAAACTGGCAAAAGGGAAGTGCAAAGTAGTGAATGATAACACCAATGAACGAAGCAGCGTGAACAAGGAAACACGAAACACATTTAAGAGTCCACAGCGCTGCTGTCAGCCACCTCCTAACTGGCCAAACCTTTACCTACAGTAGAACCTTCGGGACACATAATTTGCAGCCCAGTTCAGCCTTGGACTGAGATCATTAAAGTATAGCACACCAAAATGTTTAGCACAAGACAAAGCATAGCAAATGGAAGAAAAAATTAGGCAGTGGCAAGAATGTTCTTTTCTTACCATAGACTAGATCAGTTTTCAAAAAATGTGTCTCCTTCTCGATTTTGGGGTACCGGATTGTTAAAAGCTGCCAACAAGGTTATTCTTACTCAGGAAAATACCCTGCATTCGAAAACCATTGTTGGCAGTTTTTTGTTTGAGTATTTCAACCCCAAACACCCCAAACACCCCCTAAAAATCAATTTTTACGGAATTATCTTTAATAATTCATAAGTCCGGAGAAAATTATACTAACATTTATCTATAAAACTTTATTAGTAGAAAAATGTACTGTTAAGAATTTGGCTATTTCAGATTTTCAATTTGGATCGAAACTAAATAAGAAAATGGCTCTATGACACAAAATATTCAGTTTTTATTGAGCAGCAATGAAATGTTTCACTCTATTGCAAGTAAAGGGTTCATAATGGAGATATAATTTTTTTCCGAAAACATCATCGACAATTCATAAATAGTGTAAAATCGTCATATTTAGTCTTAATAATTTAGGTATTGTGTAGTAATTGAAACAAGGTGGCAAAGTGTAATAATCCTAGGGGCAACAGAGCGAAGCGGAGTCTCTACTTGACTGTACATCCGTGGGCTCCTTGATGAAGCAAGTATGGGAGTAGGCTCAATCGCTTCCTTTTAGATTATAGAATAATAATTTGATAGTGCCCGGCTCAAATGTTAGACATTCACGAGCTGTACGCAAACAATAAAATGGCCGCCACTGCAAGAGTTTTTCACATTTATCTCCACAATGCAAAGTTTTATGACAAAATTGAATATGACAAGAATTATTTCTCTTAAAATTCTAAACAAAAATGATATGCATGTATGTTTGTAGAATTTAATACTCACGTAGAACTTTAATTTTTTGCATGTTAATCTGTACTAAAATGTACATATTTTGGATCCAGTGGGCTTCTCAATGAATGAAGAATGAACTATGTGAGTAGGCTAGGTCTCTTCCTTTAAGTATATGTAATAATAATTTTGATAGTACTCGGCTCAAATTTTAGAGATTCACGAGCTGTACGTAAAAAACAAAATGGTCGCCAGTGCAAGTGTTTTACCCATTTAGCTCCATAATGCCAAGTTTCATGACAAAATAGAATATGACAAGAATTATTCCTCTTAGAATTCTACACAAATGTAATATTCACATATTTTTATAAAACTTAATTATTACGTAGAACTTTAATTTCTTGTATGTCAATCTGTACTAAAATGTACAAACTTTTGCTCCAGTGGGCTTCTCATTGAAGGAAGAGTGAACTATGTGGGTGGGCTAAACATTTTTTATTTATTTTGGTTTAACGACGTAATCGACAACGAAGATCATATGATGTCGGGTGTATTTGGAGGAAAGTGTCAAGAAGGACGTAGCAGTCCCTGGGCAGGTGGGTGGGCTCAATCCCTTCTTTTAAGCTTTTTGCCTGGGAATATTACAACAATGCTTCATTTTATAATTTTCTTAGAGTGTGGCGAATCCAATGGTGGAAGACATTGATAACTAAATTCATCAATCTGGCTCTCAGGGGTAACCAAATTACCGAGATTGTTAAAAATTATTGCAAGCCGTGGTCTATTTTTTTAAGAAACGGAGTTCTTATCAACATTTATTTTGTTTTTAAATTTTGTTCTAACAGTATTAACCTTACGAGTTAATGACAATTAACTTTATGGCTCTACCTAGAATCAATAACAAGGTACAGTTAATTAATAGACACAGTGCGTACGCGAAATTCTGACAATGTTTAACTTTGGGGCGTTGCGACGCCACAATCCCTTCCAATATTGACATATTCCATACCAAATAACGAAATAAGATATACATTGATTTTAAAAGTAAAAAACCATTAATCCAATTTCAAAAATATAGCTCTCAGGGATAACCAAAGTCTTCATATTGTTAGAATTCTCGCTGAGGATGTCTATTTGTTTTACGAAACGGAGTATTTATCAATATTTATTTTGTTTTTTATTTTGTTTATGTAAACAATCATAACCATACGAGTTAATAATATTGAATTTCATGACTCTACCTAGAAGCAATAATAAGCTAAAGTTATTTAATTGACAGAAGTGCGTACGTGACATTTAGGCATTGTTTGGCTTTGGGGCGTTGCAACGCCACTAACCCTTCCGATATTGAAATGTTCCATACTAAATACTTTTTTTTAAAGAATGTATAGATTTCAACGGGTAAAGACAGATTGATCCAATTTCATAAATGTGGCTCTCAGGGGTAACCAAAGTCTTGAGATTGTTACAATTCTCGTTACGGAGGTCTATATTTTATGAAACGGAGTACTTATCAATGTTTTTAATTGTTTATAATTTTTCTATCAACAAAATTAACATTTGAAAGTTAATAGTGGCTTACTCTATGGATCCACCTGAAAGCAAGCACAAGCTAGAGTTATTGATTGGACACAATATCTGCATAAGTGAAATTCAGACATCGTCTGACTTTGAGGTGTCACACCGCCACTTTTCCTTCCTATATTGAAATGTGCTATACCAAACGAAAATTGTAAGTTTAGCTCTCAGGGCTAACCAAACAAGTGCGATTGTTACAATTCTTGCTACCGTGGTCTATTTTATCCTGTAACGGACTATTACCAAATTGTGTTTGTATTTTTTATTTTTTTCATAAACAAACTAAACATTGCTAGTTACTACTAGTTAATTTCATGGCTCTATCTAGAATAAATACAAAGTTAGAAGCATTTATATAGACAGATGTTCACACATGAAATTCAGACACCTGAATTTGAGGCGTCGCGACGCCATTTTCCCTTCCGATATTGAAAAAGTTCCATTTTATACAATGTTTTCGCGAGTATAGGTAATCCAATAGTATACAACACGTTTATTTATGAGCCATTTTTACCCTCTGGCTCAAAGTCTAGTAGTTGCATAAATAATATGCACTTTTTTTCTTGTTGCATCCTCGTTTTACACCCCGATATTAACTTTATCCATTTTTTAAAATCATCAATTGCATTAGTTAATCTTCGCTGAGTATAATAATAATTTGATTTGGTTTTTATTGTTAAAATAGTGGATCTGTGACTTTTTTTCTTCTTGACGGCAAAAAACAACCCTTAATACGATTTAAGGGTATAAAAGTGAAAATGGTGATTGCCAACAATGTAATTCGGATTCAGCGTTTAAAAATCTATTAGGATCACTTTGTTGGCAGCTTTTAACACGAGGGGCCCCAAAGCTGAAAAATTATTAAAACTAGTCTAGTCTACCACGATGTCAGTCCCGACCTTGTTTCGAGCTAACCCCCTTTAAAGAACACTGTAGTAACTAATATTAACTAATAAGATTACAAGAAAATTTACAATCAATTTAAAGAAACACCCATTCAATCTTTTGCGATCTTCCCACTAGCTAGTTTGAATTTGAATTATACATTCATTTCAATTAACCTGATCTCAATGCTAGTGTTCTTTTCTTCAATTAGGAATGAAAATTCCTTACCAAGAAATTACAAATTTGAAGAACGAATTTCTCACAATTTGTGTTCTGCCATGTAAATACAGTACAGTACTCGTAAACATCGATGTACAACAGCAATTGAAACCTTACTTAATTCTTTTAAATAATACAAAGGAACTAATTCCATACCTACCCAAACTTAAAGTGGGATAGTGAGTAGTTGAAAACTTGAAAAACGAATGAATAAAAGCTACCTACCAGCAAAAAACAAAATGTGTTCTTTTCATTTTACTTGGGGATCGATTCCCATATTTTTAGAATGGATGTCATCCCTAGTTTCAAATCAATCCATACAAAGTTAAGTTAAGTTAGTCCAGATATTAAACCTAAAACTAAACTATACATGTGTGAGCATTCCAAAAAGTTAATGTTAGTGCACGATTTATTTTGTTTTTCAAATCAAGATGCAGAAAAATGAGAAATTTAATTTTTAGCTAAGAGTTCTGGAGACAAACGACAACTTCCGTGATTTGGTAAATAGAAAATCACACGTGAAAACTGCCCTATAAAAACCAATAGAAGTGTTATTTTTTTAGAGTATCGGGCGCCACACTTTCCGACTTACCATCTCTCTTGTCTGGCTCCATGCCTAGTTTCCGCATACCCTCCCTGACCTCTTCAAGGTCAGTCGTGCTGGCCCTGAACGTGTCCGAGACAAACTCGTGAGTTGGACTCTCCTCGGCCTCCGTGTTTGTGCTCACAAACACTTCCTCGTGACGAGCTTTGGCTAAACACCGAACACAACACTCACTCAGCACAAACTAAACAAATTAAATTATAAACGAGGGAGCTACGAGAGGAGAGAGCTAAGTCGACGGTTTACCAGAGTTCGAGAACTCGTTTGCACGCACCTACTTACCACACATTGAGGGAAAAAGAATCTACATAGTTCAAACTATCAATGAGTCATTATCGTGGACAAAGTTTTGTTTTCAAATTCTTTTAATTCATGAGGGGGTTCCCAACATTGATGTCGAAGAGCGCAGAGCGTCGTTCCCACATAGCGAACCAATCACACTATGTGCTGCCGAACGCAGCTTAATTCCGATTGGTTTGTTGGCGTGTGTTCGACATTCTGAGCTCTTTGACATCAAGGTCGGGAATCCACCATCAAGCGGCTACCCACTATGCATGCATTAGTTTTTACTCCTTGAAACAATACTTTCACTTTTATTGTTATTCCCCCCCAGCCTACGTGACATAAGATCTATGCTTTTTCCCATTACATACTGTTACAATGTGTCATTTTTACTTACCAGATTAATTTTACTATACAGAGGATAACGTATTAGTATTAAATTAATTTAATACTATACTATGCAACTATATTATGTAATAAACGTCTTCAGAGCATAGCAAGTGTGCGTATCTATAAATGATGATAGTACTAACTAGAAAACATGATAAGTATTCATAAATGAGCCACTACGACCAGATTTATGAACTTATATCATAGCTAGGTGTACAAAATAATCACTAAAACTGCATAACTGCACAGTACAAATTTAGTATCTTAAATAATTGTTTTCTGAATTAGTGATAAATAATGGTTATTCAATAAAAGTGTGCTCAAAACTGGCAAAATACAAGCATGTTAAATGAAAATGCACATTTAGTTTTTAAGTATTTATATGTACCGGGTACTGTAACTATGTATTGTTTCATGTCTCTTCATTCTTCATAGTTATTTAAAGTGAACATTTTGTTATTTGTACAAGAGAGAGGATTAAACTTCAAAATTGATTGAACTGACACAAAAACAGCCAAGTTTGTTTATACGTATTTTAGAAATTAAGAGACTACACGAACAATTTTGGTCGCTTTTTTATGCTGATAGAATAATTTGTCAGTGGACTTGAAATACTATATCGTATTGTTGTTATTATTGTAACACAATTTTACAACGTACTCATATGAAAAGTTGCTAGAATAAAACAAGCGAAATCAGAATACCCTACATCTGATATTATAGGTCCCAGCCAAGTTTATCGATATTCAACCGACAATCAAGTTAAAATGATATATTATATATATCATGTTATATATTTTGTTGTATTAATGTATTAAAGAAAGTATATATTAAAAGCAAGTGCCAGCAGCATTGCATTAATTAACTACCAATAGGCTACATGGTTAGGCTAAGATTATACAGCTCAGCGAGTTAACGCTAGTTTATGTACTAGATAAGAAATCATGAAGCTACTATTTACGTCAGTATTAGAAGGAAAAGTCTGTTAGTACCTAAACTTATTTTGTTACTAAATCGAATTGATGGTTTAGCATAACACTGCCCAAGTGATCCCTAAATACAGCAGTGTTTCCACACAATGGCCGAGGGCAAATACGTGGGGGCATCGTAAGTGCGTGTTTACAATGAGAACTGTTGACTTAAGCTCGCTCCTCTCATCACATCAACGGGAAGAAATCATAAGCCAATAAGTACTCTGAATCGAACTACTACGTACGTACGGTAACTAGAGTGCAAGGCGTGCCCACTGATACATGCGCGACTTACGTGACGTTATTTCTGGCCGCTAGACGCATCTTGGGCTACGTCTACGCGGCTGCTAGTTTGAAATGCCTTAGTGCAGAGTGATAGATTGTCTCCAGAGTCGGAGAGCGGTCTAAGGGGGGACCTAGAGAGGGAGGTTACCTGTGGGCTCTCCTTCGACACTGTTGATCCGGGAAGATGGGTTCTCTTCGGCCATGGAGGAGAGTTCATTAGCCTGTCGTATGAGGCTCACACGGTAGAAGTAGTTGCGCCAGAATTCCTCCTCTTTGATCCTAAACAGGCCAACATTAACATTTACTATGTGGGTTATGAAACCGTTTACAACTACAAAAACACATTATTAATAATAGCTCATATACTGGTCCCAACGACCGACCTAAGATTCTTAACTATCTACTTCACCTTTCATGCATAAATGAAAATCAACAGGTTTCTGGCATTCTTTCACACTTTTGTTAATTAAGGCTGTCTTCCACTTAGTAGAGTTCACAAGCCTAATTAGTTATGCTTGCTGAATTAACAATTCCCAGGTAACCAAAGGTCAAAAATTATCACTAACTAAACTGTTTCAAATACATGACAGGAACTAGAGAAGTAGACAATACAATAAGTAAAATTGGACTTTGCTTTTTTTGTAAGGATGAGACTGCTAACTTACCATATCCAATCAAAGTTTGTTCATAACACTTGAAATTATTACAAATCCCTACAGAGTTGAATATAAGACTGCAACTACTCAAATTACCATCTTTATTAATTACTGTATTATAATCTTGCTCTACTTTAGTAGGTAACAGAGTTGTTGATAAAATAAAAAAACATCGTTGAACAATATAGAATTGTGTAAATGTAAGAAACAACTGGCTGCATCAACAAAGAAGTACCCAACACAAAGAGTATTTAACTCCAGCCTCTTGGAAAAGCACTGGTTGATTGCTGTTTGCACGGGGACTAGAAACCACATATTGAGGGTTTCAATGCTGTGTATTTACGCCCAGAGTGGGGTTACAAATACAAGACACGCAGCAGCATTATACTAATGGCACAATTGCATTACCATAATAAAGATATAATGTTGTTTACTCACACTTTAGGTACAAGTTCGAATCTCATTTTCTCGAGATTTGGATCCTCGGCTAGCGTTGCCAGGGCGACGGGATAACTGACCTCGTAATCGAATTCAAATTCGACTCCGGCTGGAGGGGCGCGAACGAAGTTCCTCCGGTCCTGAAGGAACAGTTCATTCACTATTAGAATCACTCAGAAGATATATACACGTAGTCTAATGCTAGAACACGTTATAAATGAAGTGGATAGAAATGATCTGCATGAATGTTATACATATAATTTGTTTTGTGTTTACTTTACTTCTTTAATGTTTATACTAAATTATATTAATGCTACAGCTCAAGTATCCTCATTCTAATGAAGTCCTGGTACAACGTAAATTGTATTATTCTACCATATTATTCTCTTTGTCAGTAATGCAATATAAGAATTAGTACCACAAATGCATGTTTTAATTTTTCATTGTACAGGTGCATTAATTTTATTTCGTACAATAGACCGCTATTTATATAAGGGCATTGTGTTTGCAAAATAATACAACTTACAAGTTGAATCAAGATGTACAAACCAATAGTAGCAGCACATTAATTAAATCCAACCTTGAATTGAAAAAGCACAAATTCTAAAAGTTCCATCAGTCAAAAAAATGTACATAACTGTGAACGAGAATGGAACGGAGAAGTTACGAAGTGGTAACGGTTGGGTGTTGTTACATTGTAATTATTGTGACCCAAATACATACAACTTTTTAGTTCTCTTCTTAGTTACTAGAAATATTACATACCAGGGCCCGGATTCACAAGAGGTCCTAAGTCTTTTTCTTGTCTTAACTTTAAGATTGGCCTAACTTTGGAACTCTCGTAAAACCAGACCCAAGTCACATGAAGAAGTTACTAATTCCTGGTGGGAACAAGGACACAATGGATATTCGAATATGTTTTAAAATCTGTTCTCAGATATTATCCTGAATTCACAAGGGATTGAAAGTTAGGCTTATCTTAGAGATAATACAAAAAAAAAAGACTTCAGACTCTTGTGAATCCGGGCCCTGGTATTTTACGCCAGCCTGCTAGGTAATGACAATCTCTCAGTGTTTAATGAGATGCAAAAATGCTGACACAAAGGAGATTTCCATACACACGATGCACCATTGCTAACTAAAAATAGTATGTACGTCTTTGATGGTGGAGATATAGGTCAAGATTTATAGGTACTGCATCTTAGAATGAGCAGCTTGAATACGTTATACGTGAATGAATAACAACCATTCCGTTTAACAGCAAACTTTATGGAAATACGAGTTAGACAAGACAACTTGAACCTAATCTATTATTTATGGATTCGCGTTTAAGCAAATACGTTCAACGTCCATTGTAAGAATTGCGATTCGTGGCTTTCCACACTAGGCTAGATGTTGAAGCATCATAAGAAACTTTAAGAAAGGGCCCATTTGTTCATGTAACTGTCGCTTACTAAGTATGACGACTGTTGTGTCGGTATTTAAGACCAGCCTCTGAGAAAATGCAAAGAAGTTAAGCGACGAGCACGGAATGACATATTTTATTTTATGATAATTCAACTGGGAATAGGAATGATCACGTTCCACTGGAGATAATAGACAAGAATTAGACAATTATTGTATTAACTAGTTATCAGAACGTCACTACCGCCGGGATACCTTGTTTCATCACGAGAGAGAACTTGGCTGCATCTACCTTGGTGCATTACAAGAATAACACAACTCAACATTTCATGATTTAAAAAAAAGCCATTTATCCATTTATACAGCCATTTGTCATTAGTGAGTTGTGTTGGTCTTGAACTGCAACTGCTTCTGCACCGACATACTGATGTTTTTGTGATATTAATGTGTTGGTTATAATGTACCATGTAAGTAAGTATATATGTAATGGGATGTACGTATCATCATGGGGTAACATTGTTTATGAACATCACTAAAATGGGATGTACATACATCATATTCATGGGGTAACATTGTTCATGAACATCACTAAAATGGCGTGGAAGTCCGCGAGATGTGTGGGCTGGCAATTTAATGACGTACACAACTGCGAAGTAAATGGCACTGTAGTGCAGTTTTACAGTTTTGTCTGCAAAGTTGTGAGTGTTATTACAGTGCACTGTCTAGAGGTCATGGTCCCCTGAGGTCCCCAATAACTCAGTATTTTCATTTTCATACTCACCCTGATATAAAAAACCTGAATGAAAAATAAATTGGAAACGACAGTTTTTACAATGGTCAAATTATTGAAAGAGAACTCTTGTCTTCCCCAAAGACATTCTGGTTTAAAATAATAATAATTATGATAATAAAAAAGCGTTTACATCTACACGTCATGGCACAGGTGCCAAAATAGGCCGTGTCGTGGAAAAAGAGAACCACGTTGACTTATGAGGAAATACATCTACTGGTTGCATCAGAATACATTTCCCCCGAGTGTGGAAGACTTGCACCATAAGCATCGGATATTATCGAGACTAGACTTACCGTGGAGAGTGAGAGGAACTCCTCCTTCAGCGCCTCCTCATTCGGACAGCCTACCCACGGAGGTACGGCTGCGTCAGAGTTCTTGCCTTGTTTCTCCTTGATGAAGGCATCTTGCTCCTTGTTGAACTCTCCGAGAAGGCTCTGCAACACAGAAGAAAAAGAAACGTTAGATACAGTCAATAATATTAACAAGATGACCTAGATAACCTGTGAAACAAGTTCCCTCCCTTCTTATGAAAGGTTGGACATAAGGAAGGAATCTTATTTAAGTCCTCCCATCTGCCCAAACACAATAATTTACGTTCATCGCCAATTGAACACCCTTTAAAATAATCTGGTGAAATGCCCAACATATTCCAAATACATATGTACCAATGCTAACTTCAAGACAATAATGGCTTACAACGCACCATATTTTTTTACCACCATTTCGATTCACAAGCAGAATTACTCAAGTCGCATGCAAGTATAAACATAAACAGTAATACATAACTACTTTAAAGTGAACAAAACACACATATTTCCAATTTTCTGTACAGTACTATACAAACAAGTTTATTGATATACCTGTGCTCTCACAAAACTTGTGTCATACACAAGCGGTTTGTGGTAGACCTGCAAGCCCCAATTTTTAAATACCAATCGCTGATTGGCCACGAGACCCACCTCTATGACGAAAGCATCTGTAAGGTTGTTTCGGGGCACGTATAGAGGACACTGTACAGTCATACATGGAAATATCCCTCAATGCTTTATTCAATTATGCTTCTAAAACCCCAACACGGAAACCCCAAAGTGCTGATAAATAATTGCATTACACCACAGTGTCGTACCCTTCACACACTGGGAGACAATTAACGTTACAACAAACAGCCTCAATCGAGGTGGATGTCCGTATTGAAGCTCTTCGTACGGAAACACTCAATGACGAAACTAGATCAGACGCAACAGTTTGATCACAACCTGCAGTAATCATGTCCACTGGTCATACTAATGGGTTCACTAGAGCGAAACATCCCCCTAAATATTTGCACCAATGCAATTGCCAGTTAATTAATACTACTGGTTGGCGTACAACAACACCGCTTTCGATCAATTACGGTTGCTACACACATAACGCTTAATCAGGCATATTAGAGCCAGAGGTTTGTCCCCCTCCCCTCTTGATCACCACTCTACCACCAACACACAAATGGAGATGAGGAAGGCTATTGACAGGTAATCAAATCATAATTGTTTGGTTCAATAAATAAATGTCGGTAGCTGGGCTTCAAGTACCCTTTCTATTGGCATATATGGCACACAGGAAGATAGTGTGCTAGTCTTGTATCTCGGGTCGTTTTTATATCAATTAAACATTGTTTCTTGGAATTATGTTTTCTCGTGCCTCAAGTTTTAGAAACATTAGGGTTTTAATGGCAAATGGTTAGATCGCAAGATTAAACCATGCAAAATTAACGGTTGATATCTTGAAAATGTTTCAAGATATCAAAAAAGTGTTTCCTATGCGGAATTTAGTTTTGTAGAAGCTAAAGAATTAAATTAAATATCTTCAAATATTATAACTGTTACAATGTTCATTTTTGTAATTAATTAATGAATTCAATAGTTTGCAATCAATCAATTAATTATTGAAATGACGGTCGTAACAATTACAATAATTGACACTTTTTAAATTCATTGTTTAACTGGATAAAAAATCGAATTCCGCATAGCAATCACTTATCAATATCTTGGCGCGTTCTCAAGAAATCAATAAAAAAACGTTAACGAGTTAGGTACCCTTTACCCGTGTGAGACAATTAACTTTGGAACAGAGAATTGTCGAAAATATATTACTATAATTCTAAAATTTACAAGCCGATAATTTCCATTGTCTAGAGCACAGGAAGTGGTATGGTTTCAACCAGTCCAAGCCCGCATTGTTCTACTGCACTGTGCAACACAGCTAACCTCTAATCATGTAGCATTTCACAGTTTTTATATCCATCCAAGTTTTCAAGATACGAACGAAAACCCTAAAAAAAATCCATCTCACTTTGCTCAACTTTCCTTACATTTATTTTGAAACTATACGAATTCTCATAAATGTCTGCTAGAAACTGATCACGCACAACTGCCTAGTGCTCAAAAAGTGCAGACATCGATCGATCCAAGTACTAAAATACTCGTATAGTGCGACCTTGAGACGCAATCATTGACGCTATACTCGGTGAACCCAAACAAATCACGACAAGTACACACTGCGGCCGGTAATAGCACAGTACGGTAATAGCATACAATATGCACATGAATACTTGATAGTCAACTGTAGCAGTTGGCATTACTGACTGGTGTCATTCACACACGCACAACACACAAACAACTTAACAAGCGCACGTAGGAAATAAATAAACATGTTTTATTGAATCTAGGCCAATATATAAAAAAAAAGGGTTACAAAATTCCGATATTAATTAGAGAGTACTTTGAAAGTGAATTACAGGGTACAAAGAGCTGAAAAACCAAACAAATGCGATGCATGTGTGCGTGAGAAAGGACGTAGTTGGAGAGGTTTTTTGTTTGTAGGACTCGATCCCAGCATTGCCGGAACCCCACCCCCTTGCAATGAACCCTAAAACTAGAACTGCCCACGGCTGGAATCGAACCAGCCCCTCCCGAGCCGAGTACCGCGCCAACGGAGGAAAGAAGTGACCGACCCTAATAAAACGAACGACGCCGCGTCACCCCCCCCCCCCCCCCCCCCCCCCCCAAGAGTAATGTGACGCGTCACTTGAAACACGGACGTCCGTCGGGCTAGAGCAAGAATTACTGGTGATGTTTCGCAATAAATTGTTAGGGGAGGCGTAGAGCGAGCGAGAGTGCGACTGCGACGGGCACCACTATAACTCGGCGGGGGATCGAACCACGGGCGTTCTTGCCAAGCGGCTCCACGCGTCAATACTGCTCAACAGTTATGATCCAGTAGGAACAGCTGGATACGTCGATATATATACACATTTATATGTTAATTTTTTAATTTTCGCGGACATAAGTAATGTTATTGTGATGATCCAGTAAGAACAGATGGATACGTCGAGATATATATAAATAAACATATATATATGTTAATTTTTAAATTTTCGCGGACATAAGTAATGTTATTAGCTTTGTTCGTTTGTCCTGTGATTATTACTCCAGGAGTACGGTATTACGAAAACCCCGTTTTTCTGTCCTGAGGAAGTGTGATGGGAGTAGCTGCGACAAGTTCTTTTGTCCAGTGGTAACTTACTACAACTGTGATGGGAGTAAGGTTTTTACTACTGCTTTCCGAGTAGGAGTAGGAGGAACAACTGAAACGATCTCAACTGTGACAACTCTGTTTTTTTTTGTCCAAGTGGGAGTAACTGTGATTTCTACTCCCATATCCGTTACAATGACGTATTTCCGGATTACTCTTGGCGTAAAATACTCCTGTTGAGGCAGACAAACGAACAAACCTATTGCCTTATTGGTCACCATTTTTCTGGGTTTCGTCACACGATATAAATTGAGTATGTGGTTTAGACTTACCCGACGCCTCACCCGACGTTTCGAGGGAATAACATCCCCGTTGTTCCTCGTTCGGCAGTAGTTGTGCAGGGGTTGCCGAACGAGGAACAACGGGGATGTTATTCCCTCGAAACGTCGGGTGAGGTGTCGGGTAAGTCTAAACCATCTACTCAATTTATATCGTGTGACGAAACCCATACAAATGGTGAACAATAACATATATATATATATATATCGTATTCAGTGTACTTTGATAGCTATCAGCTTTAAGACATGCAAGTCTAGAGTATTTAAAAAATCTCCCGATAAAAAAATGTAGATTGAAAATATTTTTTAACCATATATACGAGAAGTTGTTACGCCCTCCGAGGAGTGGCCTATACAGAGAACTCTTGGACGTGCTGCGCTGGGGCCTAACGTATCTTGTTCATGGAAGTAAGAGACCACTTTCGAAATAGTGAAATGCCATCCATACACTCTAACCAGGATTCGAACCTAGAGCGAAGTCCCCATGGTAAATAACACCAAATGACATCTACAAAGACTGTACATAACTTTGCGTGCAACCAATTGATGCGCCAACTCTGCAACAACAAAATAAAGGCAAATGGGGCGTGACGTCAACGCACGAAATAGATTTCCACAGTGATGGATTAAAAATTCAAAACTATAAAACGTTTTCCCCACTTTTGCCGCTAAATAAAGAATTTGAAAGTGTACACTGATTTAACAAAACATCAACACATAATTAATTTCACATTTCTTTCGAATTTGAAGTGTTTAAGCGTTGTCATTATATGTATAAATAAGTACACATAGGCTTACTTAGTTTAAAACAATTCTGTCAAATTTCATTTTACGCGTGTAAGTTTAAATCAAGTACTTACAACTAGAATGGACTTACAACATTGCTGGAGAGTGCGCCTGCGATTCCCATTTCCGGTATAGGAAACTAATGGTGCGGGGGGGGGGACTTAGTGACTAACCCTAACGCTAAGCAACATAACGATTACGTAAAGAAAAAGGTTGAAACCGTAGCCAAAGCGCAAATCGACAGCCCACAGCCGACTTCAGGGGCTTAGTGGTGCACTGATCTACCAACAGTGAAGCCCCAGTACTATTATAAATCCATGTTTAAATATTCCAGGATGCTCATTATTTTGTGTTGGCAGTGAAAGTGAACGGTTAGGACTTGGAACCGTACACGCGACGCCACCCACAGTGTCCGAGAGACGACCATGGCGTCGCTGGCACGGCGGCCGGCGTCGGGACGCTTATCGACCACGCTCGCACGATCAATGCGTGACGTCACAGCTAGAGGGACGTCGTTGCGTATTGCGCGGCAAGGCCACTAGGCCACGGTGCGTTCACCTCGCACCTCTCTGCATACATGCTCTCCTGATACCAGCGATCAGTGCGTGATGTCACAGCTAGAGGGACGTCGTTGCGTATTGCGCGGCAAGGCCACTAGGCCACGATGCGTTCACCTCGCACCTCTCTGCATACATGCTCTCCTGATACCAGCGATCAGTGCGTGACGTCACAGCTAGAGGGACGTCGTTGCGTATCGCGCGGCAAGGCCACTACGCCACGATGCGTTCACCTCGCACCTCTCTGCATATATGCTCTCCTGATACCAGCGATCAGTGCGTGACGTCACAGCTAGAGGGACGTCGTTGCGTATCGCGCGGCAAGGCCACTAGGCCACGATGCGTTCACCTCGCACCTCTCTGCATACATGCCCTCCTGATACCAGCGATCAGTGCGTGACGTCACCGCTAGAGGGACGTCGTTGCGTATCGCGCGGCAAGGCCACTAGGCCACGATGCGTTCACCTCGCACCTCTCTGCATACATGCCCTCCTGGTACCAGCGATCAGTGCGTGACGTCACAGCTAGAGGGACGTCGTTGCGTATCGCGCGGCAAGGCCACTAGGCCACGATGCGTTCACCTCGCACCTCTCTGCATACATGCTCGCCTGATACCAGCGATCAGTGCGTGACGTCACAGCTAGAGGGACGTCGTTGCGTATCGCGCGGCAAGGCCACTAGGCCACGATGCGTTCACCTCGCACCTCTCTGCATACATGCTCTCATGATACCAGCGATCAGTGCGTGACGTCACAGCTAGAGGGACGTCGTTGCGTATCGCGCGGCAAGGCCACTAGGCCACGATGCGTTCACCTCGCACCTCTCTGCATACATGCTCTCCTGATACCAGCGATCAGTGCGTGACGTCACAGCTAGAAGGACGTCGTTGCGTATTGCGCGGCAAGGCCACTAGGCCACGATGCGTTCACCTCGCACCTCTCTGCATACATGATCTCCTGATACCAGCGATCAGTGCGTGACGTCACAGCTAGAGGGAAGTCGTTGCGTATCGCGCGGCAAGGCCACTAGGCCACGATGCGTTCACCTCGCACCTCTCTGCATACATGCTCTCCTGATACCAGCGATCAGCATGCGTGACGTCACAGCTAGAGGGACGTCGTTGCGTATCGCGCGGCAAGGCCACTAGGCCACGATGCGTTCACCTCGCACCTCTCTGCATACATGCTCTCCTGATACCAGCGATCAGTGCGTGACGTCACAGCTAGAGGGACGTCGTTGCGTATCGCGCGGCAAGGCCACTAGGCCACGATGCGTTCACCTCGCTACTCTCTGCATACATGCCCTCCTGATACTGCAGCGATCAGTGCGTGACGTCATAGCTAGAGGGACGTCGTTGCGTATTGCGCGGCAAGGCCACTAGGCCACGATGCGTTCACATCGCACCTCTCTGCATACATGCTCTCCTGATACTGCAGCGATCAGTGCGTGACGTCACAGCTAGAGGGACGTCGTTGCGTATTGCGCGGCAAGGCCACTAGGCCACGATGCGTTCACCTCGCACCTCTCTGCATACATGCTCTCCTGATACCAGGGATCAGTGCGTGACGTCGCAGCTAGAGGGACGTCGTTGCGTATGGCGCGGCAAGGCCACTAGGCCACGATGCGTTCACCTCGCACCTCTCTGCATACATGCTCTCCTGATCTGATACCAGCGATCAGTGCGTGACGTCACAGCTAGAGGGACGTCGTTGCGTATCGCGCGGCAAGGCCACTAGGCCACGATGCGTTCACCTCGCACCTCCTTGCATACATGCTCAGTGCGTGCCGTCACAGCTAGAGGGACGTCGTTGCGTATTGCGCGGCAAGGCCACTAGGCCACGATGCGTTCACCTCGCACCTCTCTGCATACATGCTCTCCTGATACCAGCGATCATATTAAAACAGCACAAAATCAACTTCAGAAGAACGCTAACAATATTCAAAAAGGGGAAAATAACCACAATATCGTTTCGTACGAACTGAAAGTGGATTTTAAAAGTTTCAAATATGTTAATCGTTACGGCTGATATTGCCTTTAGTCAATAAACTAATTAACCTATTTCGGAACGCTTGTAATACATTTTCAGCTGTTACGAAACCATATCGTGGATATTTATTACTTTTTAATAATGTGCAGCATAGCGAGACTTTCCTTCCGCCTTATACGCACTCAACGGTATCCACGCCATTACCAGATTGTTATATACCCCCACTGTGGGCTAAGCTTAACACCCAACGGGGCATAATCTACATGAGGGTTATTTTGTATATTGACGATGTTCGGTATGATACGATCTGACATATTGTCTTCCCCCTTTGTCAACCTCTCAGACATATCCTCTTTGACAGCCATTCGTTTTTATCGCTAACGTTTTCTACCCTAGGGCTATAGCGTTCTCTGTATGGTTTGTCAACTTTTAACTAACAATACTTCAGGGCCTAGATTCGCAAAGATGCCTAACTCAAAGTTGTACTAAGTTAGGCACTTCCTAGCTAGATAAATCAAGATAAATCATCTCTGGCTATTATTACACATTCACAAATAAAATGTTGTTAGTTAAATTGTTGATATTTACCATATATTATCTTTATGACATTGCAGATCAACATATGCGTGATTTGTATCACTAAGATTTGCATAGGCACCTTTGTAAATCTGGGCCCTGATATCTAATAAAAAACAGTTCGTAAAGTTTAAACCGTGCTCCACTACATAAAAGTACACCACTGCCTTACTTCAATTTAACTGTAACCACTAACCAATGCTTTGACCAAAGATTTTATTATTGTATTTTAAACAATTTAATTCCATGTCAATTCAATTATCTATAGACTGTTAGCCGAGCGGCTGAAACGAAACATCTCGATGCTACCAGAAGGGGCTCTGTACTTGTGTGCACGACACACGCGTAGCCTCGTACGTAGCTGCACGCACATCTTCACATTGATTCTCCGTGGTGAGCTGGGGACGAGGCTTTGATAATTATACTGCGTTGATTAATGTCACGCCATCATAATATGCTGTACTAGAATAACTAGGGACGTGCACGGATGCGATTCTGAATGGCCGTGATAAGTTTAACGCATGCTTTTTGTCGTTACAGTAGGCAATGCAAGGCGGTGATTGGCTCACTGCCTTCTTTTAACGACTAAAACTCGGGTTAAACTTATCGACGCCGATTCAGAATCGCGGCCCAGGGGTTATTACTGTTATGATCACTTATATTCGAAGCGGCAGGCTCAAGCGTTAGCTGATCGCAAACCAAAATTGGCCAATTTGTCTATATTTGTAGGCATCTATAAGGTTCACTATAATATGGCAAGACGAAGTAATCTTCCTAGGTGGTTTTGGAATATCTTGTTTATGAGATATGTGATGTTCATGATTTTTTAACATTAGGGCTGTACAAAGTCATACACTTAGTGCACAACAGTCGACACAAGTGAATGCGCGCTACAGTACGGTTATTATGCACAACAGCCGACACAGTGAATGCGCGCTACAGTTCGGTTATTATGCTCCAGAGAATCTATTATCAGCATGAGATATTTGGATGGAGCTCTTCCAGCCTGAGGGGGGAGGCCGAGATTGTGCCCCAAGTACAGCCGGGTTCATAACCGCAGACACTTGTCGCTCAATGTCTGCACTGACCTGTTGCATCACAAGTACACAACACTCCAAAGCACCCACCCTGCAGAACACCCGATTTCTCTACATTAAAATTGTTTTAAAATTGTCACAATTAGTAAAACAAAATGAATTAGCGTCTAGAGAGAATTTAGTACTCGTTCTTATGAATGTCTTTTCGTTCCATAAAATATTATCATTTATCAAATGTAATGTTTTTAAATAAAATTGTAAGTAAAAACTTACTTGCACACTTGCAAACACCTTTCACCATTAAATACAACATTCGGGAAAAACCAGGAATATTTATTGGAACACTCACAAAAAAAGAGCACTAAATTATCCATGGGATGATATATTTTGGTTTATACTAAAATAATAATAATAATAATAATTAAAAAAAAATGGTTTATACTTATATGTGACAATTTTCAAGTATTTTAAAAGCATTTATAACTGACAGAAATCGGGAGAGACACACAGCTTCACATGAATCTTTTGACTTAAAACGGAAAGAATCTTAATCTTCTGCACTCAGGAAGCATTTGTCACAACTGAAACGTTACATCGTTGTAATTGAAACACGAACAAATTTTCAACACGTTTGAAAACGACAGTAACACCAAATCCCCGCAAAAAAAGCTAAGTAATAACTATCATAATCTGACCGTGGAAATATAAGAATCGCGCTCAGCATTTTACTGTGTACACTTGTTACATTTTTCGCCTCGAAAGAACTCAATTGATGTTACTCTTAAGTTCAACTCAACAAGTCCTTACTATTTTCCTAATAGATTGCGACGCGTTATTTTTCAATCGCTCAGCAAGTAAAAAAAACTATCCATAGCGTATACGTATGTGAACGTATACTACTCTATCTATGTCACCATCTAAAAACTCGAGATATATTTCGTCACCGCCTGTGTATAAATTAAGGCTTCGAAAAAACAAAATTTTGGCTCCAGAACACAGTAGCATCACTCTTTAGTTTTATGTATAGCTATAAGTCAGTATAAATTATCTCACTTAACATTAAACTGGCAACGTTTTGTAAGAAAAAAAGCGAATAACATTATTTCACGCATTACAGATTTTCACCTCCCCCCTCCATTTTGCGCGCTGCATAAAACGTTCGGCAAATCCCTGAAAGAAAACGGAACACCCCTATAAATCTCTGGAATCTTCCGCGCCTTATAAACCCTGCACATATACGAGACTCCACACTCGCTCGCTCGACTCGTTATCGGCGCAATGGTCGGTCGCATCTCGGCTCCCATTGAACCGTCAAGACCAGTTATTTTCATCTAATTGCCACTTGATTTGATAACCCTAAGACCCCAACCCAACGTGCTCAACTCAACTCATAACTAAATTAGTTGGGCGCTATTGTTACAACACAACGGAACAAGTTGCGCGGCTCTTGACTTAAAGCTAACGTGTTTAGTGATAACCCTGATACGCGGTGGATGCATAAAAGAACATATAGTATAGGGCGTGTCTGAATTGAGCAATACATGCGTACTTCTTGCTAAGTTCGAACTTTACCTTGTCTTAAGTACGGAAGTGACGTCATTGTTGATGTCTGAAACGCAAAGTTTGCGAGACAAGTATGGGAGTTCACGAGTACAAAATCATGCGTTCTCGTGAACTTGACTTACAAACTCAAAATGGCTGTCAGAAGACCAGGCTCTGTGTGGAAATTTAATTATCAAATTTTATTTATATTTGTGACTTGAACACCATTTAAGTTGAAATAATTGTTCTTTCTATGATCTTAATTGTAAAACATATAAGCTATGCCTAAGTTTATTAATTGCGGCCGCCACTACGGACGTTTTTTTTTATTTATTTATTTGCCTGTCGATTAATACATGGTACAAATATAGGCATCGTCAATCTTACTTAATCTCACTTCTGTCCAATTATTTTTAGGCACTAAAGTCATTCCCTCCAAGAGTTATCTGAATTCAAGTAAGTCAAGTTCGGAAGTTCACGAGTCAAGTACACAAGTACAAGTACAAGTTGGCAAGTGCGTGAGCTTACAAATCAGACACGCCCATAGACGTTATACTGAGGTCGTACACTCTATCTCTGACATGTATCAATCAAGGATTGTAGATAAATCATCTTTCAAGGAAATGCAACAAAATGATTAGAATCCATTTAGGCGGCTACAAAACATGAAAGACAACTTCCATAACTCAGATTAGCGTATATATGCTGCCTACAACTGTCTAAAAACGAGTACAGTAGTGAGCATACCCAAAAGAAAGTATTCGAAGACACATTATAAAAATAAATTGACCCCACTATAAATCAATTTTCAACTTGATTAAGTACATTATAAATACTAAATAGATTCGAATAACGCGTAATTGACTAATTGGTGATGTCGGGGAGAAACAAGTCTGCCAGATTCCTGTCCGCCAGTCCTCTATGTACATATATGTGTGCATGTCTTGTCTTGGGTTGCGATTTATAAAAGTTGGCACCACAGAGGCCTACGTAAATCAAGAGTCGGACAAAACATGTGTTTAAACAATGTCCTTTTTTTGTCTATTGTACATAGTTTAAATTGACATCCATATATCATGTAACATGATCAAAGGACAAATAAAAAATATGATATGAATGCTATGATCAGACATCATTCGGCGCATATAGGTAGATGACGGACGGAACACTACCGTGTATAGTGGGGGGGGGGGGGGGGGACGTCACACAATTCGTGTTTCATCCGTCAACGGCGTGACGTCATTATATTGTTATTTATACAATCAATAATGGGCACGCCGCCAAAGGGACGTTTAACATCACAATGTTTTTCTGCCGCGTACATTACATACTGAGAAAGAAAACTTTAAATATGGTTTGACATTAACGGTAACAACTGGGCTACTGTATATTTCCGGCCATCAATATATATAATGCCAACAAATAATTGTACGACTCGGCTTTATTGGGATTGGGATTATTAGGGTCTTGGGATGGACCATTGCTTTTGTTCACCGTGATGAAAGAAATACAATACTCGAAGTGTCGCAGAAACGTACATATTGTATTGAGCTACTTACAGATACGAGTCTTGTATATTATTTTTTGGCACAGTAAGGGACAGTTTGAGTTGAAACAACAATCGACTGTCGTCTGTAGTTTTACGTTATCGCTTCTTATACAGGAAATTGGCAGCAATAACCCCCACAAAAATAAGAACATGACAGCTTCGGTCTGGCTGTATAGGATCGTACAAACCAATCTTTCATACACACAACTTTCCTTTCGCCGACAACATCATATTCCTACAAATATCTTGGCAGCTCAAAGCGTCTATAGTACAGAGAAAAGAGATGTCGATTGCATCATTGTATTCATGACAAGCAGATGCTTGAATCTATACGGTAGTGAATGAAGGTGCTAGTTCCTTCACTTCACAGCAATGGTCGGCGCCACGTGGCAACATCATGTTTCAATGCAACATTCGTGTTAGTTAGAGACAAGAGTTAAGTTGTATATTAATATAACCGACATTTCACTTCATTCAAATCTATTTAAAAAACATAGCAAAGAGGTATATCTTCTATTTATTCACATTGTAGGCATAATATGCTTATATTTATAATATATAATTATATATAGATAATAAAATGAAATTCACATTTTCAAACGTGTATTTTTATATTATTTGGTTCCTCCCATCCGACAAACCTATGTACGATATGAGCGTATCCTTGATATGATATAAGCTGCACAGGTCAAGAAGAAGCAAGCATAAACATGCAAAGAGAGCTTATATACAAAGCGACAACCGCCCGTTGACGTTGACCGGAAGCTCGTTTCGCGTCCTCGAATCAATGCCCAAAGAACACCACCTGTAACATGACGTGGCGTCGCGACGCCGGATGTGTAATCAGGTTGCCGGGACAAATGCGGGACGCCGCTTAACGCGACGGGGCCAATCTCTCACGTGGGCGCCCTCCAGTCAGAGTCTAATATATCCTCACGGCCAGGTAGGAGGGTAATGTAAACATATCATACAGACGGAGAGCGAGTGTATTGGAGTTGAAGCAGGCGTGACGTCACAGCCCAGAGG
Source organism: Isoperla grammatica (assembly GCA_945910005.1). Classification (NCBI taxonomy): domain Eukaryota; kingdom Metazoa; phylum Arthropoda; class Insecta; order Plecoptera; family Perlodidae; genus Isoperla; species Isoperla grammatica. Next base: position 13,660,887 of record OX246741.1, read on the forward strand.
AGATGTACGTACATACGTCATATAACTCATATACGGAGATGTAACCGAAGAGGATGGGCAATAAAATACACCCCCCCCCCCCCCCCCATTTTTACATGTGTGATACAGAATATATAAGTATTCGTGGCGGTTCAGGTTTCTATGATATGGTAACTAATCCAGGTAAAATACCGTTCTATATATATATATCTTGACCCCGTTTCCAACATTAATTTATCGGGTAGGGGGGAGTAGCAGAGTACTCCATGTCTTGGGCTAATGTCTTCGTTGCCGGCTAGCCAGGCCTGACACAACCACCTCCTCAACCTCTTCCTCGATCACTTCTTCCGTTACCAGAGGGCTGTTTAGTAGTTCCCTCCATCTCTGTATATATATATATATATATATATATATATATATATATATATATATATATATATATATATATATAAACAGTTAAACTGAAGCTAAACTAGATTGCACAAGACAAAAATACTTGTGGTATACAGATAAGATAATTAGAAAAAATGTAGCTTAAATAAATTTGTTACAAAGAATCGCAACAATGAATATGCCAATCTCGTGGTGAAAGAAGTGTTTTATTGATGGTTGCATAGTTTAAAGAATACCTTATAATATGCCACGCTTAAATACCAAGATAAGGAATCAGCATGTCTTGAAGAGCGCACGTGCATATCTCACGTGTGGCAATATAGACTGAATGTATAAGTGATCCCTGCATCTCATATAACTAAGCCACGTACGCGACGCTAAACGCAGAACCGCCTTCTAGAATCTAGATAATATAAGAAATGGAATTCGCTGATTTCTCAACGGGCTCAGGGATTTGCTCTTGTTTGTATTGTAAGGGGTTTACAGCTCCTGATATAGAACACGTTTATACGCGCCATAAAAAAGAGGATTGAGAAACTTGAGGAATATTCTCAATACCCTGATACAACACATTTCTTAAGATCATTTTGAGAACGTAATAACTCGAAAGTCTTGATAAACATTACATTTCAAGTTGTCTGAGTTTGAATCAAGACTCCTGGCGTGCCACACCTTTCTCACCTCACCAGTCTCAACAGCTTGAGAACGCTGCACAATAATAAAATGAGGCTAATAACGGACATTAAGGTTCGTAAGAACATAGACCGGATTTAAAAAAAAAAAAAATATTTTACTAATAATTGTTATGTGAATGTCCTTTTATAGCAAATTTATAAATAATTGGTTTCCGTTATGATAAAAAAATTGGAAATGTTGTTAATCAGTTTTTAGTCCTTATGAAACTAAATTTGATTATTATACTTAACCACTTTTTAAATATTATGTAGCGTTTTTAAGATATTTAATTTTGCGTGGTTCAATACTTTCCTCTTAAAACTCTATAAAGATTCATACATTTTGACATGCCAGTCTTTTCAGCATCTTGTTTTTGTTCTTCGGTTAACGGTAATGACGTACACACACCCCCGCATGCATGTAAAACTCATATTATTCACACAGATTTAGCTGTTGGCGCCGCTTGGGCTCGAACCTACGACTAGAAACAAATTACCCGCAGAGCGAGAGAGCGAAAGAGAGAGAGCGAGAGAGAGAGAGAGAGAGAGAGAGAGAGAGAGAGAGAGAGAGAGAGAGGGAGAGAGCCTAGACTGTTCGCCCGTATAGCAGTGACCCAATTACAGCTAATACAGGAGTATAGTAATAGCGCCACAGCGAAAGGTTCACCCCCCGGAGAACGAAGGAATGATTGCAGCCACGCGGTGACGAGATGCACGAGAGAGACACACAACTTTTAATCACCCCTGGGTCTGAGGGGATGAATACAACTATTGTATCACAGCCCACGTAGACGGAGAGACTGAGGCACGTATTGCTCTATCTCGTACATATACACTCGCCGGCATAATATGCATCAAGAGAAGGACAGAAACTGTATAATATGCACCTTAACATTTACTATATATGCACTTGTCTTGTTATTTTCCAGTATTATAAATAATACAATCTATGAATCATTATAACGGGCCGGATTCACCGAGATTAGCCGAAATAATACCGATGGATAGAATTATGCATACGAAACGGTTGTTGATAAAGTCTGTTTTATTGTTTAACGTCCTAGAAGGCTCATACGAATGAATGACCCTGAATTACACGGAACCAAGAGATGGATCGAATCACTAATCGTTCACATCCAGGCAAATACAGTGTTAATAAAATGAGGGTACGTCGCAACACGGAGATGTTTGATAATATTGATGGCTTGATAATAATAATTAATGTTAAAGTAATTTAAGGCGTGCCAGTACACTGTCTTTCGAACAGACTGCATGAACACTAATAATAATAAATATTGGTGGGGGTGCCGGGTTATATATCATGAGTAAACTCGAGTTCAGTGAAGATTGTTGATTTTGGTGGAGGTGCCGGTTCTCCAGTTAAAACCAATCATGGACGTATGTAACCGTTTTGAATCGCGCAAAAGAAGAATAAATACACCCCAACCACTAAGGACTTCTTACAGCATATTGTTATATATGAAGTGTGTTTAGATTCTTGAATATTACCGGCCAAATTAAATTACTCAAATGGCAGAATATTTTCCGTTTACCAACCAATTAATTAAGAAAAGAGATTTACAACAAAAACCTTCCGTCATTTGTTTTTCTAATTGAATTTGAATTGAACGTCGTCAAAAATAACTCAGACAATGTGAGTTTCGAGTTGTTCGCTGCCATCTTCCGTTTGTATCAAATTAGACAATTTGAGATATTATTGAAAGGGGTTAAGGTTTATCAAAACACAATTAATTTTGCATCCTTTTTTGGTAATATCACTAGATCTTGAGAACATCTAGCCCCGCATGATTCCACATTTTCGATAGCAAATGTATTTTCAAAGACACAAACAAAATACTTAAAATTCTCAAGTTTTTGAAGCTATTTGTGAAGTCAGACGAAATGCAGTCCACATTAGGGATGGGCAAATACGTTTAATAGCCTAAACGTTAAACCGTTTTTAAAACACGCGTTTAAACGTTTAGACGTTTTATTCGCTCTATCCCCTGCCACGAGATGAATAAAATGACCTTTGCAGTAAATTACCGAAAAGTTCCGAAATATTGGGTAAAATTACAATTTGTAGCTAGAAAAAAACTATAATAGTAGACTAGTACTGCAGTACGCTCTGTAGTAAAATATTTGTTTCTTATCTTTTATGCGAACACTTCTGTACACACGTTTAAACGAGGCGTAAAAAGTACAAACGTTTAAAGCCACTCCCACGTTTAAACGTTTAAACGTTTAAACGTCCCATCCCTAGTCCACATCCTCCCCACTTTCTTTTCCTTCCCCTTCCCCTTTCCTCCCCGCCATCCTACTTGCCCCTTTTCTCCAAACAACCCCCTATTTCATCTTCATATTTCAGCCACTCACCGTCTCGATTAGCCAAGTTGCAAAAATATGAGACGTTAAGCCCAAATATCTTTCTATCTATCCAACACTGATAAACTGATAAATTTCTTGTATATAGTTAACCTCATCAGAATGAAGTACTTTTTTAAAATAACAAAACAAAAACACTTGTTGTATATCAGACCATATTATAGCTCGCCAAAAGATTGCGGCTACATCCCGCCGTGGGTCCAACTACGACGATCACACGCAAGCAAGAACGCTGCTTGTAACCGTCGCAGTACCGACAACGTCTCGGGCCCATCATCGGCCTCCAGCGTGTTGTGGTAGTTGACATAGCCGCGATTACAACGTCGCAGTACCGACAACGTCTCGGAGCCATCATAGGCCTCCAGCGTGTTGTGGTAGTTGACATAGCCGCGATTACAACGTTGCCAGATTAGAGGGTGGCCCCAGGGGACGCGGTACGAACGTCTTACGCATTGTGCGTGTATACGCGTGCGCGTATATATATATCCTAGCTCGTCTCGTGGTCTCCACGTTCCTAATCGCTTGAATTACACGAACACAATACATGAACGTTGTTTTCAAGCTAATCGAGACGTCTGATTGTTGGTGATTGAATCAAGATACGTTTAACGGGAAACACGAGTCTTAACTATTAAAACCGCGCAAAATAATGAAGTTTTTTTATATAATATCAAAGAACGCAGCAGATAATACAGAAAAGTTGCAACTAACCAACACTTCAAATATTGCAGTTATTGCCGATTTTATTTAGTATCCAAACAAACTATTAATTCTTTAATCGGCTTCTAAAATAACAACCAAAAGGATAAAACAATATGCAACTTTTTAAAAGCAATGTTTATAAGTTCTATTCTTCATTCTACAACATGAACTATTCTAACACAACATGAGAAGCGGGTGAAGGGAGATTACAAAATGGCGTCGAATGCAGGGGGTAGTGTATCGATGGTGAACTGCGTCGAACTAAGAAATGCACAACTTACGTGGTAATCAACGCTAATTCACAATATTGAACGAAAATGACTTAAAACCCCGTGAAAGAGTGCCGACTGCCAAGTGCCCACTACTATAGAAAAGGAACCACCTCCCATTGGCTTGGTTAGCGTTTTGGTGTGCGCCCACTTAGGAAGATGGCACAGTAATCACTAAGCAGTCTAGACATACAGTCTACATAACAAGAGACGGTTTAGTTCACTCGAGCACCAGACGGGATTTGTTTTTTACTTACATTTTTCACACTATTTAATCCTAACACCCTCGTCGAGTTTAAGTAATTATACAGTACTAACGTTCAAGCTCAGACAATGTGTCTCTTATGCGTTATTAATTTCTGTTTAGCATACTAACGTATACGTCATTATCATTCATAAAGATGACATAATATACACACTGGGTCGATGGCGCGAAAGAAAATCGCATTAACTTCATTAAACCGAACACGAACTAAGTAAATTTAATTCTAATTCTAAACTAAACATAATACAATATATGCTCTTCGTCTTGCATATCTCGTGCTTTAATTTTGAAACCAAGTGTTATCATACATTCTAGTGATAGTTGTCAAATTAAGGACTATTTCGTGTCATATGTTTCACGCACGAGTGATTATAAATGTTTTGTAATATTTTTATAATTTTGGAATAACAAATATATGGGTCTCTTGAAGAGAATAATCCACATAACTAAATATTTGATCACAGCCAATCGAAACGTGATAGAAAGAGTAAAATAATATGTTGCTTAAAGCCGATATATCAACACAATATACTAACTAGATGTAGTTTTATCAGTAAACACACTCATGGTTCTAGTGTGGGAACGGTATAGGCCTATGCTTAAAATCAATAGCTCAAACATTGTCGCAAGAAAATGAAAATAAGTTAAATGACGTAAATTCCCTAAATAATTTAATGCAATATTTTAAAAATGTTGCCAAGTTTCAACACCCTATACTTCACCCAACACGTATATGATTGACGATAAATTTCCCCGTGAACACAAAAGGTTAAAGATCAATTTTTTTTGTTTTTATCGAAGTGGGTTTGAAACGGCTTTATTTTAAATTGTATCGGTCAGCTTTCGTAAGCCGTGAAGGCTCCAAGTGTTAAGGAAACACTCGAAACATCCCCGACGAGCATCTATCATAATTGGCTCTCAGAGCGGGGGCGGGGGCGGGGGCGGGGGCGAAGAAAAGTCTCAACCCAAAGAAAACGTACGCATAGCAAATGGCAAACATAAAAAAAAGATGTAAACGGTGGTCGCTAAAAATTGACACAGTGAGAGCATTGATTGAAAAACACTTCCAAGATGTCGCTAAATGTGCTTCATGACAAACAAGTCAATTAGAGATCCAGCTCTAGTATGGAAGCGAACAGGATATAATACGATGACACATGTAAAAGTAAAGGTCCGCGCACACTTATCCGTGGAGATTCCAATGCGACCCCGCACACTTATCCGTCACGAAGCGCGGAGAACGGAAGGAAATCTTTCCTATCGTATATTAAATACACGTATTTCAATGCGACCCCGCACACTTATCGGAAACGAAGGAAGGGATCGACAGCCGTTGCATATATTCCGGCTGCAGCTTAACCGGTCTTCGCGACGAGTGTATGTGCGCGGACCTTACGTTGGAAACGGAGTTCAATTTTATTTCAACTCAATCTACATACTGTCTCTCGAAGCAGGTCGAGTGAAGCAATCGAACGTACGTACGGTACGCCACTGTATTCCCCATCAGCTATAACAAAGGAGTCGTTCGCAAAGCACACAGAACAACGTCAATCAAACTTTGCTAATGAGAACGTCAATGGAACTGGCTCTCGCTCATTACGGGACGAGTTGAGCTTTGTTTCAATCTAATTAATAACCATCGGCGCATCCCTAATTAGTGGAGCCTCGGTTCATTCCTCTTTCAATACAATACAATACAATACAATACACAAAGCTTTTATACTTTACATACACTCGGATCGACGCGTTCTGTTTGCATTGTCAAATGAATAAAGTACAGAAAAAGGTCATCCAACGCGTTTTATATTCGCTGTCACCGGAGAAATCTCTTGGCGTTTAACGACGTACTCGACAGCAAGGTCATACGACGGCGGCCGAATCAGATCCATTGCTCATCGCTGGGGTCGTCATAAGGGAATACAAAATAAGGGGCAGATTCAGGGTTAGTTTTTTTTTAATGCATGGGTGTTATTGTGTTTGGGCATTATTTTTTCTGAATTTTTCAGCCACCGTCACAGGCAATATTGCTACTTTAACCCAGGGTATATTCAGTTACGACTTACGATGTGTATTTGTGTCTATAAAGGCCTAACCACAATTTATGGCATCGTAATTGTAATCGGGATCGCAATTGTAGGAATATGATCTACCATTACGATCCGTTACGACGTTACGATTTTGTTGTGAACCAAACTAAACTCTTTCACGATTTCCGGATTACAATTACAATCACGATGCCGTCAGTTGTGGTTGAGCCTTAACGTGTGTGGGACAACATACAAAGTATCACAGAAATAAACACTTAAAATACATAATAATAAACTCATCCCTATATTAACGTTCTAGAGCAATGCCACTTTAGTTTGTATCACAATTATGCATACCCGAAGTAAATACCTAACAGTGTTGGAAACGTGTCCGTCTCACAGTAGCTGCCACAAATTAAATCATCTCTTCCGAGTAAAAAGGCTCTCTGTCAAAACTTCGCCGCCAATGTTGAATGTTGAATGAAAAACTCAAATCTCGTTTAATATACATACTAGAGAATATTCTTTCGCCGTATATTGTATATAATTCTATTTGTGCGCTAAAACAAAACAAAAAACAGAATAAACGTAAAGATAAAAGTCGTTCGCTCTTTATATAGCGACGAGAGAGTCTTTTAATTTTCGTTCCCGGCGACTCGTTGTATATACAGCCTATCTAAAAGCCCCCCCCCCCCCCCCCCCTACTCGACTTCGTTACAACTCATATAAAACAAAACGATTTTCCAGTAACTTGGAGCGAAGTTTACACTAGACACTTAGCGCTCGAAACGTAAGCATGTTATAGAAGTTGGAGAGCTCGTATATAGATGCGCCTCATAACTTGGGGTTGGGGTAAAGTGTCTTTGTCTCTATAAACGATGTTTTGGAGTGCTTTGAAACAGTTTCTGATGCGGTGTAGGTCAAGTCAAGTCACGGCTACCACCCACACATTGAATCAAACCGTTTCATTATCAACAAGCTATTGTTCTTTACCGATAGAGGTGGCTCTGCGGTAAGACGTGAGACTCTAATTCGGGAGGTCGCCGGTTCGATTCCGGCCACCGGCAGTGCTGACTGAAGGTATTTTCCAGAGGTTTTCCTCAGTCGTACAGGCGAATGTTGTAACTGAGTCATACCATCAGTCCTCGGACTTTCCTTCCCAACTATCCAAACACCTTAATATAATATACCTAGTTTGTAGTATACCTGAAGAGGGGCACATCAGGTAAAACCCTAATATACCTAGTTAGTCACCTGAAGAGGGGCACATCAGGTAAAGCTGGTGTGCACCCTATAACGGGTATTCATACGAAAAATTATTAATTATTATTGTTCTTTTGTTGTTTACGATTGCCGAGTTGATGTATATGAAACTATTCTGCGTTATATCGACGTGTTGATCTGAGAGTAAACTCTGTTCATACTTCATACCGGCTCGCTTGCTATGCCAGTAAGCGTTACAGCTTCTGTATATTGTCTCTGGCGAAAGACAGTTACCGGAATTGATCGAGTGACTGATATTGGTACGCAAACACTATAATCAAGGCGAGATAGATTGTACAATGAAATGTGTGTTGTTAAGTCATTTCGATTATCACCGAGATGACTTTATAGGATGCACGGACGCATTACCAACGCACATACATGCGTTGTAAAACATATCTACCCAATTGAACTCTTAGTACAGTATTGTTGAGATGCAAGTACCCAATAATTGCTTTTAAAGTAGTTTGCAGTCAGTTAAACAATGCTAATTTTGGTTACAAACTTTTGTAATTAACGTTGTATCATAACACATCCCATTATAAACATCTTACCAAATTGCAGGTTTGAGAAATACGTGGAATACATGTAAAATATTAAAAAATCATTACGGTAGATAGATTTCTAAATTACAACTTTAATATGGTTACATTTCAACTCTCAGCCTGCCGTTTCGTATATTGTTCTATTCGCACAAATGACAAGAGAAGCTATTGCGCAAAGCAAACTTTCACGGGTAAATATTGATGCGCGTACCACCTCTCTGCCTCACCCGCTGACAATGTCAGCACCACAGTCACGCTGACTTCTGTCTCATACAACAAGTGACCTACAATGACAAGCAACATGTTTTTGTGTTGTAATTCGAACGAAATTAAGAGGGGATGTGAGTCTCAACAGTTAAAATAGCGCAAAATCAAAGGTTACTAAGTAACCAACAATAACTTTCATAAGAGCTAAAATCTGGATTAACAAAATTTCAATTATTGCAATCATTACGGCTGTCGTTTTGAAAATCAATTAATTAATCATTATTTCTTTAATTGGCTTTCAAAATGTATAATATGTTATACCACATTTTTTGTGTCCTATATTACCGGGATCTTTAGGTCAACCATTATCGTTATTATTCGAGTGCTTATTAAATGTTTTTTTAGTAGGGTAGAAGTTTCATATATATACAGGCAAATTTATATCTAGACCGTTCTTCCTGAAAACCGCACATAAATCTTTACTCTATAATACTGAGAATTACACTTTTAATTCATAACGTTCGTGGGTTCAATTCACATTTAAAAAACATTTTACTCTTTCCATACTCACTGAACAAATTGCCGCGACGAAATCTACTATAAATTACCATCCCTCGAGGCAAATGAAAACTAATGACACGAGGTCCGAATGGCGAATTACATACACAGTGTGCGGTCTGCACACGGCACACACGGCTAATGAAGACAAACCAACAGCGAAACAGAGGGCGCCGCAAGAATGAAATAGGTGGACTGAATCTAAGAGTATTGAAATAGGTGGACTGAATCTAAGAGAGTTTACAACCGGAAAGGTCCACGTTGTTTAGATGTTAAGACGAGATTGAAGCTTGATGGCAAAACAGTAACAATATGCACCGACAATGTCTGCCACAATATCAGTTATTTAAACTGTTTTTTTTTCACTGTACCCAGATTTCCTTCTTTTTATCTTATTGGAAAGTTATTTTCAATAGGCCTACGAAAAGAAAATGTCTTCATTGCTGGAAACCGATCGAAATGAATCAGAATTAATAATCTACCTACATTCACTGAGGGTCAATCACATTAAAAAAGATCAATTCCGTAGTTGACACGACCTGGGTCTTTCATCGGAACCTTTTAAAAGAACGTTATATCGCCATTAGCCTCACTAATATATTCATTCACATTAGTACGTGTGACCTCCGAGCCTTGATTTAGTAGAATTAACCCATATTCCCTACAGGTCGCAACACAACTTATGAACGAATCGATATAAAAAGTTGTAGAGTGTATTTTTAACACCGCATGTTTCGTTTATCATGTACATACGTAAATGTGTGTAGTGTTCCTACACAATCAGTGATACTATCTTAAAGCTTAAAGCTATGGCGTGTCTCGAAATAGCCATGTGCACGATAGTGGAGAAGTTACTAGTTATACCACGAAGTTATTAAAGCTTGGGATGAAAAACTGTCTACTTTAATACAACCGGGGCTATATTTCTATGGAGTGGAACAGAACTGTTACCAATTAGAACAGGGCGACGGGAATTCAATCGATTTTCAACGGATATTAACTCAATGAAATGCAACCGAAATGTGAATGAAACGCAAGACCCGATACCTAGTTAACTGGGGCGAACTTGAGCGACGACAAATCGATACTTTTAATTATGTAAAACTGTATTTTTCTCCGGAAGTAAAACATTTACAGTGCCAGCGACCTTTTTAAAGTTTCAACAGACCACAACTTCTTCTGTCGTCAGATGGTTCAACAGACCTCAACTTGTCCTGTCGTCAGACGTTTCAACAGACATCAACTTCTCCTGTCGTCAGAGACGTTTCAACACATCTCAACTTCTCCTGTCGTCAGACGTTTCAACGGACCCAACTTCTCCTGTCGTCAGACGTTTCAACGGACCCAACTTCTCGTCAAAGACGTTTACAGACCTCAACTTCTCCTGTCGTCAGATGGGTCACGTTAACACGAGGACAAACCAAGTCCTGTCGTTTGGTATATGATATTTCCAAAACAATTGAGGCTAATCAAGACGATGCGACTCATCGAAGAATGATTTAATAATAACCTGTGTGCATTCAGGTTACAATGAGGGTGGGACAGTGTGGAGAGATAGTGAAGACTAATATAACGAGATTAATGAAGAGTACAGATAACAGGGTGCATCGACCGGTCTCTTTTCAGGCATCAGCTATACCACCACAATCCAAAAATAAAGTAATCCCAACGAAAGTATTCTGATGCTTAGCCGAGTCCAAGGTGACAACTTATTTTTGTACTTCGCTAATTCCTACCATGTTATATAAACAGGTCCATTGGGGATAATTTAAAACCTTCCGTTGGTTACCTGTAACGGTGGTTGTGCCCAAACCGCCTGTACACTCGACTAAGCCGAACGTACATTTACGTATGTGTGAAAGAACGCCAGGTATCTGTTGATTTTCTTTCAGTTGGCGCGGTTGAAAGGGGGCAGTATAGACAATGACCTGAGATCTGTATGCGAATACTTTCGTTGGGACTAGTATACCTTGGATCATCGACTGCCAAAGTGAGGATATACCTTCAACAATAGTAATTAACTGCGTTAATTTGAGTCCCATATTGCGGAGTGTCACTGAATTTCAACACTGATAAGTTATTACAATAGTTTCCTATAATCCTCACCACCACTCGGACGAGAATAATCCGTGAAGCCTCACTCACTCACGGCCCATCAGTCGACCAAGCCAAGCTGCATCCGTATCCGGACAATTTCCGTCACGGACAAAATAGCCTGTTGCACGCGAAACAAAGTGTTCACTAATTGGAAACCCAAGATAATTTCGTTGGGACAACCTTACACGTCACGGCCTACTATATATAAATCACGCGGATGAAACGCACCGCCATGTAAATGAACCACTGACGTCACGTTGAGACGAGGGTTGGTTCGTGGAACGCGCGCGGCTTTGTTTCAATTTCCGTCAACTGTCCACGCGAATCAAGCCAAGTCGGAGGAGAATGCACGGACGCTATAATGATGTGACGGAGATAGTGTGGTCTGCTTGGTATAAACACAAGCGTAGCTGATATATGGTTGTGCGACCTTATACAGGGAAGCGCGCGGACGAGAGCATGCCTTCACGACAGCTGACAACCATACATGCTCCCGTTCATATTTCTCATGAGCTATACCAATCGAAACAGCACGCTCGTTTTAACCCTTGAAAATGGCTGACAAGCACGCGCACGAGAGCATGCCTTCACGACAGCTGACAACCATACATGCTCTCGTTCATATTTCTCATGAGCTATACCAATCGAAACAGCACGCTCGTTTTAACCCTTGAAAATGGCTGACAAGCACGCGCACGAGAGCATGCCTTCACGACAGCTGACAACCATACATGCTCTCGTTCATATTTCTCATGAGCTATACCAATCGAAACAGCACGCTCGTTTTAACCCTTGAAAATGGCTGACAAGCACGCGCACGAGAGCATGCCTTCACGACAGCTGACAACCATACATGCTCTCGTTCATATTTCTCATGAGCTATACCAATCGAAACAGCACGCTCGTTTTAACCCTTGAAAATGGCTGACAAGCACGCGCACGAGAGCATGCCTTCACGACAGCTGACAACCATACATGCTCTCGTTCATATTTCTCATGAGCTATACCAATCGAAACAGCACGCTCGTTTTAACCCTTGAAAATGGCTGACAAGCACGCGCACGAGAGCATGCCTTCACGACAGCTGACAACCATACATGCTCTCGTTCATATTTCTTACGAGCTACCAATCGGAACAGCACACTCGTCGTAACCCTAGAAAATGGCTGACTTTAAGCATTCAGAATTAGCTATACTAGCTTGCCTATCACAACTACTCATCTAGAACTGAAAGAAGTAGCCCTCGACAAGCATCGTGGCACCTGATTGCCCGACTGTAAAGAGCTGCGGATAGTTACTGCCTCATACCCTCTATAATTGAACCTGCGCACTCTTAGCGGAGATTAAGGGATCTATCCATCACAGTGGGGGCAGTTACTATTAAAGTTCAAAGTTTTATTTCTTTTTTACAATTGTGTACATGTACACGGTGGTAAAAGCTACAATTAAGGTATTTAATTTGTCGTATTATGATTCTTAAGTAGGATTCTAAAAAAATGAACACCTTCTGCACAAACAGTCAATGCTGTGGGTTTAAACTCTAGATCCATTTAAAATGTATCGTTAAAACTAGATAGCAAACAGATACAATATTTCGATAAATAACTACGCATTGTCTTGCCCTCAAGGGAGAGTACACAAGTAACTGTTATACGTGTCCCTTCCGTGTCCTAGAGTGATAATCCTCACACGCAACCCCGGACAACGCGTGTCTTATCTCCTTCAAGTTACTCATCCATTTCATAATGTTTCATCATTCTCGTCGCTGTATTCTTTCACATCCATCAGACCCCCATCGTAACATCGTAACATCGCTCACAGCCCCCTCTGTACAACCAACTTCCTCGCCACACGACGTGGGTGATCGGTTGCTGCTCAAACACGGTGTCGGCCATTCGTCTACATTATACTCGTCATAGCAACACACATACACACTCGCCACACGACGTGGGTGATCGGTTGCTGCAACACGGTGTCGGTCATTCGTCTACATTATACTCGTCATAGCAACACACATACACACTCGCCACACGACGTGGGTGATCGGTTGCTGCAACACGGTGTCGGTCATTCGTCTACATTATACTCGTCATAGCAACACACATACACACTCGCCACACGACGTGGGTGATCGGTTGCTGCAACACGGTGTCGGCCATTCGTCTACATTATACTCGTCATAGCAACACACATACACACTCGCCACACGACGTGGGTGATCGGTTGCTGCAACACGGTGTCGGCCATTCGTCTACATTATACTCGTCATAGCAACACACATACACACTCGCCACACGACGTGGGTGATCGGTTGCTGCAACACGGTGTCGGCCATTCGTCTACATTATACTCGTCATAGCAACACACATACACACTCGCCACACGACGTGGGTGATCGGTTGCTGCAACACGGTGTCGGTCATTCGTCTACATTATACTCGTCATAGCAACACACATACACACTCGCCACACGACGTGGGTGATCGGTTGCTGCAACACAATGGGTTGCTGCAACACGGTGTCGGTCATTCGTCTACATTATACTCGTCATAGCAACACACATACACACTCGCCACACGACGTGGGTGATCGGTTGCTGCAACACAATGGGTTGCTGCAACACGGTGTCGGCCATTCGTCTACATTATACTCGTCATAGCAACACACATAAACACTCGCCGTCATAAGTAAATCAAGGATCGGTCGGACAGAACATGTATTTACTCTTAACAACTCTCTCGTGCACTCACTCTGGTATTGTTTGTTGCTAAATATGATTTACGAATAAATAATATGCAAAATACGTTGATGAGAAATAATGATCAGTAACCGTATTGGATAAAAAAAAAATAGCGTGAAGAGTTGTTCGAGTAAATACGTGTTCTCACCTTCGATTGGTTTACTAATGTCGCATACTGAACAATCCAAAATGAGATGATGACATTAGAAAGACGATCTTCAACTGCACCAATCTATATGTCCTGTTGCCACTAAGAGCATGAGTATATTCATAAATATTCGATGGTAATAAAGCTATTGTTTGTTTTTCTATCCGACATTTATGTACAGTCACCATCCCTGATAGAGGTTATAAGTCAAGTCACACCGCAAACAACTCCTAACTCAACACACGATCTCCTGTCATTCATAATCGCACGCACGTTCTTGCAAAACCATTTCAATCAAACAGTCAGTCAGTCAGTCAGTCAGTCAGTCAGTCAGTCAGTCAGTCAGTCAGTCAGTCAGTCAGTCAGTCAGTCAGTCAGTCAGTCAGTCAGTCAGTCAGTCAGTCAGTCAGTCAGTCAGTCAGTCAGTCAGTCAGTCAGTCAGTCGGTCAGTCAGTCAGTCTAAGTTCTCTGCGATCGATTATATATATGCATGTGTCTTTCTTCAACTCATCCAACGTTCATCACCAGGTAATTCCCATACGTTCACAAACTATCCAATCTCTATATACGTACTTCATTGACAAAATCCAGACAAAACCTATAGATATTCCGCTATATACTCACCAAAACCACTCACTCTAAAACCCGTAATTAAAGCGCCGCACACGGCAGATCCATCAACTAACACTGAATCGCAAGAGCGAATCTATATCGATGTATAGCACACATATTACGAACCGTCCCATATAACGCCAACTCGAGCGCGCCATCGATTCTCTTGTCTTGATGACGGAATCCAACCCCTATAGGTCAACCCAACCCACTGCAGGAATGACGTATACAAGAAAAACTACTCTCTAATCAACATGCAATGTTACAATTACCGCGCCGAGTTGCTCGTTCGTATTTCAAGGATTACTCGACCGAAACCTTGTCCAATGTCAGATTGTGGATGACAGGATATCTCTACGTCACAAACCGCACCAAATTTTAATTTATATATTATATCACAAGAATGGGATTCGAAATCGAAAATCTGAGTCAACAGCGCCCTGTGGTTTAGTAAGCTCTACATACTGAATCTCGAAGTTGTGTCTTACATTATAATCAGTATGTTTTGTATATATAATTAATTTTATTACTAATAATCGAATTAATAAACAAAATAACTACGCTAATGGTAGTAATTCATTCAGTCTGTAGGGCTTACCAAAACAGTGCGCTGTTGATTTAGATTTTCGATTTCTTGTTGCAATCTTGAGATATAATTTAAATAATGTCGAGACTTGTCTGCGGTTTTTGACGTAGGTTTTTGACCCTTCGCTCTTAAGGATGGTTCTTCAGACAGCGCGCGTAGTGGCCGTGCCCGAGCGGCGTCCAACCAAAAGACTATATGACTTCATTCCTCTTGGACATTCCTCTTGGAATGATCCCGTGGAGACGACGACCCCTCTAATAGAACTTCTCAAGTCTATAACGGAGAGACTTGGCGAGATAGGAGAGAGAGAACACGTCACTATTTTCTGTCTCGGCCAATTAAAAGTACGGGACGATAGAGACACGAAAAGGTTATCTCCCCCCCCCCGCCCCCCCTTTGTTCTCGAGCTGGTGCAGTCTACATTAATTACTCGTTCGCGGTTGAATAAGCTAGTCACGCATTTAAAGAGGTTTAATTTAAATAAGACTGCGTGATAATTTAAAAAGTATAGGCATACACCCAATTTTACTATATCAATAAAAAAAAAACGATAGAAACATACATTTTTAGATGCACACGCAATAATTGCAGTTTCTCAGAAAGAAACTTACATAAACTGTGACAATATTTAAGAAAAGAACGATAAAAGCTCTATATCCTGGCATCAATACCGGATAAGGTCATTAAATAGTAGTATCTATGATTAAAGACACAGAAGATAGACAGTGAAGATGCGTTTTCCAGTATAGTCTTTTACGTTGCTGAGGTAACGACGTAAAGTCGGCTACGGTTCGAACCAAAAGCAATTTGATAACTTCTCTTCTTTCCCCTGGGTCATTAGTATAAAATTGAATATGCGGGTTCTTATTCCACGCGGAGGACTTTTATAATATTTCCTGTCATTTACGAGGAACATTATCAACAAGAAAGAACCGATGCATTTAAAACTTGTACCTACGCATGAAGAACATCATCTCAGATCTTTCTACTCAAAGTTATAAGTTTAGACCGAGCCATATAGTCGAAACTTGCACGCAAAACCATGGTTGAGACGAATACCTCAAATTGTTTCCTTTGAAAAATCGTTATCTTCGAAAGCTTTGGCTGTCCGAAATTGTCTTTTTGCCACCGTAACTGCGGCAAAATGCCGGTGAAACAATACAATTCGGAAAGTAAAAAAAAGTTATTGGAGGAAAAGCATTTCTCAACGAGCGCTTAGAGACTGCAGGAACGCACCCTGACGAATCATACCATCGCATCAGCATTTAGTATAAACGTAACACTTGTAGTGAAGATAATTGTGTTTGTTGACGCAAAGTGGATGCACATCTAATAAGAATGTTGCGTGTTTTACAGGTCTACTTATTTTATATTACTTAATATCAACATGCGTAGGTAGTGAGAAGGGTATAATGACGCAATATAAGAGAAAACATACCCATATTCACTTAAAACATCAATTTATTGCTTTTAGTGATCATTAATTTGCGTTGAGATACCGATCAAGACATAACAATGGACCTGGTCCTCCCCACTGAATCAATCATACAAGCAACGACTATAGCAAACAAATTATACTTGGTGATAAAAACCCTATTGGCTAAGATAAAAAGCAAAATACGGCAGTCCTTTATTTTCAATGTTCTTTTACAAATATCTCTATCTATAAGTTAATGTCAGGAACACGATTATATATTTTCTAAAACTAAATCGTTGTTTATATTTGTTACAAAGTTCCAAATTTTGTATTTCCCGTAGAAACAAAATAGTACAATAAATCACCATGAAGTAAAAAACAACCTGTTTATGAATGACCGTACTAGAACATATCTGCTTTAAAAACTTCATATTCATTAATCCCAGTATCTTGACAAAATCCATTTCAAATTCATTAATTAATGGATTTCTAGTAAAGTAACTTAATATCTTGTATTGCATTGAAAATGAATTATTTGAAACTAAATTCCATTTGAATATGCTATGAATATGAATTTGAGAAGTAATCATTAAAAACTTGTAAATGGGTGAATTTGAATGTGACTTTGCTATGATGTCACTTCACTATGTCATTGTGCCCTGTTTTTCCCGCCATAATTACGTGTGGAATTCCCAGACAACTTTAATGAATGAAAATGTTTTCTAAACTATGATATTCAAATATTTTTGTAATCAAAACAGTCTCTAGTCCCTAATTATATCTAAATCTATGCGTGTTCCCCAATGAAGATATATAGTTCACCTAATAGCCGGAAGAGAGAGAACCGATCTCGTAACCCAAAGGGAACCGAGTTCGAGTTCCGGCAAAACAAAATTAAATTTCCCCCACAAAATCCAATCAACACAAACTCGATTCCAAACTAAACTAAACGTTTCGCATGCTTTCTTTCCAGTCAGCCATGCAGCCAGATCTAATTTCACCAGCTCGGCTCGCCTTTCCCTGCAGTCTGCAGTGCCCACCCAAATAACCTTCTTGGACCATGCTGCAGTGCGGATCTAAGGACGACCGGCTAACCCGAATGAATGATTGACTGGTAGCCATGGTAACGGCGTCTGTCTTCGTGTCAATGCAATCGATAAATCACCCACTAGCTCGCGAGCACATGGTGGTGGCCTGTCACTGTCAGACTGTCCTCTCGAGGTGGATAGCTGTCACTTGGAGGACCCACAGCGGTGAACTGCCGCTTAACACATCACGCACGACTTGAAGCTTATGACGTCACAGATAAGACAAGACGGGGGTTGGTTTACATCTCATAGAGTGGCAATAAGTCAAACTATTCATTTCATTTCATTTACACATAAAACAACAAGATTATCATGAGCACAAGCTACCTATAGTGAATCAGTTTTATATAAATGAATAGAATATAATTAAAATAAATAAATAAATAAATAAATAAATAAATAAATAAATAAATAAATAAATAAATAAATAAATAAATAAATAAATAAATAAATAAATAAATAAATAAATAAATAAATGAATGAATGAATGAATTAATTAATGAATAAATAAATAAATAAATAAATAAATAAATAAATAAATAAATAAATAAATAAATAAATAAATAAATAAATAAATAAATAAATAAATAAATAAATAAACAAATAAATAAATACATACATATTCATATATACATAAATGTATAATTACTTAAATTAATTGACACCCCCGCCCTGTCCGACTTCGGGGCCCCTTCCAGTCCTCATAAGTTTGAACGAACATGTGATACATCCCCTAGTCAGTGACATTCATCCTTTTCACATTTCACCCCACATTCATCAAGGACAATCCACCCCCCTTCTCTCTTCCTTATAAATCAAGGCCTCCTACACATATTTCCTCTCTAACGTATCTTCTTTATAGCATCTCATCCGACCAAATGTGCTTTGTAAGTAATATACGGAAAGTCCTTATTTCACACACGAACAATTTCTAATATGAACTACCTTCTAACAAACACACTTCTACAATGTCGTATACCTATATATTACTGCAGCACGACTTTCAAATTAGGTCTACAGTTTTGTTACGTCTTTCATATTAAACTCGGTTTCATTACGAATTTCATAAAACCTAATTTGAAGCAGTGAACATTATATACTAATCATTGTTCGGGAAGGTTTACTCCGAGCTTGGTTGCCTATTAAGGCTATGTCGGCCGTTTTCAGTTTTCTAAAATATGCAACTTTGATATTGAAACATTGACTTCTGCAAGTGCCGAAATAATAATTTCTCAATTTTTCAGCGCCCGGTGTAAAGTCAATTTTGCCGCTTTGCCGCTTCACGTAGTGAGTGCTAAGGCTTCCAAGTATGAAGTACCAGAGATAGAACACGTTTATTGCCGTTAAAAAATACGTTCTTTGATCTAGGGTATGTGAAGTATTTTCAGTGCATTATCTTTAACGGCATTCTGTTTACGGTTGTTGTCACTTACCGGTACAAATGCACTCGCCGTATACCGTCATAAACAAAATATTTCACAAGCTATAGGAGTAGGACTACCCAAGATCAAAGTACGTTCTTTAACCGTAATAAAAATTGTCTATCACCAACCCAACTTCTCTTAAAAACCTCATCACAACGTGAAACGGATTAAAGGTTTTTAAGCGGATTTAAGGACCACTATTGGCTGAACGCTGTACGCTGACAAATTAAGAACAAAATTATTATGACACTTTCAGAAGTCAATGTTTTAATTTCAAACTTAAACGTATGTACGTTTTGCATATTTTAGGAAGTGAAAACGGTGGAGAAACAGCCTCAAGGAAGCTTACGGCACGCATGATGTACGGACGTCTCGTTGGATTATTCCCGCTAGAAACTTTCCAACACACTGGCTAATTATGTAAGTCGTTGATATTTGACACCCTACTTGACCTGAAGCCCTTCTTATCCGCCTCAGGTCACCCTCTGTGGGGTCGTAGGTCATGTTTATACAACGAGGTTAATCGAGACGGCAAGACCCGTATACAAGCCACGACGATCTGCTGTAGGTATATAACTTACTCATCTCTTCGAAGAATAGTTGCTTTCATTGAGCTGTACAATGCAAAAGCGTTCAAACTCTCTACAGACGTATTTCACAACGATCCAGTTAATTTATTTTCAGCAAAAGTTATCTATTCCAAGAAAACTCAGATTCCTAGAAACGATCTCAGAAAGCTACTGTGCGAAAGAAGTATTGTTAACTCGAGGAAGTAAACAGAAAAGAAAAAGTTCAAATTCGTAGAAACGACCCCAGAAATCAATTGTGCGAAAGAAGTATTGTTAACGCAAAAAAGCACCAAGACATTACTTTTTTACATACATACATACATTCATACATACATACATACATACATACATACATACATACATACATACATACATACATACATACATACATACATACATACATACATACATACATACATACATACATACATACAAACATACATACATACATACATACATACATGCATACATACATACATACATACTTACATACATACATACATACATACATACATACATACATACATACATACATACATACATACATACATACATACATACATACATACATACATACATACAAACATACATACATACATACATACATGCATACATACATACATACATACTTACATACATACATACATACATACATACAAACATACATACATACATACATACATACATACATACATACATACATGCATGCATACATACATACATACATACATACATACATACATTCATACATACATACATACATACATACATACATACATACATACATACTTACATACATACATACATACATACATACATACATACATACATACATACATACATACATATATACATGCATGCATACATACATACATACATACATACATACATACATGTATATTATTTTCACGCGAAATTCCTAGTAATTACGTTGTTTTTTCGGAGTCGGCTAATTTTGCGTCCTCTGAACATATGTGAAACCGGTTTGGCGTAGAACCAGCTACGTTAGCCCCCCCCCCAACACGTGGTCGATAGTCTCGACTCCTCCGTACTCGACGAGAACGTGTAATAACGCGATAAAGACTTCCTTCGTCTCTCCCCGGGCCTCAGCCCTATCGAATAACGCTAAGTAAATGTCACCTTTACGTTCAAGCTGCGATCAATCATCCTCAGAACGTGTTATACTCGTGCGGATGCACGTTATCAATCAATCAATCAATCAATCACCGCAGCGACCTTGGCGTACAGGGGCAGTGTGCTTTGTATCAGCTGGACATAACCTTGGTACTAGGTACGATGGGTACTTTCTCATTCAAAATTTGTCAATTCATCGACGATTTTATAATTTGAGTACTTTCTTATTCAAAATTTGTCAATTCATCGACGATTTTATAATTTGGGTACTTTCTCATTCAAAATTTGTCAATTCATCGACGATTTTATAATTTGGGTACTTTCTCATTCAAAATTTGTCAATTCATCGGCGATTTTATAATTTGGGTACTTTCTCAATCAAAATTTGTCAATTCATCGACGATTTTATAATTTGGGTACTTTCTCATTCAAAATTTGTCAATTCATCGACGATTTTATAATTTGGGTATTTTCTCATTCAAAATTTGTCAATTCAACGACGATTTTATAAATTGGTGCAATAATAATTATCATATAGAAAACTATTCGATACTTTACGACACCATAGGCGAGATTTGCAAACTACAGTAAGTCACCAAAGCCAGACTACCACAAACACCTGTGTAATCACATACCCTTGATCGGAGCCAGGTGATAGATGAGGAATACTATACTAATGGTTTCCAGGACGATGTCATTAAAATTATAATGGGGAAGGAAAAGAGGGGGGAATCTCGTCGTCAACATCAAATTGGAGTCTGTGACACGTTAACACATAGCTCAAGATGATGTTTCGTCTTTCTCCCACGCGCCTACAAAAGGGGGCGGGGCGGCGAGGGCGGGGGGGGGGGGGGGGGGGGGGGTCAGCTATCTTGCAGACTAAGCGACCCGTTACAACAATGTTTTGTCGCCAGAGACGTCAAAAACTTGTGCAAGACTTCGTCGCGACGCCCGCGAGTGCGAGAGAGCGAGAGAGAGAGAAAGAGAGAGAGAGAGACCGTCTTATGTTCCCAACAGCCCAAAGGTATCTCACGCTCATGCGTTATGTTTTAACCGAGTAATTTTCCTCACATACATCAAGAGGGTGGAAGCCGGCTGTAAGCCCATGGCTTACTACCACAACTAAATAACCTCAGGTGCAGACTAGCGTAGCCTCTTTAACTTTTATGTAGAGAGCGACTAGCAATAAATTGTATTGTGAATATATATACCGTGAGTGGAGCTGGAATAAGATGGAAGATTAGGCATGCCCGTGTATATAAACGTTCTTCTGCATATCAAGTAGACTTTGCACCGTCTCGCCCGTGCTATTTGCAGATAACGCGGTACGGATAGGTCACAAAATGTAGCGGATACAGTTTCAAACTAGGGAAAATATTCGCGCAGAGAAATTTCAAATAAGATCACTTTCCATAAAGTATATTATATTTATCACTTTAAATACATAATTTGAATGTTGAGCACGTGATTATCAAATCGAGACTAGGAACATAACCCCAAAAAACTCTGCGACGCCATGTGTTCATTCATTCAGGTATATACCCACATGTCACGTGGTCCGTATTCTATGACGTCACATCGTCCCGTGCACGGATAAAACAACTCGACCGAAATCACGCGTACGCGGAAGAAAGGCAAACTCGTTCTTAATAATGCGCCATTTTGTTTAATGAATGATCCAAGTCTTCCTTTGCGGAACTCATCACGGTGACCTATGTATGTAAGAGTTGTGTGCGTGTAAATGTATAAGAACATCAAAGAACAATTTTCAGAATGTGTATAGGATGTATTCGCGCAATGCGCGTGGAGGCCATGTTGGTTGCAAAACGGAATATTTGTTCACTTTCCACTGGTCAATTCATTATTGAAATGTTACAGATGGCGTACATAGCCGAAATTCAACTATTCTTCAACATCAGTTTGCTATATTACTACAAAACAAAGCAACTCTCTTGTCTCAGCCACTTTTTTTATGCTGCTTTACACATAAATAATAATTTTCGTAAACTTTGTTCCGGATATGCGTTTAAAAACGCTCATATTCCGTGGTATAAGCATAATCGTCACATCTCAAAATATGGCAACATACATTTGACCCTACATTATGATCGTTAATGACCAACATACGATAATCTCGTTCACACATTTGAAAATTTGTTCTTAAATCATTGGTGTGCATTGTTAAGCGTCGGCCTCTCGATATTTACACATACAAAAGTATCTCGTTAGTATAACACTTCAACTTAGTTCCGAGGCAGTACATTGAAGAAACAGGCTTAACCGTGTGAAGTACATGCCTAGGATCGTTTGACAGGTATATAAAGACTACCACAACGACGACGACAACAACTAAACACTGACAAGAGTACCAACGATACATTTTAACGGAAAAGTTGGTTCGCAAACCTCGCGTTGCTTTCTAACAGTTTTTCGGATAAGCGAATTACGAAAACCCGATGTTGCTTGGATTGGGAAAACGTCTAGCTAGAGTTTGTTCAGGCTTAGTTTGACGCCCCACCCACTCGTCACGTGACCACGCTAAAGCATGTGAACAAACATGGCAAAATGACATACCTAACTGATAACCTTCGTTTTACCTAACGAACGAAACATACACAATGCTTTTCAAATCTTGACCAATAATTTACTATTTACAAGGCTGTTTTAGTACACTTTGGTTGTTGAATTGAATATTATGAGATATTATATTTATAAACAAAGCCACTTCTATCACAGCTCAGTTGGCAACAGTAAAGATTTTGAAACGACCAATCAGAGATCGCGCCCATACCACCATTGTGGAATCCGCTAGTGAGAACTAGTCGCGCTCGCGTGTTAGTCGACAGTTCGAGACGTTTCGTTTGTTTGTAAACAATTTTAAAAAGCTAGGTTATGGCCATCAATTTTGTTCACAGTTTTGTAGTTTTTTAATCAAATAAAGTTATGTATTTGCTTTCATTGATTGTGTCGATTACCTACTTCATCTGTGTATCCTGCTTTCCACGTTTATAAGCATTCAGCCTAACAACAAGTATACACACGGTACCACATAAGCCTAGGCCTACTGTATTAGGCCTACGTACACACCACATTACATTACAAGCCTAGTTCTACTAGGTACAGTAATGTGGTATTGTGACTGACTACAACTAAGTACTCACTTTGAACATAGCCACTCAATGTTGAAGAATAAGCATGAAGTTGGCTGGCAGATGAAATCTGAACTTCCAGCAATGAGATAAGGAAGGAACGCCTAGGCCTAATTTATTAGTGTAGGTCTGACAGTGTCGAGCTTATGTAGGCATACAATGACATAAATCACTACGCCTAGACATACTTTCGTTTAGTTTGACGAATGGGCGAACACAAGGCACATGAAATAATAGCAATTTAGGTATTGATGGTAGGCTAGCCTAGGCCTACCCAGACCCTACCATTTCTGCTTTAATATCATGTACTGGCATCTTGTTGTTCTGACAGGTTGTTGATACAAACAAATTGGCAATACGCCTAGGCATAGGCCTAGGCCTACTTCATTGACGTTTGGGCATAAAAATGTGGGTTATGATGACAGCTGCTGTTATTGTGTGTCAAAGAACAAAACATACCAGGGTCAAGAACCTTGTTGATATTTGCGAGCATCACAGAAAACTAGCCTATTTCAATTTCTCCGTCGAAACATATTACGGTGACTAAGTCATTATTATGTATAGCAAGTGTATGCACGAGCACGAACGTTATATAATTACGAATTAATAATAAAATAAGATAAACACGCAATTACAGTAAACATAACCTATTTTGACAGTTTGACAGTTCGTGGGCCCGGCATACTTCACGACCTCGCCGCACGGAGCGCTGCGAAAATGCTGTAGCGTTTTTCGTTCTGTCACGTTTGTTATGCTGGTAGAGGGTCACGTGACGAGTGGGTGGGGCGTCAAACTAAAAATAAATAGCCTCTAGCTCTGGATACAAGCACACATCAGTTATTTGCCATTAAAAGTTTCTTCAATACCTCGAGTCTAGAGTCTAGACGGTGAACAGATAGACGCGACTCTGCGAGGTCCGCATGATAAAATACTGCAAGATGTACCGGCAACAGGTTGAATGGTAGGACTGTGTACGCTTACCTGCCAGTCGACGTGACCTGCGCAATGCAACCCGGTGTAAGCGGTGTACAGTGTACAGTGTATACACCCGCCCGACATTACAACCAAGGGTATAGGTCTCTCACAGCAAGAAGTAAGACAGTATCAGGATCGCCCACATTTAGTTAGGTACCAACTTAACAAGCGCGAATCACTGACGTTTTTCCCGATTATCTAGTACGATTTGGTTGCGGTAAGTTTTTTGATGGTAACGCACAAGAAAACGTGCTTAAGCAGGTTTCCGTCAAAAAACTTAACGCAACCAAATTGTACTAGATAATCGGGAAAACCGTTAATGATTCGCAATTGTTAAAGGGGTTCTCACCCGCTACACCAAAAAAATATGTTTAACTAAGGCTGATTAGCTATGAAATTAGCGACTAAATGAAAAGAAATCGGGTTCACCATAACCCGGGAAAAAAATATCAAAGTTAGTGATTTTCGAGCTAGGTCCCATCGGCGAAAATCCCCCATAAGAAATAGCATTGGGACGACCTGTATGCCTTGGGACCTTGGAGGATTCTGCTCCAAAAAAAAAATGATGTAATACTTTTCGCTGCGTCTTTCTTTTCTGCGTATTTCGTATATTTTGGTTTTGTAATCGGAACTTCCGTTCAGGTACAAAATAAAGATGTGTAATCGGGTGCTCCATTTCGTTTTGAGCGTTGCTGTGCGTGTCTGTGCACGTCGAGTTGGCGGGTGTCGACTGTCGAGTTGGTGTCAAGTAAGCCAAGCGAGAGAGAGAGAGAGAGAGAGAGAGAGAGAGAGAGAGGAGTAGTATCGTTGAGTGAGTTCTCACTCAACGGTAGTATTGCGAGGGGAAATAGTCAACGCATGCACAGTGAACGCGGTCTGCTATGCGGTGTCGAATGGAGTACACCAAGGCCGTCTAGATATATCGCTTCGAGTACACTCGCACCAAAAGCCGGCTGACACCAACAGTCGCCGCGGCAGTTAACCAGAAATTTCATTAATTAATAACAATTCACAGGTTTCAACTCACGATGTTTAATGGTTCATTATCGATTGGTGTGGTGCAGTAGATCATATGGTAAAAAATAAATCTAGCGGGTGAGAACCCCTTTAAGTTGGAAACTAATAATTGTGGGCGGTCGTGACTCCCCTGACACTATCTTACTTCTTGGTGTGAGAGACCTTTACAATCAAGATACATCTCTTCGCGGTAGTTCGTGAGCTATATACTGGTTGTGTGAATTACGCGATTCCACCAAGGAAAGTAGCCCTCAAATCTGTTTGGTTAAGAAGTAATATATACCTAATAATAATTGGTTCCACCAACCTAGACGTTCCCTTTCCCATTCAATTCATACAATTTGCAATCGAGGTTGTCACAGCATTTTTAATTCCCATCCAGGTGTAATCACTTCATTTGAAACCTTGTTATTCTCACAAGTATACAGTCGCATCGTTTTTACCGTTTTGTTCGAGGCTGCTCGGATTCAGTTGTCATTTCTGCTTACAGCATGATTTATAGTTTTTATGTTTATAAACACTTTTAATGTTATTAATGTTACCATCTTGTTACTTGTTATTCGTATTATTACGCCCAAAGTGTACACACAGACTTTTCCATCTCACCGTTTCATACCGCTCGTATTTAGTAGATAAGTAATCAATTATCGCTATACTTTCATCGATACCTTAACGGAGCTTCGGGCGTAAGACGAGAGAAAGTTATAATTTACTAATTTAAAAACTTTCCGCGATGTAAAAGTTTGTCTCCTGTTTGCTCGCGCGCGTACGGTGTTGTTGTGTGCTCGCGCCAGTATTGTTGACTGATTCGTAAGCAAACCACCCCCCTCGTAAACAGAGTGGATGTGCACACAACACGCTCTACATCTTTCAGATTACCGCGCAGGGAAATTGATAGATTAAATAAAGACGAATTAGAAGCGGAGGGATTTTGTAATATCTTACCTTTCCAAGATTAAAGAAATGAATTATTAAAAAGAAAACAGCACAGATCGAGGTGGGTGTACCACACTACGGTATACGCACACAATTGTTTAATGTAGCTCACGCAATATTATTTTATTTTTTCCACCCGCTGTGTTTTTACATTTACTCCGCTTTGCAACAAAATAACCTTGTACTTGATGGTATTTTCGAGGTATCTTCACTTTCCCCCGTAATCTTACTTTTGTATACATGAGCCACCCACCAGTCTATTTTCTATTTCATTGTGACCATTCTTCTCATTCTCATTCATGCAGGCCGGCTCTCTTTTCGACCTGAATGTCAACAAACCCCGCACGTGGATTTCTTTAATGTCGACCCCGGCCATGTGTGCTAGATTTGATTTAGCCGATCCTACATATATGACCTAGCTATCGAGTAAGCCGCCGAACTAAAAATAATAAATAATAAAACTTGGGGACATAACATTCTGCATAGGATCAATTTAGAGTTTCTCAACGAAATCACTCCAATGTACTTAGTAGTACAACCTCTATTGGTAAATCCGCCATCCGCGCGGTGACATACACGCCTTTTATTCGAATCTCGCACAAGGCATGTGTTTTGTTGTAGCTGTCCTTCATCTTCATCTATCTCGGCCCTTATCGTCTCGAATAGCATGATAGCAATAATACAGACGATAAGCAAACATGAATCGTCATGAATTGGTCCATCCCCATGCATCCATGCGTGCAGACACAATGATATTCAACAGCTATAGTAGGCTAGATCACCAGTCCCCCAACCTTCCACTGAGTAGCAAGCGTAGCGATTTGAAGCCATCTTGAAATGGGCAATTTACATGCTAATTTGGACCGTTTAGTACTGCTAGCGCTGCCAATGGCAGAAAGTTGCATTAGAAACTCCTATTCCCGCCTGTGTTATTTGCCCATTTCAAGATGGCATCAAATCGCTACGCTTGTGGTTCCTAGACTGCGCATCTAGCCTACTATAGCTGTTGAATATCATTGTGCAGACACGACATGGCAACGTTGTCTGGAGTCTCGGCGTGTTATACCCGCGGTGTACGTGCAGACATATGGCAACGTTGTCTGGAGATTCTATTGCTCCACCATCTGAGATCCCATAGAGTTAAATAATAGAGCGTGCTCGGTTCGGGCGAGGAGTGTACCGCGGTGCGGAGCCAGCTTAGGCCCGAGAATAATTCATCTTGTTCGCCCGTCGGGACGCGACCGGGGAGCCAAGTCGTAGACGTGGGGCCGGCATAGTTGTCTTCTATCTGTTGGTAGCTAGCGCGATGTAGCGCCTTTCTTTGCCGACCGGGGAGCCAAGTCGTAGACGTGGGGCCGGCATAGTAGTCTTCTATCTGTTATGGTAGCTAAAGCCCGATTCACAATTGAAATAATAGTTGCAATCAATGATTTTCAACATCTATAGTAGGCTAGATCGCCAGGCTAGCAGCAGCAGGCGTAGCACTTTGATGCCATCTTGAAATGGGCAAATAACACAGGCGGGGATAGGAGTTTCTAATGCGACTTTCTGCCATTGGCAGCGCTAGCAGTACTAAAAGGTCCAAATTAGCATGTAAATTGCCAATTTCAAGATGGCTTCAAATCGCTACGCTTGCTACTGAGTGGAAGGTTGGGGGACTGGCGTGGCGATCTAGCCTACTATAGATGTTGAAAATCATTGGTTGCAATAGTGAAATAGCAATAAGGTTCAAGCGAATTGGAACATGCAATAACAATGCTGTGGTTCACAACTGTCACAGTGGATTGAAATAGTCATAAGCATGGAATCAATTCCATTTCTTATTTCAACTTCCCATGATGCACCTTATGACGAACCAATCAGAACGTAGAAGAGCCACACTAGAAGGTCAACTACGGAAATCAAAACAAAAACAGTGGCGCCGGATATTTTTCTGTTATAGTCAATGATAGTAAGTACACAACTAAGGCGCTGCTTTGACTACTGAAATAAGCAATTAGTCGGTTGTGAACCAGTTGCTTGTTATTTCACTATTTCACTGTTTCTTTTTGCGACTCTTATTTCAATTGTGAATCGCACCTTTCTTTGCGCGACCGGACAGCCAAAGTCGTACGATGAGATGCGTCGTGCGTTCGTTCTTAGCACCTCTTTTTGTATATTCAAAACATTTTAAATTAAAACGTTTTAAAAATGCGTAGAGTGTGAACGCCCATTTCCTCTCGAGTTTCTACAAGGGTTGTATATGCGTCGGATGTGAACGCCCTTCAGCTCCTGATACTTTCAAAATGCGTCGGATGTAAACACTCCTCATCTCCTGATATTTTCTACGAGGGTTGTAAATGCGTCGGATGTTAACACCCCTCATCTCATGATACTTTCTACGAGGGTTGTAAATGCGTCGGATGTGAACGCTACTCCGCTCCTTAGCGATTCACATTAGTCGCAGGCTTGACCTTATAGCGGGTAAAATATTGCACAGACAGCGTTGAAGATCAACTTTAATTAAACACATTCAGGACGAAATGTTTTCAAATTAATTAGCGTTAAATTTTCTCCAACTTTAAACAGAACATTCTAGGTTTCTACAATTAACAAAAAAAAAACTGTCATGTCAACTGACAAAGCAGTCGTATATATATTTCAACGCGTTATTGCGTTTGTTGTATACGCAGCTTCGTTTCGAGCGTCGTCTGCCATCGCCCAAAGGTGGAGATTTAATATCTAGATAAATGTAATATCGGCTGAAGTGATACTTGATACTCCGCCGTCTCGTGTTATTCAATAAAATGAGGAATATACATTACGACGCAATCCTCTATTGCGAATGCGCCATGGATGGTAACTGAGAACATCTGTGCAATTTTACATAATAAATCTGCAACGTACTTATATCGACGATGGCGGAATGAAGTGAGAGTGAGACTTTTCGTCCAGGGCATAAATAAATCATAGGCTCATATTTCCTCTCGGAAAAGACCGTCCGTGCCTTTCGCCCTTCTAGAAAGATTTACAAGCGATAATTAATTTCACACAAAACAAATATCATTACGAGAAATGTTTTTGTAAACTTTGATTGATGTTGGACTTAAAGGCCCACTAAACCCTCACATTTCGTTTAAAACGTGTAATTGTAAGCCTAATCTGTAACGGTTAGTGCATGTGTCAAGTTGCCTAGTGTATCAGGGCTCTTGCAATCCAAGAAAAAGTGTTTCGCCCCAGGCGTTGTGACGTCGACCAAACTACGCGCTACTCGCTGCATATGGAGCATCCTCTGTGTTTCGAGGCCCGCGCAAATATATCTCGTCGTCCAGACCCACCTAATTCAATTGAGCACAAATCGAACATACCACTGAATTCGTCTTACTTCGGTCTACACGATGAATGTTTAAACAACCTTCTACCATTTATGCAACTTATTCTATAAAATGTTAAACATGAAGCAATTACCACATAATTTAGTTGGAAACACAACCAATTTCAAGCTAATGTAATGAGAAAGTAGCTTTAAAAATCAGAATTCCAACCAGACTATCATGTTAACTGATATGTCAGGATATTACAAGCAGAAAACCAGCAAGAAATTGATGAACATTTGGCCGATTATCGTGTGTATATAACAACGCGTGTAGCGGCCTATTGCCTGA
Organism: Isoperla grammatica; assembly: GCA_945910005.1. NCBI lineage: Eukaryota > Metazoa > Arthropoda > Insecta > Plecoptera > Perlodidae > Isoperla > Isoperla grammatica. The sequence continues at coordinate 13,691,690 of OX246741.1, forward strand.
TACGTCCGCGAATATATCGAGTGAGCTGCGTAGATCGAGATCAGTCAAACTACTAGTCTTTACTATCGACTATAAAAACATTGTATTGATTTTGTCTTGCGTTGTATAGTCATATATCAATGAGTGAGTGGGATTTCTACCAGTCAGGCCTGGAAATAATAATAATAACTGATACAAATATATTACATAGGCCTAAAGAACACGTCAAAACTACAATAGTCGTGTGTGTCATGGTTTGGTTGTGTGCGTGTGCGTGATTTACATATTATTCGTGTTTGCATCATCACAATTATTATTATTGTTATTATTGGTGGTATTATTACTTTCATTATTACATTACATTATTATTAATATATATCGACTTTATTTTATTATTGGCATCAATGGAAATTCTGTAACTAAAAATTGCCGGAAACTAACATTACAAATCTTGATAACCGCAATACTTATATTAATAATATCAGGTTCAAGCTGTTTTGTATCTTCTTAATAACTGTAGTATTATTTTGTATTTCAAATTCAAAATATAGTTTGTTCAGTTATTCTAAGTTATTTTATGCGCTTTTTTGTATTTTTTTTGTATTAAAGTATCGATAGCAATAGATTGAGACATACAACTAATAAGTTTATAGTTGAAACATTTTATTTTGTACAATGTACAAATGCGTTGATGTTTTCAGCCAAGCTATTAAAAGCTTGACAGGCCATGCGGCTTTGCCCGCGCTCACCGAGTTGTACTCCGCGGCAGTGAACGGACAACACGCATTATTATATACATACGATACGATAATCAGCTAAATTTTCATCAATTTCTTGCTGGTTTTCTGCTTATAATATCCTGACATATCAGTTAACATGATAGGCTGGTTGGAATTCTGATTTTTAAAGCGAGCTCCTCATTACATTTGCTCGAAATTAGTTGTGTTTCCATCTAAATTATGTGGTAATTGCTTCATGTTTAACATTTTATAGAATAAGTTGCATAAATGGTAGAAGGTTGTTTAAACATTCATCGTGTAGACCGAAGTAAGACGAATTCAGTGGTATGTCCGATTTGTGCTCAATTGAATTAGGTGGGTCTGGACGACGAGATATATTTGCGCGGGCCTCGAAACACAGAGGATGCTCCATATGCAGCGAGTAGCGCGTAGTTTGGTCGACGTCACAACGCCTGGGGCGAAACACTTTTTCTTGGATTGCAAGAGCCCTGATACACTAGGCAACTTGACACATGCACTAACCGTTACAGATTAGGCTTACAATTACACGTTTTAAACGAAATGTGAGGGTTTAGTGGGCCTTTAACGTTTTTCAAATGAGTTGTGCCATCCATGGTGGCGCTTCTTTTAACTAATAATGCCATCAGTGTTTTGCGAGATGTTTCTACTCGATGGTAACCACTTGATTGATATATACGCTTCACAGCTCTATCACACAGAGTAATGTGGTACGAAACACTGTGCATAGAGGTAAATAAATATGTAATCCAATAACACCAGCTGGTACATATAAGCACACGTACCCTACCCTACCGTGTATATCTGACAGTGCCACCGCCTTCACACGTTTCAATTCAATCCGCTGTTGGCAAAACTCGTATCGCGCTATATTTACTTCCCTCAAATAATTGTATTTGAACAGAATTATTAAATCACAAAGTGGAAACAGCCCAAAGCGATGTGAAATTACTATATTAGCGAAAACGGGATAGTTTCTTTTCGTATCCAAAGAATAAATTCTATATACCACGAAATGCTTTTATGGGGTTTGTTAACGTCTCAAAATTAAGCTTTCCTTAGATGGGAAATTAAACAAAAAGGGAGATGGGGGGGGGGGGGGGGGAAGACGACAAGTTTAGGGATTAAGTTCTGAGTCGAAAGGATGCAGTGACGTTAATCGAGACGATAGGCAATGAAGGGGGGGGGGGGGGTGAACAACCTAAAGAAAGGAGAGATAACATGCCCCGCACGGGTAAACAACTATGCCGGCCGTGGGACCAGTGACCCAGTTTGCGTGTAGGCCAAGGAGGTTATATAGGGAGGTTATATAACCTCCTTGGTGTAGGCTAAAGATGAGCGTGTGAGTAGGCCTTGGATTACATGTTGGAGAATAGGGCGACGCATTGTAGCTGTTCGCCCTGTAAAGTAGACAACGCAACGTCGTCGGACCAAGACAATGATCTTAGCTATAGTTGCATGCATATACATCCGTCCAATAAAACCGTTTTTTTTCCTTATTATTCTAGAAGAAGTTCCTGCTTATTATTCTAGAAGAATTACAACATGATTTCCACCTTATCTTATACTCCTTATGCATGGAATATATAATTACTACTTTCCGCTAATATATACTTTCTTCCGAGCTTAAAATTCATAATTTTTTTCCCCTCATCCCGTCTTCGCTTCGCATTTCCTTCATCACATCCTCGATTTAATATTCAACGATTCCCCATCTAAGTCTTCTCCAGAGAGCTTAGCCCCGCCCCCTCTCAATCTCCGAGGACTTCCCGGACTTGACCTGGATGAATAAGTCACTTAAAAGCGAGGGGGGGTAGCTGGAGTCATGCTCGAGGGAGCGAGCCGCGTAGGTGGGTGGGTTCTCAACTCCAGGGGTCGCTTCTTAGAGTGGCGGAGGAGAAATAATCATCTCCGACTACGACCGACAGAAAAACCGCCCGCCGGGGTTAATGAAGGTGAACGCGGTCAATTGAGATACCTGCGATCGCGCGGCTGACAACATTATGACGTCACTGAAGACAATCGACACTGCCGTGAATCCCCAAGCGCGTCTAGTGACCTTGAGACGCAGCCATCAAGGTCATGAAACTACCCCCAGTCAATTATTATACCTGCGATCGCGCGGCTGACGACAAGATGACGTCACTGAAGACAATCGACACTGCCGTGAATCCCCGAGAGCGCCTAGTGACCTTGAGACGCTGCCATCAAGGTCATGCAACTACCCCCAGTCAATTATTATACCTGCGATCGCGCGGCTGACGACAAGATGACGTCACTGAAGACAATCGACACTGCCGTGAATCCCCGAGCGCGCCTAGTGACCTTGAGACGCTGCCATCAAGGTCATGCAATTACCCCCGGTCAATTATTTTACCTGCGATCGCGCGGCTGACGACAAGATGACGTCACTGAAGACAATCGACACTGCCGTGAATCCCCGAGCAAGCCTAGTGACCTTGAGACGCTGCCATCAAGGTCATGCAACTACCCCCAACAATATATATATAAGTTTTCTACTTCATCTTAAAAGGTACTTTAAATCTTCTAGCGGAGGCTCGTCAAAATCCCTACGCGCTCTTCGCAGAGAGTTAGTTAGTCTTGGGGTTATTATAGTCGAGTTACCTAAGCAAAGTGAATTCATGTGATAACTTGATATTTTAGGTACGGTAGCCATTACTGAGACTAAAAATATATTCCTCGGCTAAATGCTGATAATTTTCATTGTTGATCCACCGGAAGTTATTTACACACTTTATTTCTTAAATGTAATTCGACTTAAGGTAGTGTAAAGAACGTTTTAATACTGAATGCACCGCACTAAGCATACACTTATCTCCCTTAAAAAAAAAAAAAACACACTTTAAATTATACCTTACTTTAACCCAACGTATCCCGGACCCCATTGGGCGAGATTCACGACATGCTTGCGTTTAATAAAAGTGATTTAATGCCCTCTCGATAGTCGACAACTCGCAGTTCGACTTCGATTTGCGACCCTTTACTCTTGACGACGATCCCGTCCGCTCCACAAAGCAACAAGAATCCGTTCCCACCCCCTGTGACGAGCTACAGGCTATTGCATTACCCGTCATGTGTGTAGCCTGTGTAGCAAACAAGCGGCGTTCAAAGACCGCTCACTGACTTTTCAATCTCAACTAGCTGCGTCGTGCACAGTTCAGCCGACAAGCGTACAGGCTTTAGGGGGATTCCCCAGACATTTATTTCATTTTATGAGATGTACATGAAAGAGAACTCGTACTCCAAATAGTATATACATATTCTATTGAAATAAATGAAACACCGTCTTCAACAAGAAGAAGAAGAAGAAAAATAAGACGGGATCTACAGTTGTTCGCTTTACAAATAAGTATACAATCGATGGCATTATGTTATACAATAAGCACTGTACTTAATAAACAGATTTATTCCGTTATTACGGTATGTAAACCACTCTTAACACAGTTAATATATTAATTACATTTTATTACGTCATTCAGAATTTCAAATTAGCACATTTAATTTATTCTTTCTTTACAAGTCACTGTGATGAGATGTAAAACCTGGAATTATTCGTAAATCCTGAGATTATAATGATTGTCAACGGCTGCATATAAAGTAATTACGTCGTAATATTATTTATCATTTGAAATTGCGTCTTGTTTATCGCTTTATAATAATATCGACGTAGTAAAATAGCCCGACATTTGTTTATATTGCAATACAAATATTAATACAGGTCAGACAAAATTAAAAACTTCATACATGGATAGCCCTATACAAAGAATAACTGGTAAGTTACTGAAGGTATTTATTAGAAATTATTGAGAACGCACCAAATATTACAAACAAAATAGTTTAACAATAATAATTCTTAAAATATTAAGAATTGATATTAGCAAGAGCACCGACACGTAGTACTAGTTACCTGGGTTCGAGTACCAGGCGTGACAAAGCTATATTATAATTACCACCACGTAACACATACCCATCACTTCACTTTCCAATATTTGTGTAGTGAAGTAATTTGTATCAAATCAAATACCCCGTAATAAATGTTTGCACAATCGTTGGTGTATACGTTAAATCCATAATCTGTTACACAACAAGATTGTTATTTCCAATACGCGTTGCTGCTCGAAAGTTCGAGATAGTCGCGTGCACAAAAGTGATAAAAACACCGGCAAACAACACATTTTCTAGAGCAATGATTTTCTTTAAGTAGCACAACATGACGTAATATGCGATTTCGACCAAGACAAGTAAATACACTTCACCAACAGAAAGGTGTACTTTGAAAAATATTGCGAACCGCATAGGGTACTGACAGTATCTGTTCGTTCCATCGTCTAATGTACAGGGTGTATTAATATAAAGCGCACGGTGGGGCCAAAATGATATGCGATTGGTGGTTCATTGTAACAATGTTTCAGTTGGCGTTTGGTTGAAGTTAAACTATTCTCTATACATTTGGTTCGCTACATTATTACTGAAAAGGGGTGTATTCACGTATTGCGCATGGTGGCCACATTGGAGGCCACAATGGCATGTGATTGGTAGTTCATTGTTACTATGTTTCAGCTGGCGTTTGATGCAAATTCAAATGTTCTCTAACTTTGGTTTGCTATTATTATTATTACTTAAAATCAACATAAACAAACTCTTTTGTCTCGATTACTCTTTTAATCGAGCTAATAATTTAATAATGCTTTTTACAAAAGCATACAATAATCATTTTCGCATACTTTATCGGGGGATATACGTGTTCAATTTGTCATACTTCCCCGTAAACAATATTATTCGTTTTCTATTGACAGCTAAATGAAACTTGAAATAGTACTATAGGTGGCCTTCAATATGGCCGATGTGACGTCACGTGAATACTCCTTATAGAAACATCATTGTCCCGGCTACTTTTTTTTAGGTTTACAATGCAGCACAGATAATCATCGGGAAATATACGTATTAAAACTCTCATATTTCCTGGTACGAATATTCGTCTTTTACTGACAGCTCAAAATGTAAATATACATTTCGGGCCTCAAATATGGCCGATGTGATGTCACGTGAATACCCACCATTGCAGAAGGCAGACAGGCTTAAAAATAATTTCACCACTAAGTTTCCGTTTTATGCGCGAGTATTTGAAAAACTTAATTAGCGCTTTGACAGAGTATTACCCTAATCAGATGACCCGGGCATTCATCTCATCTCGCGACGGTAAAGTTCGGTCAAGCACCGTTCCATTGTTCCGGCTCGTTCTGTTACATGCAGAGAAGAGAGAGAAAGCTGAAAGAGAAAGCTCGACAAGGTATAGAAAGCCACCCACGGCTTTGTGCAGCACGCGGTAGATTACGGGCTAGACCGACCGAATGAATGGAACGTTCAACGATGAGGTCACTTGAATAATTCAAACTCAAAGGTTAATTGAACGAAACACAAACGCGCTCGCAAAGTTCTCGTTCCGAGTATCAGAATTATTTAATGTTATCAATGTGATTAAAGAACACATTAGCCCTAATTGTGTATTATCAACGACAACAACAACAACAACAAACGCAAATGACGTACGTTCTATGTACAGACTAAAGTAAGTTCAGGGGGGGTGACGAAAAAATTCTTACTCTAACAACTTCTGCACATTTTTTTGTTTTCCAATATGGCTGCTTATAATATCCATGAACACAAATGATTCATACAGTGGATTGAGACTGAGATTGAGACTGAAAATAACAAGACTAGTGCTAAGACATTTTAGGATAAAGAAAGGTTTTGTCGTATCCTTGATTTATATGTGACGAGGTTCGTTGTAGAATCCATTGACGGATTGTTGTATATTTATTGTACTTAAACGATACTATAACTTCCTCTCCGTCTATTTCACTTTGTAACTTTTAACTTTATATAATTGTATGGTATGTAATTTGTGTAATTGTATGTACCTGTAGGCTAAAGAGGGTATGGGCATGCCCATAACCCTACACTGGCCATCCTGTCCTTTCATGGGACAGGAAAAAAACAATAAAATTAATTAAATGAAGCTCAAAGAGACAATAATAACGCGTTATAACGAAAAACTAATGCTACACAGAAGACAGACAAGTTGAAAATAAATGGTGGAGGCGCCGGGTCTCAACGCACCGTCCATTATACGGCCACATCGCATCTATACTGCGTTCCCTGCAGGACCACTAGACGTCACAGTTCACACACAACGTGTCGCGTTGCTACGTGTAACGGAGTATAGAGGTGCACACAGCATTGAATAGTCTCTGATGAATGTAGCTGGGGTATGAACCCACCGTCCTTTATACGTCCACATCGCATCTATACTGCGTTCTCTGCAAGACCACTAGACGTCCCAGTTCACACACAACGTGTCGCGTTGCTACGTGTAACGGAGTATAGAAGTACACACTGAATGCCCTCTGATGAATGTAGGGGTATGAACCCACCGTCCTTTATACGGCCACATCGCATCTATACTGCGTTCCCTGTAGGACCACTAGGCGTCTTAGTTCACACACAACGTGTCGCGTTGCTACGTGTAACGGAGTATAGAGGTGCACACAGCATTGAATATTCTCTGATGAATGTAGCTCGAATGCTCTTCACGTCAAATACAGAACTTCATGATTTGCTTCATGTTTTGTGTTTGTTCGCACCAGAGCGTCATTCACCACACGTGCAAAATAATACTAGATTAGTAATATAATTTAAATCAATAAAATAAAAATCCAAACATAAACAATGGGAAAATGTAGCGGTGCCCCGAGGGAAAAAAGTGTGTGTATTTGGTGGAGGTGCCGGGTACAACTGTACACCTAAAATATGTGTAGGAAATGAGTACGGCTTTTGTTTTTCGATCTAATAAATAAGTGACAAGGTTCTGAATAAATAATAGCGTAATTTTTTATTCGATAAAAGATTTGAAATAAAGATGAAAATGTCATATATCGTTTTAGCTATGAAACATCAACTGCCCATGTGTTTGATGACGCACTTATGCGGGTGTACTGTAAATTATATGTGTTTCTAACAGAGACCTTCACAACAATGTCTCTTAAACATTTACCGATGCATAAAACACTTGTCGTATTAAATAGAATTTCAGAAATATATCAAACGGTTTTGACACTGATTTTCTCGAGAAAAAGACAATGAACACTTAGTTTTTTTAAGCACACGTGTATCACATTCATTTATTCATTTATTTATTTATTTATTTATTTATTTATTTATTTATTTATTTATTTATTCATTCATTCATAAGCAACATTGTTAATTATTGGATAGATAGGTACTGAAAATAAGTGCACATGATTTTAATTTTAATAATACTAAAATTTAATTTTAAAACGTAAATTGTTCTACGATCACATTTCGAAGTTCCGAATACTTGGCAATATTTCTATAAATCGTAACGTCAATACACGTTATATGCAGGTAAATATAAAAAATACCTATATTCATATCACAATTTCATTGCTAGTTATTAGTATTTCAGCAATCGTTGCATCCATCGAGATCGTTCAGACCCGTGGTTCAGACAATAAAATGGGCGCCGTCAATAAAAAGCCGGCCGATTTACCGTCAGAAACCGTTCCGCAGCAATATTCAAGCTTATACACGACTGGGGGATGAAGATAGTACGTAGCTATAGGCCACGTCAAGCGATTCGAACTCACTGAACTCAAATAAAAGTCGCGAAACTCCCGACATTTCGGTCGCAGAATGGCCGTCTTTTATCCGCATGTTTCGAGAGTGGGTTTATGCAAAGAATGTCACACGAGCTACAGTTTCAATACCAAACCAAGTAAGATAGCAGAATCCACACATTGTAAGTGTATGTATGTATACATTATACGATCATAGGACGAGACTTCTATTTTACATCTTTATGTGTGTTTTATGTTTTTTTTTATCTAGGGTATATAACGCTGTAAACAGTGCTTGTATACATAAATAAATATTACTCATAAAACGCGAAAGTAGAGTCGACAATTTCCATATGCATAATTCTTGGGATTTATTTATTTAGGGGTTGAAGATTATTTAAATTCTTGTGTTTTTCTTCGCTCGATCACTTTGAGTTCAGTAAATCAGTGTAGGAGATACAAGGATGAAAAACTATGTTGATTTTGACACATGGATTGTATTTCATTAGTCGAGCAGTTAATAATAGCTCGACAAGCATGACCATTGAAGGTTTCTTGTTAGTATCTTTATGATTATATTCAGAATCAAAATTTTGGAATGAGGCGATGATAGATATTAGCAACATCTACATAATATAATAAAAAGAGGATTGCAAATGTAGTACGTTTGGATTAAATTTTAATAGTGAGACTACTCCTCTACTCCCCGTTAACCATAGGTTACTATTGAGGTATTTGCTCCTATAGATGGCGCGTGGTGTCATAGTGAACAACCCCTACAACTAGTGCGTTGTATCACAGTGAACAACCTATGAGGCATCTCCTAGTGCGAGCTGACACAGTGAACGAGCTGTATGCGGGCCAAGTGCAGTATACCGTCACGTGGGTATTTGATTGCGCGGCAGGGAATCAATACAACATGGTAGATTCAGCTCCATGCTTACACCCGCCCTGCACGCTACACCACGCGGGCAAGGCCGAAGAACAGTGAGCTACACTAAGAGCGCTGCTTGCTATGGTCGCACACACAGACAGTAGCCTACTTGCTAACTTCCGCTCCACGTCTTCGCTATACATAATACCCGCCGAGAAACATATCCAAGGATTAAACTGTTTAAATCCTGAACGGTTGTACAGAGAGCGCGATACAGGACAACGGGAAACATTAGCTCGAAAAGATTAAATCGTATACTTGTAAAGTGAACAAATATAATAATTCGTTAAAAGCGTAGTAGTTAAAGTTATAAAGCGGAAATGTAAATCTAAAGGCTGACAATGTTAAATGTATAACAAGTAAGTTAATTCACTGTAATGTAACACAGTCTGAAACTTTGAACGTAAGGGTGCGCGCGTCGCTGATTTGTACTGTTGAACTTAACGCTATAATGGAAAACGTAAATCTAGTGTAAATATATATTTCACACACTTTTAAAATAAGAAAACTAAATACTTGGTGAATAAATAAATTAAAATACGAAAGAAAGAAATCCATTGTATACAAATTTACTATTAGAACACATTGTTTGACGGTAACGTGAATTTAAACTTTACATGTGAAACTTGACCAACGATGCTAATAGAGAAAATCAAATATACATAAACAAAATATGTATCTATAAATTGATAATATTGATAGTATAATCTCTCATTGAAAATCTCAAACAACCGATGCGTATCGTTAATAAACACTCTTCTAATTTCAAAACTTGCCATAAACGATCGTAACAGATTGAAAATGTTTTGCTTCTTTCGTTTATCATTTGATGAAACGAGATATATTCGTATCATTATGATCTATTTATATATTTAATCGGTTTGCCATTCACATGCATAGATTGTTTTTCACGCTACGTGTGATAATGTCGTATCGGATTGTTTTACATTGAATGAAACGTGATAATCCGCATCTCCCAAGTTTTTTTTTTTATGAGTATTGATGGCCTCAGGTGCGTGAGTATTGGGTACACCATTGACTAGGGGGGGGGGGGGGGGGGACGCGAACAAACTGATTAGAAGTAATAGCCTGGAAGTCCGGCCAGGGATTGAATTCGAAGTTCGTAACAACATTATCGTGTGGCAAGCACGACACAGGGTATGTATTTAGTTGTCTTCAACACTCTCATCTTCACGAACGAATCGATACATTAAAATGGAATTGCTTCACTCGTGAAACGGCTAACTTGCTAAGAACGGGGTGAAAGCTTTTTAAAACGATTTTATACATAATATAAGTATATAGCTCCAACCGGTAAGTTATTATATTTCAGATTTTAGATTTGAATGACTGGGAAAGAAACGAATGGCACCGTATCTCAAAAATACCAAATCCCATAATTTCATACATTAGTTAAGATTTAAGAAAGTTTTTCAAAATCGGACTTAGTTCTTATGAAACTAAACGGATACCATTATTGAGTCTTTCAATATTATACAGCGTTTCGTTCATTCTTGCGACTTCAATACAAAAACTACCCTTACAACATTATACCTGTATCTTCACCAAAGAACTCTGAATATGGTTTCAATCGCTAAAAGTTTCCAATTACAAAATATATTTTGCTTATTATTTCGACAAAGATGTTTCAATCCAAGATACACGTCCGTACTCAAGAATAGAAATTAGAGAATCGCAATTCACCGCAGACTTTTCTAAATTGTCCTCGGCCAGACCAGACGATCGTATAACGAATGCTCGTTTGGCAAGTATAGTCTTGCGCCACGCCCACCACGGACATGTCTCCAGACAAACCACCCCTTGCCACATTTACCCCCTTTGTTCGATGAAAGAACAGCTTGCATCACACAACTTGCCGTAATAACTCTTGGCACATTTTCAATTGTACGTACGCGCGTTCGTGCAATTCCGCGAACAATCGCGCTCACTCGGCAGAACGTCCGTGTGCAATGTGCAATCATTTCGACGATACTGCCTCGTCACCATGGCTCAAGTCTTACAGTATCTCCACCACAATAGCTAAATAAATCAACCAAAGAGATCTCTTATTATATACAATTCTGCATTGCACCAGTTGCAGTTCCCATTACTCGGAACTGAAACCATTTCCATGTCGAACACATTTCGCGAGACTGTCAACTAGATATATAGAAACGAATACGATAAAACCAATAGAGATATCGTGCTGAAAATGTATGAGTGTAAACGAGTTTCGGACAAATTTGTGTTCTTAACTGTCACACAAGTGTTTGCTTGACTAGCTCTGAATGAATTGTATGCGAATTGGACACAACCGGCAACGTTGTACGCTCTAAACCAATAAAAACACAACCGTGGATTAACCTGTCATAACACATAAACGCGACTAAATTATTCGCACGGGGTAGGGAGGCAGTTAACACGAATTACTGTGATGCCAGATTTTTTTTTATTTATTTAATGTCTATATCCTTTTCAGTTATAAAACTGATATACAAAGGACGACAATTTACACGGTTATTAGTTTTAGTTTGAAATCCCTTGGAAAAAATATCACAGAAAGAAGAAGTTACTTTCACCACAGAATGTAACGGGATTGAAACAGATTTTAAAGAGACTTGTAAACTAATTACGTCTAAGACATTGCGGCTTTCACGAGTATAACTCGTTATGTTTTCTTAGATCTTTTGAAAATATCTTTTCGCCGAGAGTAGAAAAGAAAGATTTCAAAGGGAATTTGATTTGTGACAGTTGGCTTTGCGACGCTGGCGACTCGTAGCGGCGCCTCGAGGTAGCTCTCCAACGCTCCACACCATGCAGTTGTTTGTGCCGGGCGTCGAAATATCCCCGGATTATTTATACCAAAGAAATAATGTGACAGAAAGATATGTTGCTATTCTCACGGCTTTGCTAACTTCTTATAAAGCAGCGTTAATCGATAGAATTCATTATGTCGTGGTTTGTGCACGTTTTCTATTGAGAGCGTCGGTCAACCACAATGGTTTGCTGGTCTTTCTGCGAGACGTATAGTCAAGTCTAAAGTAAAGCTAAATGTTCTACCATAGTAGGGCCTACTTGTACAGATGACGATCAATGCTCAAATGATCTAGACAGATTCAACGGTTTAAAATGCACGACGCAACCATGGTTTCAACAAACATTATACGTTGCAGTCGCCATGTTTGTGTGTAGTAAATCTCCAATTAACGATTAATTGGAGATTAAAAGGTTCGTGAAACCAGCCGCTATAAATGTGAACAAGCTTTCAATAGCCAACAATGTGTATAGCAAGCAACTGTGGGTCTGGTTTCTAACATGGCCCGATTATGAATATACGGACCTTAATCCCCTAGTGGACGTTTAATGGACCTTGATATACATCTCTAACGAGATGAATCCCTGACTAAATGTCGCCACTGTATATTGATAGTTATCACGAACAATAAAGCACTGGCAATGAAAGAATGGGTAGCAAGTTGAAAATATGTCAAGACAAACTAAACACAAACTATCTAATCTAATTAGAAACTTTCTTAACTATAGTTGTACATGTCGTAGCTCTGTTTGTCAATTTCAACTGAAATCTATTTTTGACAGAGAATATATATTCCGCTATTTTCCGCACCACGTTCACTCCACATGGATTGAGCGACGCAAACGACAGAATAACCTCCAGTTTATTTAACTACCCGATATTCGTTGATATGTGCAAACGAACGTGCCGTGGTGTTTAATTGGTTTCACGTGGGTTTTATTTTCGGATATTCAATTTGTATATACGAAACGTGTGACTAACCGGAACGTAAACGAGAGATTCATGCGCAAACATTTATCTGGCGTGCGCGCCCCCGTGGCCATTATCAAATGAACAGCATCAATATCAATACGTCCTTCCTGCAGCGTGGGATGTGAAAAACAACGAGAAAATATAATTTTGTCATGTACATATACAATTAGTAATTCTAAACGAGACAAATGGGTCTACAAAGACATCATTACGCTTGTGTGTCAAGTGTCCAGCTGGCTACACTGCGGTATCCCCCATTTCAGTAGGTTAAAATTACTCAAAAATGCTTTATAAAAATGTGGAAAGATAATTTAGAAACATGTTAGTTTTCAATATGGTTTAAAATTAACTGCTGTAATGTGCCCTGATGCAACACACCTTTCACAGGTAAATAAAAACAACACTGAAACAAAGAATCATTTTGTAAGAAAGAGAACCAAATTATCTATAGGCGATGACATATTTTCGTTTTTCACATTGTGGCCATTTTAAATTTCATTCTAAAGCAATTCAATACTATATAGCACGTAGCACAGGAGGCGATTCCATTCTCGCATTTGGGAAAATCAATGCTGAAGTTATTCTGTCGCGAAGCAATGATAACTTATTACTATTACTACAGCATAAATAATACGGTTAGGATTTAAGAAATAGACGGTACCTATACATACATAATTGTATGTGTAAATACGGTGTGTAACAAAGTTCTGAAGAAAGAAGTATTACTAGTAAAATGTAAGAGGTTGCAGCTGACAGTATAGGGAGGAGTGATAGCCGATAAAACAACAAACTACAACTCTCTAAAACAAGCTCGAACGCGGTCAAAGCTCTTAAGCTCGTTGCAATTTATACGTCTGTCTGTCTCCTAGCCACAACTCCGTGTAGTTTGTCTGGGTGGAAGCACGTCTGCGTCCTATGCTGGAAACTGAATATTTATACATATACTTGGTATAAGTGCAAACACCCATAAATTATTTAACCGCTTATGATCCAGCTAATAAAATTACGGTACTCGTATACAAAACACTAACTTGTACAGTCACTCCGAAGCAACCCTACCGATGCACGTGGTGAGGCAAGTGAGGATGAGTGGCCTCAACAAGGATCCGTCATATTTTCATGTTACTATACATACATTGTAAGACGAAATCCGACGGCGGGATAATGTAAGTATCAAAATCGCACACCATTTTTTAAGAATGCTACTCGAAATCAAAAATTTTAGTCTACAGGAACTGTGGTTTTGTAATTGCCCTACAGACTGAATGATAAATGTATCAAATATTACACTCAGTAAGGTACTGGTCCTTATTTTGATTATTGAATCTATAAGTAGTAATAACAATTCAATACAAATAACAACCATATACTGATTATAATGTTCGACATATTTATCATTCAGTATGTAGGATTGTAGGGAATTACCATGTAGGCTACCCCGCAGTCCACTGCAGACAGACTTTTTGTTTCGTCCAGCATTCTTGAGATACTATAGGGCACTAGCAACACCAAAAGACAACAATGGAACAAATGAATTGAACTGATGGACATACAATCAGCTGTCAAAATAATAAAATTGCAACCATAGAAATAAAAACAAGTGTAGCAATAGTAACTGCTCGCCATTTAAAACTTTTAATGATAGACAACGACTAAGTGAAAATTTTGTAGGTGTATTTGTTTTGTTTGTTTTTTTCCGAAATCAGAAGAAATTATTTTTTGACAGCTTGTTGTTTGTCCATCGATTCAATTCATTTGTTTCATTGTTGTCTTTTGGTGTTGCTAGTGCCCTATAACTAAAAATGCAAATGTTGTGCGGTTTTAAACGTGAGAAGAGCCGCCACTGCAATCTGGCACAGCTTACACTGCCTCACAACTGGCGGACAACTTGCTGGCAAGAAACTTGCTCCAAGTAACTTTGCGTCAGTTCCTCACCACATTATATTATATATCTGCGTACAATGACAATGCTCAGTTGATTTAGCATTATCATTGTACGCGGATTGATTCCAATAATGGCTCATACTTATATATAAATCCAGAAATTAAAAAAACAACACCATATATATGTGTGTGTGGTGAGGAAGTGGCGGCAAGTTACTTGGAGCAAGTTTCTTGCCACCAAGTTGTCCACCAGTTGGGAGCAAGGGTAGCCTATATATATATATATATATATGATTTTTTAGATTTTGTTGGTTGCAATATGTAAAGTAAGGATACACTTTATATATAAACACTTACTTTATATATATATATATATATATATATATATATAGGCTAAACGTTGGGTTGGGTTGGGTTTACCGTTAAAATGTTTTCGTACTATACATTTTGCAACCAACAAAATCTAAGAAATCATACATACATATATATATACACACATATACACGTGAAAAGTAGTTCTCTTCGCACGTCACACGTTAGACATGATAACCCACACACACGACGCTTCTCGAGTCACTCAACTAAACGGTCGCATTGAAAGCTCACGCTCAATTTACCCCTGCACACACTCGTCGACGCCTTGCCACGCACACGCACGCACACGCACACACGCACACACGCACACACACACAAGAAACCGTTTAGAGTTGAAAGCGATGTTTGTGTAAATATATTTTAAACGTCGCCGCCGCAGTCTCGTCTCATGTATCATGCAGGCAGGCAGGGTGATTCCGGCCGGATGTGTATACGGAATATGTAAATGACGTTGTTTGGATGGAGACGCGCGTCGACATGGTGGAACATATATATATATATATATATATATATATGTTATTCTGTAGGTTTTCGCGGATTGAAGATGTAGTAATAGGTTCTCGGGTTGCTGTCCACGTTACTTGCTCTCTAGAGACTGGTTGCTGGCCCAGAAATGGGCCATTGTCATTGTCTCGACGTTTCGGCAAAATCACATTTGCCATCTTCAGGATGATCCGTTAGTTTCAGAGGCTGAGAACCGAATCATGATATATACATACATATATATATATACAATATTCAGTGACCATCTACCCTCATGTATCGCTACAAATAACGTGCTAGGGACGTTTCCCGGACGCCATAATCTGAATACCGTGTTCCAGTTGATACACACAAGTAATTCCCAAACTGTATGTGGACAAGCGGAAGGTCAAGCCAACAAGAAATGGTTGCTCCTCTTCTAGGGTTAAGGAGCTACGGGGGTAGGTTAGGTAGGTAGGGGTAGATACTAGATAGGGTTAGGCTTTTAGGATTGGATAGGCGCAAGTTCTAGGGTTTCTAAGCGCTAAAACCCAGTCCATACTTAATCTTCACGTCATTTACTGTATTATTACACCTCAAATGTGGCAAAATATATGTTTCAAAAATCTCTGAACGGGACGTATGTGTATTTGCAAGTAAGATAGAGAAAACGTGACAAAAGCAGGTACATGCCAATTACACACGATACACTCAACAAGTAGAAGCAATTAGCACGACACTTGATGCGGGGACTCCCCTTCCCCCTTCCCTCTCCCACAACAACCCAAACAACATCGCTCACTAGTTATACACATTAGGATATCTATCACAGGATTGTGGTTAAAGTGGTCCCAGATCCATATGATGTTATTACATTATCTGTACTGTGCACGATATTAACGAACACTTATTTGTATTAATATTTCCATACATTACGAGGCGGTTAGATTACATTTAGTACACAAACACACTTCAAATACAGACAAGTTTCACCTTCTTTAACAACTTACATTCGCAATAGAATTAGGGTCGGTCTTACAATCTCTAAGACAGTTATTTGTAGCAATTAAGCTATTTGGAGGATTTCAAGGGTTTTGATTGGTCGTCGCCATGGAGACAACAAGCTATTCGACGAATAAGTAGTTATAGGGAACCTGGAACTGACGTCACAGTCGAACTACAACAATGGAAACTGATGGACAAACAACAAGCTGTCAAAGTAATAGCTTTGCGAATACTGGGGGGGGGGGAAACAATTAGTTTTAACGATAGTAACTACATGCCAGTTAAAATTTCTGTTCAATGATGGACAACAACGATCTGAAAGTTTGTTAACGTTTTGAACATTTCAATTTTCCAACTTTAGAACATTTTATTTTTTGACGGCTTGTTGTTGGTCCATCGGTTCAATTCATTTGTTTCATTGTTGTGTTTTGGTGTTGTGCGTGCCCTATTGGGACATTGTAAGACTACCTTACACATTTAACGGTTAGAGGGTTACTACTTCTGAACTGCGTGGACATGTAAAAGCCAAGACGGTTTGCTACTGAATGACGTAACATACAAGAGACAATGATTGTCTTAAGTACCGACAGTTACTATACCGTTACATTGTGAACTTATGCATTATTGAGTATAGGTACGGCCATCCCACTTCTGACAAGACTTACTTTTAACGACAACGTTTTTATTTTCTTAAGAAAAACGACCGCGTGCTCAGAATAACCGTCCATGTTTCACGCATCACGGAATGGTTCATGACTTCTTTATGTATGTGTGCATGCCTTTCTAAGTTATCAACTAGTGTACAATAGTGTCTTATACCTATAGAGGTGTTTGTAAATGGTGTTGTTTTCGTAAATTTCGTTTATTGATTTAATAATTTCGATGTTATGGCGGTGTTATGCTTTTTGGGAGATTTTCTACAGTAAATTTCACCAGAAACATGTTTAAATTAAAAAGGAATTTTAATGTAAATTAATTAATTTGAATTGTATGTACAAACTAGTACTAGTTAATACGAAGTGTATTAACATTACCATTACCTGTGTTTGTCTAGTGTGTCTTTACGGTCGAATTAAAGGCGGCAGTCACAACACATAAGAATCTTCTTGTCCGTCACGTAAAATCCCTCAGAATTGTACTCGTTCGCTGATCTCCTTAACGAAATCATCATTATAATGAAAAAATATTAGGTCCCCACGATTGTGTTGTAATGACGTTTGACTGTAATAATAAATTTAAATTTTTTAAAAATGTTTATAATAAATTAAAAACAATCGAGATTTCGTGTTATTTCGCTCTTTAATACAAATTTCGATGTTATGAATGGAAATTGACGGATTTCGCGAATTTTCGCGGTGAAATTTTGATGTTTTTAAGGTGCCTATCAACAGATATAGACTTTGTTTATCTCCCCCTTCTTTATCAACACTTTTCGCGATTTCGCGGTCCGCGAAAAACAAACACCTCTACTTATAACTTGACACACACACATTGTAAGGGTAGTACTTTAGTTGTTGATATTCACGTGACGTTATGGATATGTTCGTAGTTATGCTCAAACACTTAGCTTCAAACACATAGCGGCTATCAACAAATGAGAATGCAGAGGGAAATAAAATGCATAGCTAAGGCATGTCAGGGGGGCTATTCCTGAAAGTTGCCACGGTGACAATACTACTCACATTAAGTGATATCTACGTGGTTATCACTTGCTATTGGCTGATTGCTGTGGCGGACCGCGTGGAAAACACACAATCAGCCAATAGCAAGTGATAACCACGTATAGATAACACTCAAAGTGAGTATTGTCACCGTGACAACTTTCAGGAACAGCCCCCAAGGACCTCGTTTAAAAAATGGAAGAAAGCAAGAATCGTCGACTATTGCTGTGGGCCACTTCAGCGTGTACATAAAAAAACACACAACGCCATTTGAAAGGGCGCTGTGCAATATCATAAACAAGTTTTTAGTTAACTTCACTTTAGAACATTTCCGTTTAGCTACATTGCACGTCGACTGTCAGAGCAAATATAAAAAAAACATTTGCTAAGTGAAATGTAACGAACTCTGCTTATGCGTATAAATAACCGTGAAAAACTTTCCACAAAAGACTAAAAAAAAAAAAAAATCGAGATATGTTTTTAAATACTTCTCGAGTTGTTTTCGAGCTTAGAGAATGATCTCGTCGGCGCCTGAGAGGGGCTAACGTGGAGCGCCGGGATGCACGACGGCTTTCCGCACAACTAATCTCCATAATGGCCGGCGGGGCTTTGACGCGCGTTCATCGAGCGCTGACCAAACAGTTGACACTGTGTGCTGCCGTGCTGACACGCGCACCGGTATAATTGAGGACGGTTTTAGAGGACACAGTCCTTTTAAAGCTGTGTGTTCATCTAACATGCCAAACTCACTATTTCTGTCCGCTAAAATTGCCACAAAGTAAAAAAAAATATGTTACCTCCTAAAAAGAGAACTTAGGCCCGGTATTATAACGCCCGGCTAAACATTCAGCCCACCGCTTACTTGTTTTCTCCATCGCAACCACCAATCCTAAGCGTGTTTTCATAGGAAAAAAACAAGATAGCCCAGTGCTAAACGTTTAGCCGGGCGTTATAATACCGGGCCTTGGTGGTCTTGCTTACGATAGATACAGATATTTCCTTATCAAATAATCTTATTTAATTGGAAAGGTGCGTTGTTATAATAACACATTTGTGAAAAACGAAAATATTTATTCGAAAAAAAAAACATTTATAAGAAAGAGCGCTAAATTCTCCACGAGTTGACACATTTTGTTCTACTTTGTGATGACAATTTTAATTAAAAGGCATTTTATAGCAATTTTAATGGTCAGAATCGGGTGTTCCGTCGGGTAGGTGGACAAACAGAGTGCATGGGGGCGAATCACTGTCGAAACACCTAACTAGGTTAGAGGGAACCACGAGTGTGCGCTGAAATCTCGTTTGATTCCATAACGCAAAAGTCAAATAGCAGCACATGCATGCAACCATGCAACCAAAGTTTCAATTTGGCGTAAACGAACTGTAATAATCAAACATTCTATATTTAATATAATATCGTCCCGACCTAAACGCACAAGTTCACGGTTGGTGGTTTTCCCGCCGTCATTACAAAATGTTAACACAATTTTGGATACACGATGTTCAACCTGAAATATGACAAGTATTCATGCATTGTGGGTAGACGAGACGTCGACGAGCTTCGGGATTTAATCCGGGGGGCCCGCATTAAAACCCGGTTAATACAATTCAGGTACCCGGGTGTTTTATATGTGTTCTCCACGAGATGATATATTTTTTTAATTTGTGATGTTATTGTAATATTGTAAGGCATTTTATAGCAATTTTTCATAATGCCGATTGTCCCTATATTCATTCCATGGTCGATGCACATAGTACAACTAAGCCCCAACCACAATGATAGGATCTCAATCCTACATTTTCTCACGCTAAATCCTTACGACATTACGATTTTATTACGAACAGCTCCATAAGAACCATGTAAGTGAATTTTTTACGATTTCCGGATTGCGATTGCAATCCCGATACCGACAATTGTGGTTGGGGTTTAATCCTAATCCCGAAACAATCTTAACTATATGCGTTCGTCATAATTATAGTAACTCGCGGCAATCCAATCGGCGATCGGTATTTCAAATTAGTGCTTCTGTTGGCCACGACAGAATGCAGAATTCTTTACCACTTGAACAATATTATACTTGCGACATCTACATAATTTGACTCAACAATGGCTTGGAACTCGCTAGAAGATATTACAACAGCTATACGATTCATATCAGACTCCGCCGCTTGTCATGGAAGACCGCAAGACAAGCAGCTCAATTTCGTCCTCCCTCGTTTCCTTTTCCTCAAAAGAGGATTTCCGGAATCAAATCACGGAGAATTACAGAATCGAAGACAAGAGCCTGATTGTGTCTACGTGTTTTTATCTCCAAAAGAAGTATAGGATACACGACGTGCGTTTTCTCGACTTTGGCTTCTATGTACTTCTATATTAGAGAGTCTTCTTCCGCAACATATTTCGTTTGAAAACCAGAACTCATTTTCAAATATGCCGGTACATGAGTACAAATAAAACAACTGCTCGAAACGTAAGTGAACGTAACGATTAAACCCCGTATATCGCTGAGATCACGACCGTGTATATAGCGGAAAAGCTTCTGGCAATTCAAGTCAATTAAGCCGTTACTAAACGGTGCTGTTTTTGATTTCCTTCTGTCACGCACGTAGTTAGGTTTTACAGCCGTGGAAGCAAATTCAAGTCTGGAAATTCAGTTGTGAATGTGCTCGGCGTGGTGCGCGAAGCGGCCGATGCTTTAAGCCAATAAGAACAACATAGACAGCAAACCTTGGCTGGGAAATGGAACACGCTGATTGGCTGAAAGCTTCACTCGCGCGAAGCACATCCACAACTGAATTCGAGGCATAAATTAGAATCAGAACTAGAGAGAAAGTTCACAGCTTACCAAATTAACGGCAATAGACTTGAGATATTTTGTTATTTGCTGGAGGTAGCTATGAAAACACTGGCACGTTTGATCTTGTTATTTGTTTACTAAAAAGTATATACGTTCGCTATGGTCCAAATCAAGTAATTAATTCAGCGCAACTATTCATAGGTTGCACGTACGTCACATCTTTGCGCGTCGCGGCCACATTTGTGATCAAACTTTGACGTTGCCACGGAGAAACAATTGAAGGCGGTTGTGGTAGAACACATAAACTCTTCAATCTTTAAAATCCAGCCTGATTTTTTAAATAAAATTTATATGTGTGGTATTTCCTTTATTTTGTATTAATTATGTTTACTTATTAAATTCTAAATTAGGCTTATTTATTAAATTTAAATAGTATTTGCTAATGATCTAGGATTGGTCCTTCTCAATTGTGTCGCAATCATGGCCGCTGTGACGTCACGTGGGAACTATGAATGGTCTTCCTCACAGCGACCAACGGGTATCAGCCGATAGCCATGCATTGGACTATAGATAGCGCTTTAGTCATGGCTATTTTATCATATGGATTATGCTAGCAGTAATTAATACAAAATACGTTTATCGTAAAAATGCGTGCTATGGTGCACATCAGCTTTAATTTCATTCCCCTTCATGTCAAATAGTAAATGATTTTAGGGTACATATCCGTCAACTGGAAATGTATGACGAAGGTAAATGACTCAATCCCAGCATCCGCTTTATATGAACGAGAAACGTCTACAGGCCGGGAAATGGAGGATTACCGGTTGCGGGTATCGAACTGGCAGCCTTCCAACTTGAGCCCTGGTACAATCGCGACCCGTCAAGGCCGAGTGAAAACGTTCCCTTCCAACCGTCGCTTCAAGACTACAAGGAAAGGCAAGACATTCCGGATATGCGATGGCGGGCTTCGAACCCTAATCCATCGGTTGACCACCCCTAAACGTGTCTACCCGACGATTCAAGGGATGCCTGTGAATATAATGATATATTTCATGTTACACGAAGAAATAGTCACAGACGCCCGTCAACAAATGAAGGGCAACGACTTCGGGTCTTATTCAAACGAAAGGTTGTGTCTCAACCATTCAATGATAAAACCGAGCGAAATCAAACATGTTTCCTACGTCGACGTGATTGTCTGTAAGAGCGTCTGGAGCCGGCTTGATCGTCTGTAAGAGCGTCTGGAGCCGGCTTAAGGCTACCACGTCGTCGTACGACCACCGAGGAAGACTTCGAGCAGAGATGATTAAAACCTGGCGAAGCTGCGGCGCGCGTAAAACAAACGAATGGGCGTATTGATTGCACGCGACGCCGCTGGGCCAACGTTTCGAAACGTCGAGAACTCGACAAGTCCGCCCCGACGCAACCGACACTTGCGGCAAGCAGCCTATACTATCGGATTCAAATAGGTGCATTGTTTGTCTCTCGTTTTTTTGTAACCATCATGTATTCACGAATCATGGTGAAATGTGCAATGCAATGACAAAACGTTCAAAATTATTTTATGATATTTCTAAAAATATTTCTAAGGCCCGGTATTATAACGCCCGGCTAAATATTTAGCCCACCGCTAACTTGTTTTCTGCATGGCAACCACCAAGCCTAAGCGTGGTTTCATGGGAAAAAACAAGTTAGCCCAGTGCTAAACCTAAGTGTTGCTAAGTGTTTAGCCGGGCGTTATAATACCGGGCCTAGGCCTAAATCATTCGTTTGATGTAATGTGTTGTTACTGTTACAACAATAGTACAATGGTAACCTGTGAAAAACTCGATTTAAAGGTACCGGTTTAAGTTGCATCACACACACCTAAGCAGTAGTTAAATACCTACTCGAGCAAATTTTTTATATTTAATTGATAACCAAGAAACAACTGTGTTCTACCCTCTTGCGTCATCACTGTTTATTATTTTAGTGCGGATTTTTAAAATCGACAGACACACGTTTTTCAATCAGATAGTACATTGACTAAATTTTTCGCTAACCCTTCTGATCGATGGGTATATCGGATGGATCACGCGTCATTAGAAACGAGAAACCGCGGCATCAAAGAACTTAAAAACAACGCTGTCAAAGAACTTGCAAATACAGCGGCGATTGTGTTTCATTATTGATGAAGTTTTTATTTTCCGTTTTCGGTCGTTTGCGCGAAATTCGGGCATATATATACGAACAGTCGCAGTATTCTGCTTTTAGCTTCACGTTTTACGTCGTAAATCCCTCTTTGTGTAAGTTGAAACGGTTGGGCCAGGCGGATTATAAAAGATAATTTTATTTTTTTATCTGCGTTATTTTGATGCGCTTGCCTTGGCATTCTATGTTTTATGGCAGCACGCGAATAAGGGCGTACATAGACAGGTTACAGGTCACACGCTGTGAGGGCGTTGATATGTCACTCGTCGTCGCGAGTAGCCTCGTTGCAGGGTAATTAACGGGTTTTATTGATATTTTGAGAACGTTTAAAGATATTGAAAAAGTGACTGCCACGCGGGATTTGTATTTGTACCACTTATAAGCTATAATCAATGAATTTTAAAACTGTCAAATATTGTACGTGTTGCGACTGTCATTTCAAGAACTAATTAATAATAGACATAACAAAATCGTAGTAATCACTACAACATTTGAAAGTTTTTAAATTTATTATAATTTATAATACATTACCAAAATCCGCGAAGGCGGTTCACGTTTTCAATAATATGTTGAAGCGTTCTCAAGATAAACCTTTATAGTTTAGCGTCCGTAAAACATATCACACAACAGCTATGCCCATTGCCATTCAAGAGATGTGTAAAACGGCTAAAGTTAAAGCCGTGGCGTGTACGCTCACATTAACATGGTATACAGGAATTAGATTTTAAAGAAAAAGTAACAGCAGTAAGGAAAGTTTCACGTGTTGTAATTCTTTTTGCAGATATCTAAAGAAAGGTCTATCTATACAGTATTTTTTCCGGATGAAAATTGAATTCAATAGAATCAGTTTGAGGTTCGGTCATCATTTATTTGAGCGACAGGAACCGAATGTGTTGTCACGGACTAAGCACGACAGTGATTGGTCAGTAGCTGTCAAGGGAACATGACGTCACAAACGTGCAGCCAATCACACATTCGTTATAACGGTTTTCAATTTCTTCTGTCACTCACTACAAAAGTATTCAATCCATATATACGAATATTTTGTCTTCAATCTCGCCTTGTCTTTCAATTTTTCAGATTTCATAACACCTTTAGTTCTCTCTTATTTGCAACCACTTCCACAGTCTCATCTAGTTGCCTAATGCACCACATTATACATAACATTTTCCTCTTTAATTGCTTTAATACATCATCCCATTCATTTATTGAATTTCCAGTTTACATTTGTAATACCAAACATGAACTCATGTGAACCTATAGTTATCGTTTTCCTTTACCGCGTGCAATAACACGCCGTGACCTCCTTTGTGGATCCTTTTATACATACAAAATCAAATACACATTATGAAAACCGTAAACGTATATTTATACGTTTACTCAAAGAGTTTCAAACTTTACCCATGCACAACGGCGCCCCTTACAATTCAAAACACTTTATTGATTCACTATTTGTATTTAGTCCGCGGGACCGAAAGTGAATCTAGACCAGAACTCGGGTTCCCCTTTAAGAGCGAGAGCGAGCGAGGTATATATTGCTGTACAAACACCGCCAAGAGTATTGATTCTAAACTGTATCGACTCTTTATACGTACTGTACTGAACCTCGCTATATACGGAGCCCATCAATGACGATCTCATTAAGAACGAGTAAATCCCACATTCAAGTGTGTTCTCAAAGCTTTCGGGTCGGTTGCGAAATAAGGGCGGGGGGGGGGGGGTACGGAACATGCCTGCCAGTCACGTCAGCGTTATAAGCCCCGACACGTAGGCAAGAATATGGATCAGCTGTGTGTGGATTTGACATTTACTTGCAGCAGCCGCCCGTGGGCGTACTAGCTACACATGCCTGTGGGCGTATACTAGCTAAACATGCATGTGGGCGTATATACTAGATGCCTGCGGGCGTATACTAGCTAAATATGTATGTGGGCGTGGGCGTATACTAGCTATACATGCATGTGGGGGTATGTTAGCTATA
This sequence comes from Isoperla grammatica, assembly GCA_945910005.1. NCBI lineage: Eukaryota > Metazoa > Arthropoda > Insecta > Plecoptera > Perlodidae > Isoperla > Isoperla grammatica. The sequence goes on from OX246741.1 coordinate 13,717,162, forward strand.
TACATGTATGTGGGCGTATACTAGCTAAACATGCCTGTGGGCGTATACTAGCTAACCATGCCTGCGGGCGTATACTAGCTAAACATGCCTGCGGGCGTATACTAGCTAAGCATGCATGTGGGCGTATACTAGCTAAACATGCATGTGGGTGTATACTAGCTAAACATGCCTGCGGGCGTATACTAGCTAAGCATGCATGTGGGCATATACTAGCTATATAAATGCATGTGGGCGTATACTAGCTAAACATGCATGTGGGCGTATACTAGCTATACATGCCTGTGGGCGTATACTAGCTAAACATGCCTGTGGGCATATACTAGCTATATACATGCATGTGGGCGTATACTAGCTAAACATGCATGTGGGCGTATACTAGCTACACATGCCTGCGGGCATATACTAGCTATAACATGCATGTGGGCGTATACTAGCTAAACATGCCTGTGGGCGTATACTAGCTAAACATGCCTGTGGGCGTATACTAGCTAAACATGCCTGCGGGCGTATACTAGCTAAACATGCCTGTGGGCGTATACTAGCTAAAATGCCTGCGGGCGTATACTAGCTAAACATGCCTGCGGGCGTATACTAGCTAAAATGCCTGCGGGCGTATACTAGCTAAAATGCCTGCGGGCGTATACTAGCTAAACATGCCTGCGGGCGTATACTAGCTAAAATGCCTGCGGGCGTATACTAGCTAAACATGCCTGCGGGCGTATACTAGCTATACACGTGACGTAGGCCGATCGGGAAGGACGTTCGATTAGATTCCATGTAAAACCGCTTTCACTAACCGAGTTCAAGGGCATCAGTATATATATGGGCTATACAGGCCTACACAGGAACGAGCGCTACTCGAAATGTCATCACCAAATACGCGGTGAATACCAAGTTGAGAAAGAAATACATTCAAGCCGTGCGACAACTGTGAGGAAGGGGAGGGGGAAGGGGAGGAAAGATAATCGATTATGGGCGAAGGAAAATACATGAATGTCTCACTATAAAATCAAAATCAATCAGTCAATCGGAAGTGTGAATATTTAACACATAGGCCTGAGAATAATTTCATTATTAGTTCGAGGGGTATAAAGCACCAACATTAGGGTAGTTATCATTTACCGATTTGGGGGAAAAATGAAAGAATTTGTAAAACTAAAATAAAACTGTCAGCGCCGTATAAGAGTAAAGGAGTAGCGTATTTCAAATTAAATTATAGGACATTTTTGTCACGATTGGTTTCGAATTCGATGCACTAACTAAGGGATGAATACCACAAACATTTATAATACTTTCTGTCTAGCCCGTAGGTCTGGTTGACAAAACACCAATATTATCTATGATAACAACGCTGCCACATTGATCTATTCCAAAGTTAATGAAACGTGTTAATCTATATATAGGCTATTTCCTTCCTCATTATCTTTTGATGTTCAGATTGCCCCTCTATACCACATATACCCACGAGGGCCTCAACGGACCGTTTCATAAACAAGGGAGGTTAAGCCGCATAACCCCCAGAAGCCACCATGCATTCCGTCCGACCATAAACGAAAATGTTCTGGAATTTCATACGTCACGGTCATATAACTTATACTTATAAGCCTTGATTAAAAAAGGAAATTGGGCCGAACCATAGTGTAGTGCAGTAGGCCTATACCCACGGTAGATGAGCCGATAAATTGCTTTATATAGACCGTGGGTTGAAGTTTCTATACTTCGAATCTGAGTGAACAGAATTTGAGTTTTCTCATCATCACCTACATTGTCTACAAATAAATTACACGTAGGCCTATACCGTCGCGATGACCCTCGTCTCATAGTGATTGGAAGTAACGCCCGTTTTAGTTATAAAGAAATCTAGCCAGCTAAATATATTATAGCTTTGTACTGTCTAACAATGTTGAAATACATGGATGTTACGAAATAAACAGGATTTTTTTTACATAGACCCGGCACCTCCACCAAGGCAGATTAGCTTGCAGGCAACGATAACATATTCAATTCAATTCAATTCAATTTTTATTTTATTCTTTTCAAAAAAATAATACAGGTAGAAATAATACAAAATTCAGTAACACTATATAAATGAAAAGAAGCCCACATAGGGTCACACCTCGTGTGTGGGCTGAATAATAAATAATGTAAGTTAATAATAATCCAAAAATGACAAAAGTTAGTGTGATACATGAAAAGCAGAACGTATATATAATAACTATGGTAGTAATACTAATTCTAAATACAAACAATAATAATAGTGATAATAACAATAAATTAATAATGCAGCATGAAAAGAAGGAATTAATCAATTGAATGTGATGTGAGTTGTTTATACATTTTATCTAATAATAATAATAATAATAATAATAAAAATAATAATAATAATAATAATAATAATAATAATAAAAATGATGATAGTAGCATGAAAAATAGGAATTAATTAAATGAATGTGATGTGAGTTGTTTATACATTTTGTTATTAAATTACCAATTTTTTGAAGAACGATGACACAGCTTGGGTTAGGTTATGTATAATATTTCTCTTAACCACCGGACACCGCATATTCTAAGCCAATTTTTTATTTCAAACTTGAATCTTGAAAGAGATCTCAATAATTTTATGTTTAATGGAAGTTTGTTATATATTTTAGGAGCTATATAGTCAACATGTTGCTGCCCTCTGGTTTTATATCTTTTAGGTACAAATAAAGAGTATGTATCTAAATGCCTCATATTTGATCTCGGGATTTCACGTGCTTTAAATTTATCTGGATGTTTGAAGGTATACACCAGCATAATATATATGTACATTTGGGTTAGGTCAAGGACATTCAATGTGGAGAATACTAGTGACGTAGAATACAATTTTGGTTTTTTCAAAATTATTTTTAAAATGTTCCGTTGCATATATATACGTCCCACGACATATATATATACGTCCCACGACAAACAGGCTCAAGTCAGGATTCGAACCTGGGGCGCCGAGCCATGGTTTATACCAGACCGACATCGGCCGCTATATTCCCAAGCTGTATTTAATGATGATGGTATTTGTGCTTAACGTCTCATATCTTGGCCAGGGGGGGGGGGGGGGGGGGGGCGGGTTACTGAGGTAGATGAAACTACCCCACACAGGCAGGACACCCGTGCTTAAGCCATGGTTTAACATGCAGAACAACGCCTGATGGACACCGGCCATGCACTATTACCAAGCTGCATACAATGATGATATCTGGGGTTTACATCTCATATCTTAGCAAGGATGGGCACAGGTGACTTAGAGTAAGTTTCACCAAACTTTAATCCAGCGATTTCCTGTTAATCGGAGATCAAAAATGGCGCCCGGTAGAAGCCACCACGCATTTTGTATGTAATGTTTGTTGAAACCATGGTAGCCCATCCGAGATTAGTAAATCGGCCGATTATTCGGACCTTACAAACAGTAGCCATAGTTTACCAAACCAACGCCAAATAGACCTCGGTACATAACGAAACCGTATTCCGCTGGTTTAGAGCGCGTAAGGATACAACTGCATAGACACATCTACAGTGCCACATATATCTATATCTCTAACGTTCAATAAAGCCATCGGGCTATACAAACTGAACACGCTCCCGGGTACCTAAATTTCAAGATAATTTATGCATCGTGATGTGTCCCATCAAACAAAACAACGTATTGAAGGAAACTTCGTGTTTATTACGCCTCTACATGCTCATGTACACCTATACGTAGATATACACGGCAGTAATTAACATGTAAACTTTATTATATACAAGGTCACATCATTAGAGAAAATAGTATACGAATTGTGAGTTATATAATCCAACGGTTTTCAAACATGAGACGTTACGTTTCCTTCCTTCACGTTACCTCTCCTACTCATCAAGACTTACGCAGCCATCCATACGCACAATTAAGGCGGTTTGTTCGCTTCTCTTCTCTCATGCTTCCTACACCGAGACAAACTAATTCAGTCCACATACAGAACACAACAGAACTAACACGGCGTGTTCAATGTTCTGCAGCAAGTTGTTGCCACGGAGACGAAACTCTTTCGTGTATTCACATATTATTGCGCATGGTGGCCATACTGGAGGCCACAGAGACATGTGATTGGTAGTTCATTACTACTATGTTTCAGTTGACGTTAGATTGAAGTTCAACTGTTCTCCAAACTTTGGGTTTGTGATTATTACTGAAAAGCAACTTATATAAGTTCTCGCTTATTTCGGCAATTCTTTTCTTTATTTTACAATGGCACACACAATCATTTCCGTAAACTTTATCGGGGGATATACGTGTTCAAACTCACATATTTCCCCGTAAACGATATGATTCGTTTTCTATTGACAGCTAAATGAAACTTAGTGAGAAATATATATGTGGCCTCCAATATGGCCGATGTGACGTCACGTGAATATTCCCTATAAACGCATGGTCACTTGGGTATACACGACATTGTTCCGGATTTGTTGTCCTTGAAGATAGAGATTTTAAACGAAACTATATGAATACATGCACGGGCGCATGCACGTAAGTTACATTGTGATGGCGATGAGGGATAATTTCTTTACCCATTTACGCCATTCTTCTTATTCTTAACTTTCACATCTTATCCGTGCATCCAATCACACTACACACAAAATACATTCATACACCTAAATTCAAACTATTATCCGCTGTTCATATGAATTTTAAGAAATGCACGAAACAAAAGTACAAAAAAACAAACATTAACGTCTCAGCCAACAAACAAACAAACGTCACAGTCGCCTCTACGAGTTTCAGATCCCCCAATTGAAACTTGAAAGGTCCAATCTTACAATGTCCCAATAACTATTTATTCGTCGAATAGCTTGTTGTCTCCATGGCAACGACCAATCAAAACTCTTGAAATCCTTCAAATAGCTTAATTGCTACAAATAACTTCCCTATTAGGAGATTGTAAGACCGGCCCTAAATGCGACAGCAAAACCATATTAAACCTATTCAAAAAATTATTTTTGCTTATGACCGGCGTGAATATACTTCTTGTATCTTAGACTATATAACTAAGCACTTGATTCAACAACAAAATCGTACGCGTGTTGCCTATTCAACCCACGACGATAACGAGTTACCGCAAGGAGCGCCGGACGAGGCGAGGCTATACAAACACGTTGTATTATTCACGGCGGAACCATATTGAACATGGATTGAATGAAAAGGTTCTGAAAACAATCGTGGCAGCTATCGATCTATCTAGACACACGGGTGAAATGATTGATGGTCGATACATTCGACCGTCAATAGCTCGGGGATATACGTACCCGTGTATTCTGGACACGATCACGCGAAAACCCGCGTTCACCTCGCAATAAACTATCGTGGATTGATTGATTGATTGATCATTGGCTGCATACACGCAACGAGGGTTATCGATAGGATGCAAGGTATTATTTTTTTCATTTAATATCTGCGATTTACCGGAGATTTTATCAAAACGAATCGACGCGGGCGAAAAATAACAGGAATAGTATTTATCGATACGATGAAAGGTATTAATTTTTTTATTTAATATCTGCGATTTACCGGATATTTTATCAACAGAACGAATAGACGGGCGAAAAATAACGGGAATATTATTTATTGACAAACTTTTAAGTATACACGAATATGGGCTTTGTTTTGTTGTTTTGAGTTTTGGCCAACTCAATCGATATTAGAGTAAAGCCTAATAATAATCATAAGATATGTAGCATACTAATATATAGTGGTATGAATGAATGACCTAAATAAAATAGTAATATTATTATATTAATTCAATACTAATGGTGGAGGTGCCGGGTTTACTGGCACAAGTTTCCATGGTAAAGACGCAATCCCAATACCGAGTTAATATGGCGTTGATGTCAGTAGTAATTGGTAGTATTCAATAGACGTCACGTGGCGGCCATTATGAGGTACACATTGCTTGTTTACATTTGTTTTGTCAATAGAAGACACATAGGTTATCCACGAAAAATCACAGTTTTAAGCCGAAAAGATTGATGTGTGCAGGTAAAAGTTCAAGAAAATGATAACGCATGCAAATGATTGTTTTCAAACAGAGTTGTCGCGTGCTTATTTTGTTTTCAGTCATAATACGGAACCTTTGTTTGAAAACAGATGATGTGTCAGTCAAAGGACACATCTGCAATATTGCAACAATGCAGTGTCGGAAGAACGTAAACAAATGTTTACAGAGTACCTCAGTATGGCCACTGTGCGATACCAGGAAATTACGTTACTGCATACTCCCTGTAGTGAACGTGCAGTAATATATATTCCTTGCTAAGGATTCAAACCCCTACCCTGTACGTGAGGTGATGTTCGTAAGCCCCCACAAGAACCTACACGATCCATCATAAGCCTACCATAACATTCCTTATATTGTTATCTAAGCTGGGTAGTTAAAAATAATGTCCCGTTATGACGTACCTTCAGAATAACGAATGCGAGAGAGGGTGAAAACAATACGCGGAAGGTCGGGAGAAATGGGGGTGTCTTTTTAATGGCGTGCATTGTGGTGCGGATCTACGCGCGTTTCAGTGAACAACGGAAATGTGCACCTATTTGCAAAGTGAGACCACACATGCAACATACATGTATTATAGACAAAACTTTTTATTTCAGGATGGTATACCATTCCAAATACTTGCCACTTAAATAAATTACAATATTTTCCGAAGTCACATGAAACTTATGTAACGTTTGTATAGTTTATTTAAACGGAAACACGAAACTGTATCGGTTTGGAAACGAATGGAGACTCGTAAAGAAAATTAATGCTATGGTTATCATACAGAAACATCGCTTTTAGCGCGTATACATTTACTTGTTCAGAGGGTTATTATTTTCTCTGTGTTAAATGTTTGCGATTCTCATATTAAAGTATAAAATTTATCGTGCAGTTTCAGTGTACTTTCATATATTCAAATATTGTAGGCTACTATTAAAAAACGCCTATTTTACAAAGCTACCGAAACTTTCCAAAACTCTCGTTAGTCAGAAAATGTATTAATTTAATAAAGATGCTTGATAACTTTTCTCGATATTGGTTAAAAAGTAGTTCATATAACTGTGGATTTTCGTTATACAAAGTAGGGAGTTTGCATTTAATTTCTTATTGTCCATCTCTCTATATCGCAAGCAACAAGTAATAGATCTGAGTCACGAATACGTAAAATAACAAGCTCACAAACCCTAATATGGGACAATACCAAAACACAACAATGAAGCAAATGAATTGAACCGATGGACAAGCAAGCTGTCAAAAAAAATATGAAGTTCTGAAGTTGGAAAAAACAAACGTTCAGAACGTTTACAAACTTTCAGATAGTTGCTGTTCATTACTGAACATAAATTTTAACTGGCGAGCTGTTACTATCGTTACAACTAATTGTTTCTCCTCATTATTTGCAAAGATATTACTCTGGCGGCTTGTTGTTTGTCCACCAGTTCAATTCATTTATTCCATTGTTGTAGTTCGGCTGTTACGTCAGATGTGCGTACCCTATAGACTATCATACGATTATTGATGAATGATAATGAAGAAGGGAGGTGGGGAAGCCTGGTACCGGTATGTAGCCTACTCCTGTCGAAAGAAAGCCTGTCGTCGGTTATATTTATCTCCCACATTTGTAAATATATCCAATTCTTCGCTCTCGACTGCGTGATGTAAAATACAACAGCCAGACACTAAAGCAGACTAGACGTTCGTTCGCTCGTTCGTTGTGTAGAGACATTTCGCTAAAAACCAGACATGCCCAGCAAATCCCACGCGGGCCATTTCGGACATTCCAGACTTAAAAACAGAACATTTTCATCGCAACTTTACGAGACCAAAAGAGCAGAGAAAAAAAACCCAAAAAACTGACACAATTTATTCGATACTTCAGAATGCGCATTAAGCGGTTAAGTAATTACGCGCCCGCCGACGAATGAGTTTTATCGAAACGTCGAGAGAGGCTATGACGTAGGAGAACGGGGTCACTTGCGTGGCGGACAATTAAAAAGAAGCCCGCAAGTGTAGAAACTTGTGCTGTACTCTGTACACTGGTGATATAACAACACCGCTATTTACAAGACTGTCGACATAAACGTGAACTAATTTCATAAAATGTAGCCTACAGCTCGCTGACTCTAATATAGTTACAGAATGACGTAAGTTCTCGTTCAATAGCTTTTAGCTAACCAACGAACAATATTGTTCCACATATTTCCTCTGTTTTTCAATGTAACAGGCATTAAATACATTTGATTACGAAATATAAGTAACCGAGCTACGTCCTTTTATACCTAATTTCTTAAACAAACATTTTGGAAGTCCCGTCATAACAAAATTGCTAATATTTATTGAAATACATCGAAGAATTTGCCGCTATCGCAAATAAGGATTGTCTGCCTAACACAATTTCCGGCAAGATGTGTCATAACTTTTTTAAATAATATTTTCAGTTACTAAATGAAGACAGTATTTCATTATTACCATGAATTAAAGTACATAAAATTGTATATGTTCATTCATACATTCTTTTTAGAGTATAGCAGCGTATTTATCGCGATCATATCTATAAGGCTAGTGAGGGGGGGGGGGGGGGGGTTGGGTGTCAATTTCTTCAGTGTTAAACGTGGAAAATATAGACAACAGAAATATCAAATATGGATGCGGGCACATTTATGCACCCAAATAATGTAATGTATCGTATTTGAATGAAATGTATTTTAACCCATTGCCTAGAATTGCTATTTAGTTAAAACAACTGTGACATCATGCACACCAGTAGAAATGTATTAGGTATTCAAGGCAGCACGTTGCTCTCTGCAGTTAAAATATTTCGCATCGGAGAGTGGATCGTGCCCGAGAACACGGTTGATTCCCTCCGAACGAAAATCAATCATCTAAAGTCTACATTAAAATGTTCGGGTCGTTTCGTTCCGACCCGATCGCGAATCGCATCTACATAATCGCCATCGCAATGAGCCGGACCGGAAGTTGGAGGGGCCGATCAAAGACACCGCGTCAAAGGTGGACATTGACAATGCTGATTGGCCGCGAGGTCTGCATTCGTTATCGCCTAGGAGGTCGCTGTATATATAGCTGGACAGCGTTGGAGGATGAGCGTGCAGCTACAGTATTATGGTAGCATATACATAACCAGTGGTGAAGTGCAGAAAAAATAAGTTGCACAACGTATCACGGGACGCGAATTTTTTGTAAAGGCAGGCGAGTATTTTTAAGTATTTGCAAAAAATGAGAATATTTTTAATTCAAAATATTCGAAATTGTTATATGTTTTAAGTATTCAAATACAAAATTCCAACTTCGTCCTACAGCCCCCCAATACACCACGACCACGACCACGACCACGACCACGAAGTCGATTGACCGTGCTCGAACGTCGTGTTTTTACTGTTTTAGAGTTATCTACAACAAAGGAACTGGGAAGTACATTTTATTAAAGTCCCCCACTGCAAATCAGTTTAGTTACTGAGTGGGTAGACTCTAAATGTGAATTTATTTATTTTATTACTATCAAATTAAATTATAGTTGTAGCTAGCGTCGGCTCTAATAGCAATGCATAGTAAGAAGATCATTGCAGGACGTTAGATCCAAATAGTCCTATAGTCATGGCAACAATCCTCACAATGGTACAATATATCCCACAGTAAATTAGTTCTCGTACAGGCTACAACAACTATATATTTAATAAAAAAATTCTCCTTAACTTTTCATATTTTACAATGTGATGATAATGTTGAATACAATACCCAAAATTGATTACAATAATATAATTTTCAACTAAAAATGTCGATGCCTGAAGTCAAACTCATTAGGCTGTAAATGTTTACTTAAATATACATTGTAATTGTTCCGGCACGTCATTAATCTAACCAACAGTAGATTACACACTGCATGGCAGTTAGTTTTCGCTTGTAATTAACAAACAGCCGACCTATCAATCATTGTCACGTCATAGATAGTCAACGGTTTATCTTCGTGTGAAATTTAACTGAAATTTAAAAAACAGAAACTGAATAGTCATTTGCTTGGAAAAGTCACATAAAAAAGAGATTTTCATATAAACTGTTTTTTTTTTTTTTTTTAAAGTACAAAAAGAATTTATATCATGTAAAGCTGTCGTGGATACTAGTGTTAAGAAAGAAACTTGAAAATTGTGGGAAAAGTCTCATTATTAAAAAAAGCGCATAATACAAGTGTTTTTAGTGACTAATATCGTCTTGAGAACGCTACATAAAAATGTAAAAGTGGTTATTAACCAACATTCAGCTTCGTAAGAACCAAACACTGGATTAAAAGTTACAAATATTTTAATTACTCCTTTCGTTAGTTATTTTGGAAACCAATCAAATAATTAATTGGTTTTCTTAATCACAACCGCAATGAATAGCACTTTAGAAATTTTGTCCAGACATAATTTAGTTGCTACACGAAACTAAATGTCGCTTAGTAACCATTTCTTTCGATATTGTGCGTCATCAAGATATTACTAAACACGTCAATTTTGTTCAGTTTTAATAGTAAGACTGCGTCGAACTAAATGTTGTTTGAAAACAATATTTTCAATATTGTGTTGCGTTCCTAAGATATTACTAAAACACATCAATTTTGCTCAGTTTTAACAGTAAGACTGCCCATTCCAGTGAACAAATACCTATGTAGTACACGCATATTGCGTCCAACTATGTTGTTTGAAAACAATATTTTCAATATTGTGTATAGCATTCCTAAGATATTACTAAAACACATAAAATGTTGCTCAGTTTTAATAGTAAGACTACCAATTCCAGTGAACAAATACCTATATAGTGTACACGCATATTGCATCGAACTGAGTGTTGCTTGAAAACGAACTAACTATATTGTTTGAAAAAATATTTTCAATATTGTGTACCGTTCTCAAGAGATTACAATCAATAAAAACACATCAATTTAGCCGGTTTTAATATATACAGAGACTAGGCTACCCATCCCCGTTAACAAAAGACGAACGACACTTAAAATAAATATAAATATAATATATTACACGTATATGTGTCGGCTGTCTGTAGCTCAGAGTGGACGTGTAAAAGTGCATGCAATGACATAACATGGGGTGTGAGCATGCAGCCACCTCATTAGGATATAGTGTACTATGTGTTTGGGGTACATATATAGCCCATCCATCTCATTATCACTAACGCACTCGGACACGTATCAATCAACGGCCGATATAGTTCGGTGTCGGTGATGAAGTGCGGTACTCGCGCGGCCCAATAAAACAACACTATACGCACCGACACAATGGCAGCACACCCACTCTGAGTAATGACATGCAGACATACACACCTCGCCGAGTAATATCTATAGTGCAGAGATCAGATCTAATGGGGGACATTTGTGTATGGGAACTATTGATTGTTATTCGAGAAGATGAGGGGTGATATATGAAGATGATTATTATGAAAACCCATGTCTTATACGGGATTTGAACCCACGTCCCTAAGTATCCTGGGACCTGCACCCCGACCGTATGATCCACCGTGACGGCATTGATTTAATATGTATATATAATTACAAATTATAATTAATGTAGTATATATTTATCCAAATAGATTTCAGATGTTTCTATGCATATTATTATTTTATATTTATTCATATGTTGATTAATATAATATTGTTTTTTACTTTGTAATAAATGCATATATTGTTCAATCCTAGATGGAATGTAAAATCATGACAAAATTGAAAATGAATTCTCTCTGCCTGCTGTTATGTGTGTATAGTAAACGCAACAGTTGCACCGCTTATAGCAGGCAAGGGTGAAGCCACTTTTCGGGAACATAACTCCCGCAAGGTAGCTCCATCGTCGCATTAACCAAGCCAACCGACGATGCGCACTAGAAATGACGCCCGAAAACGATAACATAAAGCTCAACAGCGCGGACACAGAATTCCACAACTTGTATATAGCTGCAAGTTAATATTGCACAAGACGGCGCTTTAAACTGGAAATACTTGTGAATATCGGGGGCGCGAACACATAAACTTTGCCGACACAACGCGACGGCAATCAATGTAGGATTGCCGACGTCGCGATGCTACGGGGGGTGGGGGGGGGGGGGGGGGGGGGCGATGTGGAGGTGTCGGCAACACATGCTGTGTGGATTTGTGCGCGTCACAACGCAACATTGCTAACAACGACTCCCTTGTTATATAAACCTTACCCCATCAACACTTGTCGCGAAAAAGCTGTCGAGTGTCAAGAAAATATATTCAAACCGGAACTATTATCAACAGTTTGAAATACTCAGAGTAAACTTTACGAGAAACTGCTACTATGCAGCAGGTATGCCATACTGTAAATTCAATCAACCAAGCAATTGCCCGTCGGCATGTTGTAAGGCCTGACTTCCACACCCAATAGGGTTGTTTTTATTATGTCTTGAAATCATGTTTGCCGATGGGATACTATCACTGATTAAAACTCTGACTGGAACCGAAGCACGTATTGAATTGTATGTTTCCCCCGCTTGACTATAAATAATAAATATAAATGTTTTTTTTTTTTACAAAAGTACAGGTTGTCGTTACTGCCGAACACAATGTATTTGTTCGGCGACAAAAGCTTTATCGTTTTCGGGTCGGTTTGTTTGATAACAATAAAAAACAACTCATTCAAGATAAAAACGTCTATATAAAATAAACAATTTCACACAGTAAAGCGACATCATAACTATTGACGTTTGTGACACAATTTGGTTGAAAGTAAACAAATTTTCTTTTATATTTATACGGGCTAGAAATTACTACATAATGTTACGGAAAGGCGTATTTATGTATATGAGTTTATACACAACACAAGCAGTAACGTCTAGTCTGGTAACCGTGCTGTGTTAATTTTGCACATAAATCCATGCATTCCAAGTTCCTAAGAGCACAACTATATTGTGCTATAGACGAAATTGAAGAATAAACAAAACAAAAACAATGTTTCCTCTATCGCGAATGTTGAAGAAGCAATTTCCGCAAGAGTTAAAGCTCGTATAAAAAGCAGTTTTGTACAAATCGGGCAATACTCGCGCTTCTTCGCGTGATGACAACTTCCCTGACGCACCTGTGTCCTAATGGTGAGCTCGACTCTATACTAGACGAGGGCGGATAACTTTATCTCGTAAAACACGCGTGCGTGCGTGCAGACAATGTATAGACATGAAGCACTACGCTATACCCTTAAACACAGCCACCGGAGAAGAAAACTCGCATTGATTTCATACTTTTTGAAGTGAGTTTACGAATCTATGAGGTCTGAATGAATCACATAACACAAACCGCCCATAATTAAAGTTCAGAGTTGATGAAAAGATAAAACAGATTAATATTACAAAAAAGTAGTTATTCATTAAAATTTTAAAGAGGTTTACGCCCAGATGTAGAGTTGTCCCCAAACGTTATTGGATTCACTGCACGAAAGGAAAATTGACCACATTGATGTGAGGATTAATTTCGATTTATAAGTTGGAAAACCACTTGTTTGGCTTCAAAAAACATAACATACTTAATAACGGTAATAATTTTGTTTGATTGAATTTTGTTCTTAATGTTTCCAAGATTTTAATTGTACATCCTTATACGTACAATGCGCAATTTAAGATACAAGTTTTCACAGACGACGAGGCTATAAACAATAATGATTTCATACATGGAACAATGACGTAGCAACAATGTATCCTGTGGGTAATTGTGACCGGGCCGACCGGCCATGTCGTTGTGATTGTTATTTACATTGGTAACCATTGTCATTGGTCGTTCTGATTGAATTACGGTACATGACCTCATATGTCACATGGGTCCGGTATGACATTTCTAATAACGATGTTCATCAGCAAAAATAAAATGTCCCAATAGCCTCAACAGACGTTCGTTGAACTACGGACAAAACCCGCCCCTTAAGGCGCGTCCACACTGCTGCAACAAGCTGCGCGGAATGTTTGCAAACGTTCGTAAACCCATAAAATTTGTCAGTGTGGACGGCAAACCGCGCACGCGCGCGCTGCGCTGCGCGTTCGCAAACGTTTTCCACTCCGAGTCGGTACATCAAAGGTGTTTGCGTGTTCGTGCGCGCTTGGTGTGGACGCTTTCTGCGCACTTCCCTGTTCGTAGGCTACCGCGCGCGCGTAAATCGACCAATATCGTCTCTTCTCAAGTCAGTTAACAAATTAGAACCTCTGTAGATGTCTCTGCTTTTAAATAGAGACGACATCCAGAATCGGCGTTGACGCTTTTTATTCTTTTTTTAACGCGTCGCAAAGTATAATGAACGCAGCACTCGCAACCGCGGTTGTCTCCTCCATGGTGCGCGTTGTAGCTGGAACATCGACAAACACTGACGAACCTCGCAAATGTTGCACCGGTTTGGACGTAAGTTGCGCGCGCGCACTAATTGGTTCACAAACGTTTGCGAACGTTTTGCGCAGCTTGTTGCAGCAGTGTGTACGCGCCTTTAGAATGAAGGTTTTACTCGTGAAGGGCGATAATAAACACAAACCACTCCCCTCGATTAGCACCGTCGTAAAAACATCAGACGTAAAGCCCCAATATCCGTCAAATCAATCAATAAAACCTCTTTCACGACGCTGTAATCAGATAGAAGACATAAATATTGCTGATTCGGTCCACGCTCCATTCCGCACTAAACGAGCTCCTATCTCAATGAAGGGAGGGGCTGCGGCAGCACTAACAACACGCCCGCCTTGTTATACCCTGGCGGAGATTTAGCGAACCTTGGTAACTACTTGTGTGATGACAAGATTTGTGATTTAGGCTAGTCCGGTGCACATAAAACCTAAGAACTTCAAACATAAAACGTAAGAACTTCAACGAAGATGAAACTCTTGATGGAGCTATTTGGTAAATGCACGGTCTTCTATCGAGCATGAACACAGTACGATTTTAGTTCTTACTTTGAAAAGACATTAAATTGATTTGAGTTTTTTTACAAAGAATTTTGAAAATGTGTTGAAAGTCAATGTCACCTTTGTAAATCACAACTGACAGGTCATCAAATCGTCCATTCTAGCAGATATGGACGACTTCCATTGGTATGCCTTGAATATTATAAGTGAACCCACTAAAAGTCTAAAATATATTAGGAACCTATTTGAACGCCATAATGATTTTGGCTTTATTACATACTAAATCTCAAATAGTTGCGTAAACCCAATAAGTATAACATAATACCTTGAAGATGGAACAAACTAACTCGCCCTACGGATACTTGCTATATATTACTCGATACACTAAAACACTCGTAACGCCAACAAGCAGTGACACAAAAAAGTGACGAAAATATAATTAACTACCCTGCTATCGTGGTGACCTGGCTGTACGGTCACCCCCCTAGAGGACAGAGTGGCTGTTAATACCACTTAACAATTTACATGAGTGAAAACGACAGACTAAATAGAACCATTAGCGGGACCCGCCGGCCGCCACCATATTTCATAAACAATGGTTTTGGAACGTTGCCTTGACACAAGTAATGCTACGTTGCCACATTTCACAGCGTTGGCATCCACAGTGCAACATGAGTCGATATCGCAACGTGGCAATAGATCGGCTGCCCAGATATTGAACCGAGCTAGTTAAAACTTTCGCTTTACGATTCGATCAGCTTAAACTTCTCAACGGCAAACGGCGAGAGAAAATATTAAAAATCAATACCCAATATAGCTTTTCGCTTTCTATAAGTGGTGTAGATTTATTCCACAAATCAGAAACATAGCTGATTTTTGATCTCAGAGATAGTCTCGAACCAATCTGCTAAAGCAAAGAGTTTAACGTGATTGTGCACATAGTGCATATTTGATTTGAATTAATTCTTTAATCACGATTATTGATAATTATGCACTTAAATGAAGGTTTACAGTAATAATACGATTTTAGAGTTCAATTAGATATTTAATCCTGATTACCTCAAGGATATTAACATTTTTAATATAAACAGAATGTTTATATTGCAGCGAAATGAAAAGAATATAATTTACGGGTAACAGTGCAGGGGGAACAGCTTATTAGGATCCGTATCGTCGAGAAAGATTTAGATGCTCAGCGTTACTCCAATTCAATTAACTTTCAATCCTCAACATTACCAATTAGTATTACATTTCTTCTCTCTCCCTAATCTCAATTAAAAAATAATGTACCAACATGTAAGACCACGAACATTACAGAACTCCCTCTAAAATAATTGCAATTGCACATAATTAAAAAACGACATTTCGCCACCATATTGACTCATTCTTCTTGCATCACGGGCGCAAAATAAAACGCAACACGTACGTTAACCCATCCACCTTAATATGAGATTTATTACTTTCTCCGACATCGAACAAGTCGCTTTCAAAGTGATCCTTCATTCCTTTTACTTTGTTCCGTCCGTAGACCCCCCCCCCAGACTTTTGTACTTGAGCGATCGCGGGCCTATTAAGCAGAATCTCGCATCGTCGACATCTAAAATGAGTATTAACTGAAATGTAAAGTATGAAATGAGATCGTCTCAATGCAAATCAGAGAATAAAACACGCAAAAGAGAGAAAGAAAGAAAGAAAGAAAGAGAGAGATGACTAGATTATCGTTGTACGTCTCGGGCAATCCAGCGTTGTTTTAACTTCTTGATTTATATTTGGTTCGCTCGTCTTCCAAGTTGTGTAATAATATAATATCATCTTTCGAGTTTATGATTCCTCGAGTGATGCTGGTTGGTTCTCAACATTTGCGAAAATGGAAATTGTGGCCGAGATTCGAAAGAAATGCGTTTCGATTCGCTTGGTTTGTAATCTTATCCACTCGACTTACAAAAATACTTATGCATATATTTACTAAACTCTATGTATTTATTCATGGCAACAACACATAAACACAATAAAACGAATTTATTCGTTTACATGATATACATATATGTAAACGATGTAGAAAGCGCGACAATGGTTTGAGCGTGGCACCCCTATCACCCAACATAAGTGTAGCCTACACTTGTGTGTTTGTGTGTGATAAAGAAGTTAACTACTTTATCGACTCTGGTGGGTTTACACGCTCAAAGGGGCACGTTTTCGCCGTTATTTACGACCGCGCTAGGAGGCCTATTCATCAATTATTAACCCTAGAAATGTGTTTGCGTTCACTTATTGGATCATGTGATTACACAAGGACGGTACTTCTGTACTTGTCGTGTGTAAACTCAATAAACATACAATATTATGCTACCATCGAGAATCTAGCATGGTGGTGTAGCATACATATATTTATTGTATTATTCGAAAATACGTTTTTTGAAAGGAAATTCATGTTAACCTCGAATGCTGATAGAACCAGGTCACAACACGAACAAACACAATTATAAAATGAGGGTTAATATTTCGGAAGCATCGCTGCCTTCGTCAGACGCGAGAATACTCTGGCCCTGGGGTCTGAGGAAGGCAATAAATTCTGCCGAAATATTATACGCAATTGGTGCGACCGTGTGTGTTCGTTTATTAAAGTGACTTCATAACATCAAATGCAACGAAGCACTCAATAAATTCAAACATTTTCTGAATCGCTTTGTTGATTCTTGCATTTGTCCGCAGGTGTTCGCACCACTGTCCAATCACCGATTCATTTGTTTTATATTTGACATATCGATCTTTGCTTGGTTATCGCTCATTCGTCGATGGTCTTCGGAGGCTAAAGGGTTCGTTTAATCGCTTTAAATTAAAGTCCCCACTGGAAATCAGTCTTGTTACTGAGTGGGTAGACTCTAAATTTGAATTTTATTATTTTAATTTTTGTATATTTTACTATATACATCCACGAGCTTCGAATCTACGCATCCAGCTGACTCGAGAAGGCTCGGTTCGCATCCGAATCAACGACCATCGCTAATCGACCGCATTACATTACAGTACACACCCCCGATGAAGCAGCCGGCAAACAGCTGTTTAGATGAGCGAGAACACACGGCACGTACCCATAAATCAGCCGCATATAGCCAGTGTTGTTCCGCCACTGAATAATAAATAAAGAACATGAAAATGAAATGACGTCAGAATGAAACTAGTGCGCATGAGCGGAGATATATAGGCCTACCACCCCACTGGGGTGAAATATTGAGTCGCTCGTTGCGCGTTGTTTGTTCACGTTGACCAACCCCAAGACAAGGGTCAGTAACTCGGCTACACACCACGGTTATTGCCTGAGTGGGTGTGGGGGGGTGGGTGGGGGTATCACCCATTTTTTAATCCCCCCCGCCGCCGCAAGCGTCCTCTGGGTTGCAAGCAATAAGCTGAGTAAAGAAGGCGAAAAGAATCAACGGCTGAGCACACATTGGGACACGTACTCTAATCTCATGGTCGAATAGTATTTGTTTTCGAACATACTCTATATTGGCCGTCTTTAAACTTCTAGTTTACAATAGATTAGAAAGGTATTATACAGATGGATAAAATTAAGATTATGTGGGATATTATTGAAATTGTCCGATTTTATCCAAAACCAGACAATTTTACATTTTTTTTTTGAATATCTGCAGATCATAACAATCATCATTCCAAAATTTGAAATGGAATGTCATTTTAAAGGTATACGAACAAAAATTCATAAGCTCTCACGCTTGCCAAACTATCTGTGTCGAAGCGAACACTCGAATAGGCCACGTGACATGATATTATCTAAACGTGACATGAAATAGGCACACAATAAATACACTAACGCCACACGTGCAATGCAATGTTCGAATATCATGCCCCCAGGCCGTACCTGCGCACATTGCAGCAAAATGACGAAAAACAACGCGACAATAATATCGGGCGAAAACGTGCGCTACCCTGGTCATATTGGGTCAGGGGAATTCCACCCTAGAATGCTCGAGTTTGGTTTGCGGTCGTCGGGGACATTGACGGCCAAGGCGTCGTCGTGTCACAGTATGATCGCAGCTTAATCTCGACTGCGGTGAAACGTGGAATACAGATGTAATAATAATATAATATAACCAGATACATGGACAAAGCAGGTAATATACCGCGTATACCGACCGAATCAATAACAGCCCCTCGGCCTCGGTATGGGAATGAACCGCACCGCACATTCCCACGTAGGCCTAATATCAAGCAAGCGGTGTGACTGCTCATTTAGAGGGCGCTGGGATGCGGCGTGTCCACTTCAACGGTAATCTAGGATCACTTACATTATGATATAAACAGATAAAGGTATGAAATTGTATATAGATTTATTCTTGAATCATTAACATAGGACTTGACGTTCTTGCACTCTACATATACGTATGGCAAAAGAAAACATTTTTCGGTCAAACCAACGACTATTCACGCACGGTTGACGGACCTCGCTCAACGGCCACCACCACAGAGGAAGACAAAACAAATAATGGACAAAACAGGCAATTTATATATATATCAATAAAATTAAAATAATTGCGGGTTATTCCGCCACGTCCTACCTCCATATTGTGCCGACGTTTCAGGAACCTTATGGATCCTATCCTCAGGGCGTCGAACTCTCAACTGATGTCTCCCGCGCTCGCTGATAGTGAAACTCTCTCTCTCTCTCTATATATATATATATATATATATATATATATATATATATATATATATATATATATATAAAGTAAGGATACATTTTTCGGTTAAACCAATCCAAATTTTATTTATAATAATTGCAACCAACAAAATCTTAGAAATCAAATATATATATATATATATATATATATATATATATGTGTAGATTTGTCGGTCCATTCTAAATGTACATTATCAAAGGAAATAATTTGAGTGTAATTTCACATTATCGGAAAGGTTCATAATGTGCTTTTGTCGTGATGATCATAACGGTGATATTGACGCGCTGCTAAAAGCTCCACAACCCGTTCACAACTCCGCAATGCCGTCGATACGCGACGCCTATCAACGCGTTATTACGCCCTGAACTAAGCCACATAATCTTTGACGAGCGAGTATAGCAGGTATTATAATGCAAACTGACGTCGGCTGTGATCATCGCTTCACATTGCGTTCAGACAGGACTTTAAAGCGTTGCTTGCTCTGAACTCTGAACAACACTAAACAGAGACTTACGCACGCATTCTGGTGGCAATAAAATGAACAAATGCACAGGTATATTGTTTAGCTGTCATTGCAGACACTAATATTGTTTAGAGTATATAAAAACGGTAGCTCGTTATCCAAAAATAACGTGGATATAATTGTGTTCCCGCTCCTTCATTATGAAACGGTCCACATAATGTCAATCAAACAAAACATTAAGATGTCTCGTGTTTTCTTTTTTTTTTATATAAACTTGATTTGTTTGGTACCTAATTTGTTATTTTCAGCCATAATTCATATGACTTTCTCATTCTTAGAGCATGTTCCAACTTGATGTTTTTAGTCGACTAGCTTCCATAGCAGACTATAACGCACTAATTAATTACAACAATTGTTAATGGTTGTGGTAGTCGGCGAACTAGGCGAAGCAGGCCAAAATAGAAAATTGGAACTTAACACTGCTTTTATACAATTTGACAACCGTTTATCTACGTCACGTGACGACTATTAAACAAGGTAGGTAGAGGGCGCACCGAAAAAAATGTGGACCTATACTATCACACCCGTCCTGAGATAGTATACACAGACGTATTTCCGAATTATCGCGTCGCATTGTTTGAATAAACACGAAACGTCGGGTCAGATCGAAGGCAAAGCAACCAGACGGGAGAATCATTACTAAAACAAATTAACACACATCGAGATTTCGTTGCATACAAATCGAAATTAATGTATATACAAATCGAATATGGATGGAGAATTGTGTCAGTCGGTATAGGTATTGTTTCACATACGGTTTCTATCAAATGTAATTGCTAACGAAGGTGCGACTGTATGACAACCACACCTTGTGCCACTAGAGCTTTCATATACAGACATACAGACAGATAGATGTAACTGACGGGAGATGGGACAAACGACGGGGGGGGGAGGGGAAGGGGGGAGGGAAAGAGAAAGAGAAAGAGAGATTGATTGATGTCATTATTCAGACAGGTGTCGGGATCCTCTTTCATCCGAACACTTAAATGCGTTTGCATACACAGTGCGGAAAACTTAGATTAGACTATACAAATATATAAGTATGCATATACAACTAAATAACCTAAACATTAAATGTGTAATTAAATTGAAAAAATCGCTAGTCATAGCCTTGCTAATGACATTATTACGTAAATTACAATAAAATACACTGTTGCATTTGGAATAAACCGCGTCGAGACGATGTAGAAGCATTGGGGCTTTTTCCATTTCCACCGACTTTTCGTCTGAGCTACATCAGACATTTTCAATGTGACTGCATGATCTCACTAATGTTGAAGTCACAGCGGTGCGGCCACAGTCTTATGTATCGTGCGTGGACGGTGCGGGGTGGCGAGGTCATATTCGGCTTATATTAGTCCCGCTTCTTATCATATGGCATTTAATGTTCGTATTTGTAATGTACCGATAACCATATATGTAACAACTTGTTTTTGGGATACCTCTTTGAAAGAAAACCAAATGAATTGATACATTCAAAACCACATTCATAGCATTTTAACAAGTAGTTATAATATTAATAAACGTTATAGCCTCACTTTTGTGAAAACAATTGAAGAAATCGATTTTGCATATACAACCTATCCACTGAGCTGCAAAACTGCACGTGGGTGCGGCGATTTAGTCAATCGAATTTCCAAAGATAACCACTATGTGGATGTGCTATACATACATACGCCACGAGACTATAAACCACGTAATTACATTATCTCACAAGAAATAATTCGTTTAAAGTTCGCACGCATAAAAAAACACGCACACACACACTTCCACAGTCCGTCACACTTCCGTCATTCCGAATGTAATTGAGTATTCTCGCCCGATCTTGCTCCCGCTACGCTATATGTATGTAGTACGCGAGCTCTTTACAAAGTCGATAATCAAATTTGGCAATAGCGTGCCCTAATTGGGATCTTAACGTAGTGACGTCAGTACAAAGCACTTAAGCAATGAGGGAGTTAGGCCTAGTTTTACGCAAAGTTAGAGAGAGAGAGCGACGATAGAGAGCGAGAGAGAGAGAGAGAGAGAGAGAGAGAGAGAGAGAGAGAGAGCGACGATAGAGAGAGAGAGAGAGAGAGAGAGAGGAGAGAGAGAGATGCTAGCAATGAAGACACCGCCGTGTCATTTGCTTTAATTTAATTAAGTCGGATCAAATAAAATTGATTCGCAGTAATCCCGGTGAGCTTGAAAGAAAATGGGCGTGGTTTACGAGAAGGTGTATTAAAAGCATGTCAAAGTGATTCTACGTCAACGTAAAGGAAGCGTGTTGCTGTGTGTAAAACGAAAAGAGAGATGTTTCATGAATGTATAAGACAACAACTTTGGTTCTTTACTCAAAGACACGTAGTATAGGCATATATTATTTTTTTTTTTTTTTGGAGGGGGGGGGGGGGGGGGAGGAGGGTAGCAAAATGTCTCGATAGTTCCATTTGAATATGGAAACGTTGGAACTAGAAATACTGGTGGTGGGATTAAAGCGGATAGCGATGATCATATAGATGGACGTAGAAGTTGCTAGAACTTGATTCGGCTATTTATTTAGCATGAGAGTAGTTACGTTAGGGCAACTTTAAAGGAGGTCATCCGCTTAGTAGAGTGCACTAACCTCATTATAGTCGCCCACTGTGTTTAGGATTTTCGTAGTTTCAATAAACACCCGACATTTTTCACTGAGATCTGTGCAGACAGAAGTAGAAAACGAAGTTGGTGTTATATTGAAGTCGGACCTGGCTATTACGTCAGCGGTCCTATTCTGTATCATTTTATTCCATATCCTGAAATGAATTCTGCCTAAATTCGAAACCATTCGCTCAATATTACCGTTTAGTGTATCGAGTAATATACACTCGACGACATTACATTACATTCAACACGATAACGTCCTTGTCTTTTCCCAATACCCACATTGTACAAAACTAGACGCACATCTAACATTGAAACGCCCATCTTGTGTTTTGTTACTATGTATAACAATTGTTATTGTTGTTGTTTATCATAGTTTTCCTGGGCCCGAATCCACAAAGCGAGGTTAAGGCTGGGGGTTATTTTAAGAACAGAAATTCATAACCACTGTTTGTGGATTCTAAAAAAGTGGCTATACAGTCGGATAACCCCCGAAATTAACCTCGATTCTACTTAACATCGCTTTGTGGATCCGCGCCTTGTATGATACACGTACTGGAAAAATTGTTTATTTAAGTGTACATATTAAAATCATAAAGTTAATATGGATGATGTATTTTGCGGAATTCTTCTCAGGACACAACAAAAGGCAACAGAAGCGACCTAGAAGAGTAGCGATATTTTTAGTTTGACACGGTTTGAAGCTCCACCCCCTAGTTATGTCCAGCATAACAAATATGGCTGATTATAAATAACATAATATGATATGAATAAAGTATGATATAATATAATCCTGTCAGGATGTCACGGATGTAAGGGGGTCACATAGCGATGGAGCGGAGCAGGAGGCGAGCGTCAAAGTAAGAAAATCTTGAGTCTACTCTCTATCCCAATTCAAAATGCACGCCGGCAAAATGCAAACTAAAAGGAATTGTTTCTTATTGTTGGAGACGAATGCTGTCAATCATCCCTTTATTTGGCAAACCACGTACTTTCTAACATAGTAAAGACAGCTTCAAACCACATGGACCTTCGATCATAAATATTCAGAATTAGCCATTCTTAAAGAGTTTGTAAGAAAAGTAGTAAAATACACTCAGTTTCATTAAGTGATGGTAATTTTTCTGGAGCAAGAGATAATTATGGCAGACCCTTTGAAAAATAACTGAATCCTGAGCCCCAGTCTTCGCTATTCTCAAGCGGGTGTTTTTTTTTTTTTTTGTATTTGAATAGAGATCATTGATGGTCACTTTTTTAAACTGTATCCTTCCCGGTCACGTGACAAGCTTGACGTTTATACAACCTTGCACAGTGAGCGGGAAATAAGCCGCCCTTTGAGGAGTCCTCTTTACCGGCGTGTTTCTTGGATAGAGTAGAGACGAACTTCAGTACAGTGCACCCACGCACAGGGTAACTATTCTCAACGCCGGAACAGTTAGCTTGTGTGTGTGTGAGCAGTGTTCGCGTGGGGCAGGCGAGTATCGATCCCGGTACCCCGCGTGCAGCGAGTAGAGTCGGTCCCAGTGGTGGAACATACAAGCCGCGGCCACATCTCAGCGTTATACACCCGTAAGCCGAACTAATTAATCCGTTATTATAGACACACAGATCCAATTTGACGATTATTGACGACGAACAATAGGACCGTTTAACACGGCCGAGATGAAACTGAATACTACTAAATGCTTCTGTCTACAACCGCCTAGATTATTATTGTCCTCAATTGTAAATCAGTTTTATATAATTAAATAAATAAATCCATAACAATAAAAATATTGTTCACATATTGTCCTCCTTTTTTATAACTAACGACATAAATAATAAAATGGATAAGTGTAACAATATTATTAAGGTTAAAATATTGTCCTATTTTGTAAATCCGTTGTAATGTACAACTGAATGATACTATGGGCTGGTTTCACTCAACTATTAATCGCCGATTAGCCGGTAAATGGAGTTTTGCTACGAACAAACATGGCGATTGCCGTGTATGTAATGTTTGTTGAAATCATAGTTACCAAACTATGAGATTACTAAATCGGAGCTGAACGAAGTTTGTGAATTCGGACCTGATAATAAAATGAATACAATTTTGGAATATTGTCCTCCTTTGTAAATGTATTTTCCTTTGTAAATCAGTTTTATACCTGAACAGGATACACATTAAAAATAAATAATGAAACGTGAGTACAAATATAATCTCTCGATGGCTGCGCAATCTGTAATTGGAGTATTTTTCTTTCCGCATTGATTAGATAATATTCATCACCACAATACATAGATACAGATTCGCTCACCAAGCTTCAAAGCTGAAACGCAACTTGCTGAGGTTTATTACCAGACTAGGCCGTTATAACATCAAGCAAAGAGAATGTATCATATCATACATGAGTTACCTCAAAATGAATTATGAGTAACCACGGTGTGTATGTGTGTAGGCCTACCCTTAAGCTTCAATCAATAACTCATTAATTGATCTAATCTACAACTGTAATGCATTCCGTATAACCTGATTAACACAATCTACATAACTGTCCATTATACATCTGTATATACTATCTAGCATTACTATAGTTTGCAACCAGTAGAAGAAGCATCACTGTAAAAAAGGGGATGAACAGGGGAATTCAGAAAGTTAATTTGAAAAGCAAAGTAATCAAAACAATATTTAGCCACAAATCGCATTTCACACTACTATACTAGATCGAGATAATGTAGTTTAGTTTCAAAAACGTTAATCATCGGGCTGAAATCTACCAACGAGGTCTCGCCAGTGGCGGATTTCGAGCTTAAAGAAGAGCGACCCGACTTCCAGTGCGTGGACGCCACTGTCTGCCATGTTTCAAGATCGTAATTACCTTAATAATTGTAATAACTGTTGCGAGGTGCATGTGGGCAAGAAAAAGAGTATAATACACCTACGCGTTCTTACTATGGGAAATTACATTTTTAGAGAATATTCAAACTGGGACTTCTACTTATGACCGTACAAACAAGAAAATACTGCTGGTGGTACGAACGCATAGCTGCTGGGTGCAGTTTAGCTTACTTTATATCAGTTTACGAATGTTTATTAAAAAAAGAAAAAACTCTGGTTTCGCGGTAAAAACAGTGAAAGAACGAAATAGAATTTTTCTCTTGACTGCGGGTCATGTGAGGAGCTCTAGGAGACAAATAATTCCAGGGAAGTTACATTGAGAGACAGAGACAAACAGTAAATCGATTGATTATATACTTGGTAATTAATATGACGATTAAAACAAATATTAGAAATGTGTCAATAATTATAGATGCCTATTATGAACACGCCTACCAAACATTCAGCAGCATATAGGGACATGGCACAATACATCCTATACGTAGATACATTTCTAATTAGGCTACATGGTGTGAAATTGTGAAACTTGAACGAATAAGAACATAAAACAATGGCCGCCACGTCATCCAACAGACAGCACGAGCACGTACGCCACTGCGAAACCCATCCAACGCAGCGGCGCGAGCACACGACAAGAATTAAATTAATCTACTCTAAGCAAATTGAAACAACACTCGGAGAGAATGAAATGAAATCCACGCAACACAACAGAACAGAACAGAACAGAACAGAACAGAACAGACGACTCCGCCGAGAATACGGACAGCGATTTATCAAAACTGTGCGTGTGGCAATATGGCAACATTGTCTAGATTAATAAATTAAGCCGTTGCCATTTTATTTTACATTTAGTGTTTCCGCTTCGAACGCGTTTTGCATTTTTCATTTTCTCCAACAGACACATCCACGAATTTGCATTTGATTGTTAAGGCAGGGCAAGACGGGGTACTGATGCAGACTTGTTCACGCGAACTATTACGAACAGAAGGAAAGGGGCGTGGCGGTACGAGTGACGTAAGAAACCTGTGTGAACAAAATGTCGGAGTTCTGAGGATGCCACGACGAACAAACGTCAGGATATAATATGAGTGAGCGTGAGACGATGCATGGCTAACTTGAAGGCGTTGTACATGGATACGTGTAACGTACGTGGTTCGCAAGATGATTCATTCAAGGCCCGTTTCACCAAAATTAAATCCGGCGATTTTCTGTTAATCGGAGATCAAAAATGGCGCCCGGTAGAAGTCTTATGAAAATATGTACACCACTGTACTGGATCGAAGTGGCATATACGAATGTCAGGTGTTTTTATCTACAGTTAAGTAATTACGCAGGACCATTCTAGCTAAAGCTAGACGGAAATCAAAGCAGGAGACGTAGAATACGAGAGAGGGAGAACAATAAGAAATCAGAGACGACAGTAATGTAAGGACCCCCTCGCCAACGTTGCCGGGAGCTTTTTCCAAGGTCCTATCTGGTTGGCGTGAGCGACACGAGAAGAAGAAATATAATGTACAGAGAGATGGAAACCAATATCGCAGGAAATGACATCCAATAACATTATCGGAAATATTGTAGCGTTTCTCGCGCGGAGGTGACGGAGCAACTTTGAATAATAGTCCGACTTCGCCGACTGTGATCGCGCCAGGATTGACGCACGCGAAACGCAGATATATATACAATACAAGACTTTCACGCAAACAAATCCAACTCTCGTATATCGATGGGGTGAATATATAGGTATATGCGCAGACAAATGACGTGCAAAAAGGCAGTTTCTATTTCGACAGAAGTTAAATATATTTCAGAGTACGTCCGTGAAACCAAACATGTGTCATTAATCACGCAATTCAACCATTTTCTCTAGATTTACTCCCGTTTGTAATAAATAATATCATCAAGTATGTTTACGAAATAATTATCGATTTATTTATTTGTAGTTTAACGACGTATTCCACAGCAATAGGTAATTATGACGTCGGCCGAGTCAGATGCGTCACACATCCCCGGGGTCGTCGTAAGAGAGTCCACTTTGGAGGTTGGGGGGTTGGGGGCGTGAGGGCTTTGTTTGTGGGCGTTCAAGTCACAAAGAGACGAATGAATGAGAAGAGACAAGAGGAAAAAGTTGAAAAAGTGACCAAGACGATGATAAATGAGCAAAGGGATGATGGGGTTCTGGATAGAACGAGACCCCTCTCTCGCGGACATCGGTCATCACGTGGATTCACCCACCTCGACCGGGAAATAATTATTACATCGACATACGACCATTTTATGTGTTGATATAATCGAGATAAAACAAACGTGGACATGTTTATTTACTTATTGGCAATAAGTAAATAAACATGTCCACGTTTGTTTGTTGTTTGTTTGTCATACATACGTTTTCTGAAACTAAAATGAACAAATGTATTTTAAAATAAAAACACTATGTTTGTTTGGTTTACTTTGTGTGTGGGGGGGGGGGGGGCTTCGAGCAAGTTCTGGACTGTATATACGTACTGTAAAGTGTAAATAATACTAACTGAAAGGCAATAAGTTATTGCCTTTCAGTTAGTATTATTTACATTATTAATTACAGGCAATAAGTTATTGCCTTTCAGTTAGTATTATTTACAATTTACAGTACGTATATACAGTCCAGAACTTGCTCGAAGCCCCCCCCCCCCCCCCCACACACACAAAGTAAACCAAACAAACATAGTGTTTTTATTTTACAATACATTTGTTCATTTTAGTTTCAGAAAACGTATGTATGACACGAAACCTCTTCCATATGTATCATTATGTATTGGAATACAACATATATGGGTGTAGTAAACTTGTAAGTTTCTACGTAGGTATATGTAATCACAATTTTTTTCAGCAAAAAACACGCAATATAAAACTAAAGAGCATACATGCCTTATACTTTGGATCGATAATGTTATACGTTACGCTGAACACGTCTTACTTGAAAGTATCTCGTGATTATAGATCCTATTTCAAAACACACTTACTGCATGCATGTGAATATGGGTGTGTTGTTACTTGCAAGTGTGCGAGCAGAAGACTTGTGTTACAAAAACAATACCTTTACAGCCTTCTCTCGTTACAGTTATTATAACGTGGCATGCCCATATTATATCAAGTACCAGCTAGTATGAAAAAGATATCGAATCATATCGTATAGTACAGTGCATGTGAGGTATGTATTATTATAATAATAATAATAATAATAATAATAATAATAATAATAATAATAATAATAATAATAATAATAATAATAATAATAATAATAATAATGATGATTTTTCGTAGGAATATCTGTTATAGGGTGCACACCAGCTTTACCTGATGTGCCCCTCTTCAGGTGACTTTTAAGGTGTTTGGATAGCTGGGAAGGAATGTCCGAGGGCTAATAGTAGGACTCAATCCCAGAATTCGCCTTTACGACTGAGGAAAACCTCGGAAAAAACCTTCAGTCAGGACTGCCGGTGGTCGGAATCGAATCGGCGACCTCCCGAATTAGAGTCTCGCGTCTTACCGCTGAGCCACCTCTATACTATAGGTGTACGTATACTGTATATTAGTTGGCAAGATTCTATAAAAGGGAAAGCAACAGTTGGAAGAAAACTCAGTGGAAAGTAAATCTATACAACATTCACAACTTCCCTCCGCAAAGTGCTTCCACAGAAACCTTGTCAATGCTGACGTGATACGCCTAGATGAGTCGGAGTATGACGCCAGCATTCAAAAGGTTGGTGTGGAACGACGCACTTTACGCAGTAGCCAATCACAGAGTCTCTTACAGCGCGGAAAATCCTTAAATATTGTTTTTCAGTTGTGTTTGTACTTTGTTCTACTCTTCCAACTGTCAGGCTGACATTCTAAAATAAACGGGAAGAACAACAAAAGTACATAACAGCACAAGTCTCGATTTAAAAAAATAGATTTTTAGAACCATTATAACTCTGCCGCGTACAGAACTTCCGGCGGTAGTACAAGGGAGTGGAGCTCACGAAAATGTACGCGCGCACTTTGGCAAGTGTGTGCATTATGGTCGTGATTATTGTTCATGTGGTGTTCTCGTAAATATATTTATCATATTCAAATTGACTTCCAAAGGATGGCAATAAATACAACTTAAACACACACTATACAAGGAAAATATAATTCAAAAAAGAAAAAAGAGCGGCACCAATGTCTGAATCCCATGGTTATATGAAGTAAGGAGTCACTCGATGGTATCAAGCCCAGCATTCCAGAAACGACGCAGTTGGTAATATCACGTCAGGGGTTGGATATCCGGCTAGGACCAGTCAGCATAAGTCTGTCACAGTAGATGTATGTATTCACCCTACATTTCCCTACAGGTTCATCAGTTGGCCAACGTTACCATCACAAGTGGTATTTTACAGCGCCCACGCAACGCATCCGTATCAACTATAGGTGAAACACCACTGCCGATAAGTTATTGAACTTGGCTCAGTTCAACTCGAACGTTTCGATATATCGATTGGAATGGAACGTCTTCGCTAGCGTTGAGTGTGTATATTGTAGAGTAAAGACCCACCGCCAGAGGTTGCTAGATTAGATGTATACCGCTTCGTAAAGTCAACGTACGCTAGACGGACAGTAGCAGAATGTAAACGCATCACTGATCCGTACACTATCGTGCGTTATCATCGTCCACGCACTTGCGTTCTGCTACTAGCCGATTAGATAATGTTGAGCGGTACGAAGCAGCAGATAGACAACCGGAGCCGTTGCGTATAAGCTGGCCTTGTATTTGTCACCAATCTACCAATTTGATTCGCACACTCTCTCTCTGGAGAAGAATATTCCAACTATGTAAGAATGAAATGCGAATAAATATCTACACCACAAACTACAATACACACTCAACGGCACATTAAACAGCCGGAAATGCCCTCTTTGCAGGGTCGCATCGCACGAAGCTCTAGTCGTGCGTGGACCAACGCCGAGTACACTTCTTACTCCCACATCGAGGTGAAACGAAATACTTGAACGGTGAATGGTGACCCAGCCAAGCCGGCGGTACGCGCGACACCGATAATTGTGCAAGGGATGTGCGACCAAGTCGAAGGAGTGATTTTTGTTGTTATTGTTATTTATGATTTCATTACTATTCATTGTTTGCATAGCTTAGTTTTATTTAAGGTCCTCCTTTGTAAATCAGTTTTTATAACTGAATAGGATAGACATTAAATAAATAAATAAATAAATAAATAAATAAATAAATAAGCCCGCGAGAAACCTGGCCCGTATATCGCCCGATTTACTTCCTCACGGCAATACACCGTTTTAATACCATTAGCATGCGTAATTTTAAAAAAAATTTCAACGAACATACTTAAAATGTCAAATTCTCTAGAAAATATCGATGTTACAATATTCGAATGCGTACCACGGCGGACGTGAATCGTGCGTTTACATGATCTAAACACTATACCGTACGCAACGAGAGGTCCGCAAACGCACACGCACACGCACGTCGCAGTAATTTATCTATACTTTGAGTCGAGACGAAATACTATTCACTACAGTCTAGTTCACACTTAAATGAAGCGTCTATGAAACACGATCCATTAACAGAAGAGTGTTAATAAAACAACGTGTGATATGTATCAAAACACTTGAGCCAATCTGTTCCCGAGTCATTCTTATGTCATATTATACTTGACTAAACTAAACTAAACTCTCATCGACCGATACAAGTGTTTATCGAGGACGAGTGCTATCGTTTGGTTCAATTATTGGGAATTGAATTCTAGAAAAGCTTAAGGTAAAGAGCGGAACGTCTGTTTTCTTTCTCTGCTCTGGGGCAAACGGTATTTCAGAAATGTTAGTAGTTACTATAATAATGGAGTGGCTATTCTTGCCAAACAACAATAGTTAACGTAAAACACGTACAGAATGTATTACCGAGAAAAAAATGATAAAGCAACCACACGAATATGAAACTGTAAGATTACCTCCGAAAATTCACCAGTTTTTAAGTAAGTGACCTTGGTAACAGTTTTATGGTGATTGTTTAAACAATATTTGAGTTTGCATTTTGTTTTAAGGGTATTCAGACACGTAGATAGCCGAACATCATGAATACTAAAAATGAAACTCTTCATACAGATCCCTGCGTAATTTCCAATGATATATCAGCCCGAATATTCGTTGCGAAAGGGTTTAAAATACGGGGCGGGTAGTCAGTACGGCGGGGGTGGATGGGGGGTGGGGGTGGGGGGGGGAGGGGGAGGGTGGGCCAGCGGTCGGATCAATAGCCCGATCCTACAAAAACCCATCTCTGCTTCCCACCAAGACATGGCCAAAACAGGGACTTGCCAGCACTAACACTCGTCAATGCCCACTTGTTGAGAGGTATAGCAAATAGCCATGGCCAACCAGCACCACCTGACAAGGACACTCACTCAGTGGAGAAGTGTGCGCGCCAAGGGTAAAGGTCATATCCCTCCCTCGTGGGTAGAACAAAAACGAACCATTCAAGTATGTAGCTGTGCTCTATACCTACGTTTCCATTAGGAATTACTACCTCAACATAAGCCAAAGTAGACCACTTCTAACTTAATTCATTAACTGAATTAGACTTGATACCAAAGGCAAAATTACTGTTTTGCGAGCAGAATCTAATTTGAATGAGTGGGTGAGCAGCTGCGCGCAAATAGCTACTACTAGCCACTAAAACTAAGTGCATTAGATGATTATAGCACCGAAAATAAGAGCAGGTGAAAATATATTTAGACGTTAAATTGTTCCAAATATTACTTCACGGTTCACACTCATGGAAATTTGAAAGGGGGCTATTAATTACACTAGATAACCGATTTATTTTATAATAAACTGAAAGTTGACTTTGATTTAGAGGTGGAATACACTGAATCTATGGCTTAGCCCCCCCCCCCCCTCATGCCACCTCACACTTACAAATGAAATTGCTTAATTTGCAATGCTAAATAAAAACGATAAAACCAACTAGCAAACCGAACAAATGAAATATCTCCACCTATAGGATCTGATCGAGTCGGCCAATCATACGAGGGGACTATACGAGCTCAATGTCGAGAGTACAGTCCAGTCAAACCAACAAAACTCATTGAATGTTGGTTATTCATTCATCATTACCGCCTCCATTACATAGCGACTTCTTTTATCTTACAGAACAAAAGAATTTAACTCACCTCATTACCATGTCATGCAAGTAATACAACAATGCCTGCTGAAATTAAAAGTAGCCTACTTTTAATTTCAGCAGGAATTATGTTTGCTACAATAATTAAATTCGAAAACATATTTCCGGTTTTCTACACTAAAAAGTAAAAACCAAAGTTTTACCACGATACAAATCACCATCGAAATGTAGTGTGCAGTCGAAAACTAGTAAGTACGTAATAACTAATATTGTCTCCCACATACACTAGGGCAAATCCTTTAGTAGGGTTGACCCTTCACAATACTGTAACATTCAGTTTGTGTAGGCTACTAAATCCGAAGCTCTCGATCTACAGTCACCTAAGTTAATGTTTACTGGAAGGGTACGAGAATTAAACAAGCAGGACACACCACATCCTGATGTTAGTCTCCTGGCAAGGACACTGTACACTTTTATTGACTACACTTGATACAATGCCAAGTATAGGCCTATGTACTACGTGTAGTATTAAATTGATCAGTGTTAACAGTGGTCATATTGCTTATTGATTTTAATGTAAGAAGAGTTTTATAGTCTTGCATTTTATTGGAGTGAACCGAGATACATTAATAAATTATACCCACACTAAAAAAATGATAAGCACTTTAAAGCTGCGTACCACATTCCTATCCCAGCATTTACTAATTTTTAATAAGGCTACCAAAATAAAAAATTGATATAGGCCTACATTGCACATCACACTAGCACTTTGGTATCAAGTCTATATAGATTGAGTTGAGAGGAGAAATATTAAGACAGGGTGAGAAGGGTAAACTCCTCAATGTACAAAACATATCCACGGCCTACTAAAGTTAAGCTTACAATAAAACTTAACCTATGTACACATCATTAAGCACGAGAATTCATTAAATTGCACTACTACGTACAGTAATCTGAAATAAAAGATCCCCATCTTCTTGTCGAAATATTGCTTATGCCCTACACTACACACGCACATGTAGCCTACATGACCTGCTTCACACGCTAGAAGAGGCATTTCATAATTACTTTTCAATTGAACCAATATCCCCACATAGAAATCATGACGAAACCGCAAAAATTAGATTGCTTGACGAACACTTTTAAAAATACAAACGTACTATTAAACATGCTAGTAAATACATGCAACACTTACATTTTCTTCAACAGTTTTCTTGATTTTGGCGCTCGCTTCGCTGACAGTTTTCCCAGCTTTGTTTACAGCCGAATAAAGGAAGCTGCCTATGGACTTTGCACCTTGCAAAGCTTTTGTCGACACTAAAAAAAAAGAGGATGAAGGTACAGTTTACGTTAGTGAAAAATAAAACCCTTAATTCATATTTATAAATTGTATACAGTAGTACATTCAGAACTGGAGATGCTTATTGACTAACAAACCTGAATTCGTGGATTTGGATTTAATCTAAATTGCAGCTGTCAATCTCATGTTACCGAGACATAGGCCTATTGATATGAAAATAATAATATACTTAGATACTAGCACGTAGAATCTCAGTATACCTATCACATTATTTGCATGTAATTTCTAAAATGAGTGTAAATTGAGCTCCTTCCAAAAATGAATACATGACATTTCATGTAATGTTTGTTGGAAGAAGATAAAAGTTACATAATCTAACTCAGAATTCAGAGCAGACTTTGATACAAACTCAATAACTACGATGTCACTCATGTCACCACTTTGAAATAAATGTGTACGTTTACCTGCTCCACCTGCAAAACCAGCGCCTTCTTTATCTTCGCCTGGAGTTCCCGGCTCAGACACTGGTGCATCACTGTCGGCACCACCAGTTGCACTATCAAACAAGGAAACAGTCTTATCACTATGGTGTCCATTTTATGTATGCCTCGCTCACTAACCTGCCTACCAGAAATGTCAATCTCGTTTTCCGAGTGCGTTGTCACAAGGACTTGTTAGTAAACTCGGTAGTCTATGCCAAATAGCTGATGCCACCTACTAAACTTGGACATAGGACAATTCAATGATCACTTTCGAAGCTTGCCTGACAACCTTGGTGTGAGGGATATTACCAGGAACACTGAACATGTACTGGTACTGTAGCTAAGAAGACAGTGGTATCAAAACCAGTCAGAACTGACTTACAGTTACACTTAGCACATTTCCATAGGTCGTGTCAAAAGGAAAAAAATAAAAGCCCAGGCCAAATGGGACAGTCATTTCCAACTTACCAATTCTAGATTCATTAGCTGGGTTGACAGGACTGTGAAAAATAGATCCAGCGATGAACTATTTTGTCGACATGAGACTGCCTGGTAGGCCCTAAACTACATTTCCTAGGCTTTCTTATGAATGCTATGCCCTAAATTATGGTACCTAACAATTTGAAAAATTGTGCAACAATTGCCTCACATTGCTAATTAACAATCTAGATATGCATGCTAATTTTACATCTAGGCTATAGGCTTACTTATGCCTGGATAACATGAACATAGATACATCACGTTGTATGACTGGTCTCCACAATGAAAACATATACAGGCTGGTAAGCCTATCAGTGGTTCGGTTCATTAATAAGCCTACACAATTATTGTATGATGTAGAATCTCGATTCAAGATACAACTAAGATTTAAACAGAAAACTTATCAATCATAATTTAATTTACAAGTAGTAGCCATGATACTTCGAAGAACACGATAGTTCAAGTGAGAGTAATTTTATTTTCAGTGGAAAATCAAAGAAATGTTATTATTTTCTTAGGTGCAATAATGATGTTTTCCAGTAGGTAGACCTACTTGTGTAATGATACTTATAAATTACCTATTCTTTGTGTAGGCATATATAGCAAATTTGAGATGTAGGTCCAAATCTGTATTTACATCACAGTTAAATCACAATTTTAAATATAACCAGCCGGCATTTGCAGCTACAAGGTGCAAAAGCATATTCTTAGCTAGCCCTAGGGCCCAAGTCTTTAAATTGAAACTACCTACCAGTATGTTGCATTTTTTAGTATTTGCATGGTATGAGGGGCAAGGCTGAACATATTGCATGCTTTTGGGTCTTATTGTTGATTACAAATTTCTCAAAACAAACATTTTTTTTTGTAAATGCTATTTTATATAGGTCTGCAGGCACATAATTTTAAATGACTACAAACTATAGTGTGAAACATTTATAATCAGAATTAGGTGTAGAATAATCTTCTATTTTCATGGTGTGACACTCTGAGGTATTTTTTATAGTAGGCTACAGTACCTAGCAAGAAAGTGATCGTGAGAAGATTTTGCTTCTAGAAAAAAAAGGAAATCAAACCCAGACATTGAACAAAAACAGTTACGATTTTACCGTAATACGTTTGTTTAAAATTCTGTGAAACCTATATTAACCAAAATTTGTTAGCATAGGTCAATGTTCACTACGATAAGGGTTTCCTCACAAATATTTGCATGGCCAGCCAGATAGTTGACATCTTCAAGCCATAGTAGGGCAGTGTAGGGATAAAATTTTGTTACAGGACCTAATAATTTGTGGATACTTTTGCTCAGTTTCTTAAATTGTTTTATTATACTAGAACTAGTCTAGGTTCGCAGGATGGCTAGTGGAGAATGGAAGCAAATAGACCTGAATGTGAATATATCCACTCAGGGACCTAAGGACTTGGCTTCTGGTGAGTGTGAAACTAGGACTTTAGACAAAACCAAGGCCACAGGCAACCTTCAGACCATCATCTAACTTATCATTCAGAGATGTCCTATGAAATTTCGACAGAAGTAGGCATACCATTTGGATCTGCTGGGTGGCATAGCTAAATAATTAAAAATAAAACAACACATTTAGCTACCCCTGACAGCAGGCAAAGCAAGTAAGCTACCCCAGATCTACAAAAGCCACATATTTTGCACATGCTTCTTTTTCAAAAGTTAAGCCAAGTGGGATTCAGTGCATTAGCGAAAGCAAGCTGGATGTCTGGTCATCCTTTTACTCACCATCACGTTTAAATTACAAACCATCAAAAGATAATTACCAGTACCTAGAATTGTCATCTTCTTTCTCTTCGACGGGAGAACCTTTAACAGATTTCTCGGAGGCCGGTGACTCAGTTTCGACTTTACCATCACCAGCAGCATCGGGGTTCTCTGCAGTAGGGTCAGCCTTCCTTAGGCCAGGAACTCCTGAACTTAACCAGCCCGTCATCTGACTCTTCACATTCGAAAGCATTTCCATCTTGCTAGCTTTCGTAGGGCTGAGATCAATTAAAAAAATAATGTGTAAATTAATCATGCAGCCATAACCACGTGATCTTTGATGTGCATTTTGACAGCTACGTAGGGTTAGATTAACCTCTAGCTTACCTGGCGTCTTTCTTCTCCATGTCAGAGTTGAGTCCAATATCAGCATCTGTGCTGGGAGATTGGAGTTTCTCTTCATCGGATTTTGGAATTTCTCCATCTTTTTTACCACTACCACCCATCCAGCTACTAACTTGATTTGTTAGTCCCGAAAACATGGTTATTTTATTATGTTTTCACTAAAATACAACAAACTATTCGACCACTTATCACTGCATTACTGCGTACATCCTCACAGGCCACTTACCAGCTGACAACTAACTTTTCGACACTAGCGCTGGTGTCCGAGGCAGCGAACTATTTTATTTAAAAATGTTTTATGGATTTTGGTGACTTTCGCGATCTACTGGGTAAAATTGAAAGCTAAAAATAATCAAATCTCGTTATTTTGGTTATTTACACTAAACAAAGAGATAAGGCTAGTAGAAAGTATAACATTATTTGATAAGCAACAAATTCCTCTTTAAATAAAATTGTAATTTGTCTTTTAAACAATAATCTGCGTCATGACGACTGCAACCAATAGCAAACCAGTTTATACGCGGGCGATTCGAACACGTATTTGATACAGAACCGTTCATTTTTGGTAGTTTACTTTCTGTACGTTTGAACTTGAATTGACCAAGCATTTAAAATATGTATTTTTAATTACTATTGTAACATTGCCATAGTCATAAGGGCCAGGTTTCTTTAATTCCAATGACAAAATAAAATTGTGTAAGGATTAATGTTGGTTTAAGATTTAATGTTTTATAACTGTTTTACATAGGATCATTATCATTGGCCGGATTTATAAAACGTCGCCTCTCATTGGCTGGGCTAAGAATTTTGGGTATAAGAGATAACGTTGCTATGGATGCCTTATCTTAAACCTTTAGAAAGTGTGTAAGCGCTAATGCTTTTGGCTTGATTTGATTATGTTAACCCCTAAAGCACTGTAGTACGTGCTTATGCTGTGGGAACCATAACTATATTATACTAGTTATGAATCCTTTATAACAAGAATTCAAAATCAAAACAAAGCTCATGCTGTTCATGTAGGTATCTAATAATTGTGTATATAATTAATTTTACCACTTGTGTTGTAATGGAAACACCCATCATGTCTGTGCTGCGTGCACACGCAGACCACTCTTCGCACATCTCGTCAGAGATTTTGTACAATTACCATGTATGTCTTGAAGAATAATATCTTATATCTTAAACCTTAAAATCTTAAATATGTGTGTAAACTGACGTGTAGTAGGTTCTTAACTAAAGGAATTACACTCCCCGTTACCAGACAACTATTTATACGTGTTAAACATATTTTTAAACGGGCAAACATTTTCATCTTCCACTAGAACTAAACTACATTATGAAACTACAAACTGCATTACTGCATTATGTAGTTAGACAAAATTAAGTAACAAGAATGATTTAGTCATAGTTGCATAGGGATAGATCTATCTTACCTGGATCCATCTTTATGGTGAGCGTAAGTTGGTTCAATAAACAAGATGTAATGATGTATACGGTACTTTTGTCCAAGAGTGGTAAACGTCTCTCTCTGTCTTGATGTAAACAAAATGATAAATTCCTTCCTCCTAAGTCTCACACTCTTATATCTGGATATTAGAGGGAGGGAGACCTTATCACTGATCACTCACTCCCTGAATATGCAAGCCAGTCTATACAGTTTTTACAATACAAGTTCAAGGTTGGTGTTAGTAACTCCTCCCCAGCCCATTATATACCATAATCAATAATTGACAGAACAATTGCGATTAGCATATGAGCAGCAAGCAGGTTCTTGCTTAGCATGTGACACACACAGTCTGTAAAAAATATGAGCATGTCACAAATTTTTTGTGACATCAGTACCTAAGTTTTGAGTAAATCAAGTATGTACCATCATCTTTAAGTGAGAAACAATGGTTATAGTATACCATGTGTTTATCAACCACAATAACAAGAAAGCTATGGGGTAGTGGTTCCAATGTAGGTAGTTTTTCTTGCTACCTTTAATCTTATTGTTTTTTTGTATTGTCCTATATTCTTTGTATAGGCCTAGGCCTAGCTGTTGTGCAGATATTGTCCTCTTTTGTACACCAGTTTTATAATAAAATAGGGTCTTTGGATATGATACCTTGGTTTGGTTGCATTCCATAAAGTCGAATGAGATCGACCGTAGTTTTAATTCCCAATAATATTGCTGTCGGGCTAATCGACCTTTATTATATTCAATATTTCCTAATTGAAGTCTTCTTTTCCTATGCCTACATTTTTGGCTTACTGGGCCATCATGCATCTTCTGGTTCAGGTTTTCTAGTAGAGACAGGCTTCCTTTTCCTCGTAGCTCATGCCATTAGATGCTCTCTGTTCATCTGTTCTTCCCTCCCACATAGACTGCATAGTGCACATCCTGCTTGGTGATTCCTATTCGATGCAGGGTGCTTTCCAAGCAGATCGGGTCCTGTTTGAAGTCTAAACTGTGCAGTAGCTGTTCGTCTATTTCCATACTTCTCGATATTTCCAGTAGTTATCTTTTGCCATGCAATCAATTGCCCAGGAGCCCCTCTTCCTTCCCTTAGAAGATTGTTGTTTTTATGGATGGCAATGGAAAAATAGTCAGTGTGAACTAATTAAAATAATTGTTTGAATATTATCATGAGCACTAGAAAATGTGACAAACTGAATGCAAAAGAGATTAAATAAATCAGTTAATAAATACATAAAGCATTAAATTTAAAGGGCCACAAAGACCACGTTATATTTTATTATGGGTATGAAATATGAATTTAATTGATTACTCTTCAGGGTCTGGTCCATCCATGTGTAGTATTTTATTGAAGTATCACTGTTTCGTCTTACCTGATTCGGGTCGAGTAATGGCGTAGGCCTGTTTCAAGCGGAGTTTTTTCTTTCAGACAACACATTTTTGTCAATACTTAGTAATATTTTAGGGGTTTGCGGGCAGTACTTTTTAGGTTCAGGTAACGAAATAAAGAAAAATAACTAGGCCTAACATAAATCTTAAACAAATATGAAAAGGGGGGGGGGGGGGGAAGTTTGGCACATTTGACTCTGAAAATTTTCTGACTCTCAAAAGTGTTTTATTTCAAATATGCCCCCCCCCCCCCCCCCAAATAACACAAACCTTGCAAGATACGATGCAACAGGTTGACCAAAAGCAACCAGACAAGCAAAAAATGTAGCTTTTTAATTTTCATGACACTGCTGATAATTCATAAAATTATTAACGACCGCTTAAAGAAGTTTCGAGCACTAAAAAAAAAAAACCCAAGTAGGCCTACCCGAAAAAGCTCAAATTTGGTTATTAAAGTCCGAATTTCAGGTCAGTTACAACAACCCATAACTACCCGAAATTTCGGGTACCCGCAGACCCCTATGATGAATACAAAGTAATTAACTACTGTATTGATAGTAGAAAAAAATACTAGAGCTTATATTCAGGTACCAAATACATATGTACTTTGTCCTGTAGCAATGCATTTTGATATTACGTATAATGGAATGGCAAATAATTTAAATGTATTTGAATTGAAGTAATGTGCTGATATATTTACAATCCTCATCCACAGGAAAATGAACAAATAGTAAATTTGTATTACTGTAATTAAGAAGCAAGTACAAATAACATAGTTTCCTGAGCAACAAAGATAAAAGTAGAACCTCAAATATCAATTTAATTCTCGGGTAAGGATTATCTTCCAAGGGTGTTGTAATAAGGTAACATCACTACTTAGCCGCCGTTTTATGTCTAAATTATAATATTGTTACAATATATAGAAAAAATGACATCAACTACCAGGCCTATACAATTTGCAGACTACCCTGAAATAAAATAAATAACTCTCTTCACTTTACTTCAGGTGGAGTTTAATTATCACATGATATTTAGCACTCCTTATGTACATTTATTTCTGATTTTCAGTATTCAGACATATATATATAAAGCATTTGCACAAGTAAATACCAATTATGAAATGAGGGCCAAGGTAACCTAGGCAGATGGGAGGATGGGAGTTGAGTCAAGTTTGGTTCTGGATAACAATACAAAATCATGCCCACTAGTGACCGTTGATGAGGGAAATGTTTATAAGTCGTCACACGCAGCCAATCATCTTCATGCGTTCTTTAAAAAAAAAAAACGAGTGAGGATCAAAATAATAAATACAGTGATGGATTCGATATTACGAGTAACACGGAGTTTGACATGGTGCCGCCTCGCTGCATTTACAAAAATGGTACAATTCGTTTTACTACTATGTACTAGGAAGAATCTAATGCATCATGAATTCATTTGAAATTGTACAGGATTGCATTCATTTCATATCAAATTATTTGTATTTCGAGGCCTCTGAAATAACGCTGGCTCAAGTTCTATTTAAAATGTTTTCCCCAAGTTAAAGTCAAGATATAAAATACAGAATGAATAGGAGCCTATTGACAGCTGATTGAACTGACTCGAAAAACATGTCGCACAGATTTCCCTCGTCGAAAATAAAATCTGACAGTATTCCTCCCGACCATTTTTACTACACAAGCACAGTTCGGCACATACCTGCTGCCAAGTGGCACCTCAGTCTCAAAAGTAGTCACACAATTTGTTTTATTTATATTTAAATAATCAGACCGCAACAATATTACCTAGCGCGCAGGTAAAAACGTCACAGAGTGCCCGAGGTACGTTCGTTCGTGTAGAGAATACCTCCGGGCTAACTTTCGGCAGCGTCGGGGCGCACTCTCGAGTACCCAAACTTTTCGATGACGTGTTCATCACAAGACGCATCGCTCGAATATTCACAAAACCATTTACAAGGCAAGGCAATAAGTGCACCATCGTTCTTGCACTCGAATGAAAATGGGAGACTCATCGAAAAACTGGTAAATCACATTTTCACGTGTGACAGATTCCATAATTAATTGATAATTATGTTTTAAAGACAGAAGATTGTTTGTAAGCTTGCGGCCGAGGCGTCTGTGAGCGCGGGTTACGAAGGCGGGCGGTGTTGGGTCTCCGGCACCGGCCTCGAGCACTGGAAGAGAACCCTGGAGATGACCGACGCCACCTGTTGGTCCAGTATCTGGCTCATGACTAACGCCAACAGCCGCTGCTCCTGCTGCAGGAAGAGAGGCCTGTTGTCGGGGTGGCGAGCCAGGTGCAGCAGTGTCCCGGCCGCACGTCTCAGCATGTCCAGGCTGGTGCCCATGGAGTCGGGGTTGTCTCTGAGGGCGCCAATGCCGTGCTGGTTCGCCACGCCCAGTGCGCTCGCCTCCGCCTGCTCCACGAAGGCGACAAGTAGAGACACGCAAGGAGACTGGAGCGCCACGGTGCGAGCCATGCCGCTGTCCGCGG
This sequence comes from Isoperla grammatica, assembly GCA_945910005.1. Lineage (NCBI taxonomy): Eukaryota > Metazoa > Arthropoda > Insecta > Plecoptera > Perlodidae > Isoperla > Isoperla grammatica. Next base: position 13,759,708 of record OX246741.1, read on the forward strand.
CCGCGAGGTAGTGCAGCAGGTTTACGGCAAACTCTCGCAGGACTTGTTCCTCGCTCCGGCTAAGGAACTTGGTGAGCACCGCGCACAGTCTCTCGAGGCGGGAGTAGGGGGGCGTCGCCAACACCAGGTCCACGTTGGCGTCCGTCACGCACAGTTTGCACAGAGCTTCCAGCGCGAGCCGCTGGGGGGAGAGGGGGGACGAAGACGTGGCCGAGGGGAAGGGGTCCTGTCCGTGGGCCGCGGGACACACCGCCCAGTGGAGTAGACCGTCCAGGACCGGACGGGACACTTCCTCTGGATGTTGACTCAGGTCCATGTGGCCGGCGATGTTGGCCGCCGTCACCAGGACGTTCTCTCGGATGTGGTGGAGGAACTCCCACCACCACTCGCCCTCCCCCTGCAGCGAGCTGCACGAGTCGGCAAAGTCGGCGTCCTCCTCTCGGTCGTAGTTGCGCTGCTTCTGCGTCCGGGCGGGGTGTTCGTGGTGAAGCAGGAGCAGCTTACCCAGCAGGCCGAGGAATGTGCCGCTCTTGGCGAACTCCAGCTCGTTGCCCGGCACGAACGTGAGGTTCCTCAAGATGTTGGAGAGGCAAAGGCAGCGGCGAGCGACGGAGTCCTGAGTCTCGGTCACCAGGTAGAGACTCGCTTCGTCTCGGGCGTAACACTCGTCTTCGTAGTCCGACACGCGCCTCCGTTTCAACGTGCCCGCGGGGTCGCGGATTTGCAACTTGTTCAACTCTTCGTCTATTTCTTCTTTGATTTCTTCTTTCACTTCGGGAGTCTTCGTGGGGTCGGATTCTTCTACGGGCGTCGTCACTTCTTCGACGGGCGGGGTCTCTTCCACGGGTTTCGCAACTTCCGCCGCGGGCAGCTCCTCCCTGGAACCAGTTTCCATTGTCTTTGCGGGTTCCTCGTTTGTCACCGGGAGATTCGTCTTCGGTTCTTCAGCCTTATCGTCACTAACGTTTGTCTTACCGTTCGAAACACTCTTTTCTTCTTCCCGTGCCTCCTTCTTGAGTACTATTTCGTTCTGTTCCACTTTCTCCCTAATTTCTCTCGTCAAAACGTCGTTCACTTCTACGGGTTCTTTCTTTATCCGCGACAACACGTCACTTAACGTTTTAGTCCGTTTCTTCTTCTCACAGTTCTTCCTCTCGACGCCGATAACCAATTCTTTACTAACAACAACGTCCTCTTTACTTATCACATTAGCCTTTTCACTACTAGAGACTTCAGTCTTTTCCGGCGCGGGCGCGGACTCGGGCTCGGGCCCGGGCGGTTCCGGCACCGGTTCCGGTTTCGGCGAGAGGAGTCTGAGACTGGTGTCGGGTATGTCGTCGGCCGGTTGCCGCGCCGGCCGGTCCGGTAGCAGCCGCACAAAAGGCACGGTGCCAAACTCCCCCTGGAAACACGAGACGATGTACTTTGTGGAGACGTGGTCGGCCGTCGCCAGCTGCCAGGGGTCGTGGTTCACCTCCGCGGTGATGCTCAGCTCCGTCGTCTCGCCCTCCACGTCCCACACCTTGTGAGTGTCCAGCACGAAGATGTCCTCGTTGGAGACGACGCGTATCTGCTCCCCCTTGCGCGTCTGCAGCGTGTAGTTGGTGGTCGCCTCCAGCAGGGGGAAGCGGTCGCTGCACTCGACGGGCAGGCTCACCGAGCCAAGGTCCACCTCCATGTTCTCGGGCTTCGCTATGTCGTACCTGAAACACGTCACGTCGCATTTACAGACGGTCATTCCAATACGAAACAGAATCAGTGAAAAACATTTAATTAGGCTAACACTTTAAAAGCTTCTTTTTCCATGATCATGACACAAGACACAAAAATTAAATTCAATATCCAGCTCATAAAACCTCACATTTGGAAAATCATATAATTTATTATAGCTACGGTTGTTTTAGTTGTTGCCATTAAAGTGCTGCTCTAGGAGATCAAGAAGACCGTGGTAGGATTTTTCGTGTCATATAGTTGGCCGTGATATTTTTACCAACAATATGAAAAAATACTGGTAACAATGGTAGACGCCTTCTTTATAGCGTGGAATTAAGATGTAGTAAACTTAAAACAGAACGTGACGCATTGCCTAACGGCATGAAGAGAGAAGAAAAGGAGGCCTGTCTCTACTGGTTGACCAGATCTTACATGATGGCCTGATTAAGCCAAATGTGGGCATATGATAAAAAAAAAAAAATTTGCAGCAGCACTTCAATGGCGTCAAATTTCAAGATGTCAGCGCCCGTAAAAATCCTCTAAAACAACCGTATATGGGACACAGATCCTATAATGCACTTAGAATGAAACTAAAAGAAACAACAAGGCATGGTCCACTTAGACCAGAATAAAGCAGTTCCTCCTGGAGAAACCTTTTTACAGTCTAAATGAGTTCTTGGTGCAGATACTACTTATTTATTTCTTACTTCTTTCTAAATACAGTTGAGCCCACTTATAACGAACTTGAAGGGAGCTAATTTTTATTTTGTTAAAAAAGAACTTTGTTAAAACAGAACCAATTTGCATGTACTTTGCTTAAGATGAATCAAAATTACTTATTAAATCCAGTATGCAAAATTACCCAGAAATATAAATAGATTTAAAATACTAGGAAAGTGGAATAGCATAAATAAGTGAAGCGTGAAATAAATTAATTAGGAAGGAATTATTTTTGTATCACACTTCTACTTTTTGAAATTTTTTCGAATCTTTACAAACCATGAAAAATTACTTCTATTATAAAAAAAAGACAACTCAATTTATATCCATTCAGTTTGGTAAGTTATTCACACATAGTAAACCGTGACTGGTACATACCACTTATAAAACTGCTTCCTTTTCTGGCCTGCTCATATCATTGGGCAGGGAGTCGATAAAAACCTTGAAAGCAGCACATCTAAAAAGATGTGCCCTGTCTTGTACATCGGAGCTGCACAATTTACACGTTTACACAATTTACGGCCAGAAAAGGAAGCAGTTTTATATTGGATAGTAAGACAAAAGAATGGCTGAAAAAGCCATCTTGGCACAAGAAGGACATACCACTTGCAGTCTGGCTGCGTGGGGGGCAGTGCGTCGAACATGTTTGCCAGAGCCTTGCGGAAATGCTCGAGCAGCACGTCAAGTAGACCGGGCATGTGACCCAGACCAAAGTAAACCACGGAGGTGTCGTCAAACAGAAGAATGTTGAGAACGTCTAGCGCCCAACAACTCTCCGCCAGCAAACCTGTGGCCAGAAATCATCAAATAGAAACTATGTCTAAGAGAACGCACAAGATTCATTTAAATAAAATAACACACTGGTAAGATTAATAAAGGGGGGAAGGCAATACTATGCCTAGAAATGATGATGATTAATGATGATTGATGATTGGTAAACAAAATAGCACCAAGATATCCTATTTTTACTATGCCTACTAACATCAAAATATGAAACCTCATATCACACATAAATGAAACTGCCAATTGGAAAAAATTACCAATTCCACTACACATGTAATTCACATCTCTTCACCTACACTATTTAACTGTTACCTGAAATGCCAATGAAAAAAAACAATACCACTTTTTCAGTGGCGTAACTAGGAATTATTTCGGGGGGGGTTATTTAGGGAAAAGTGAGATGAGGGGACTGAAAGGGGTCTGGGGCGAAGCCCCAGCCGCCGGAGGCCATTTCGCCGAAGGTGAAATTTTTTTTCACTAATATAATTATTTTGTGCCTTTTAGACTCAAAGAATACTACTCGCACCACGACTCGTTTGTTTGTATTATATTTCAGTTACAGTGTTACAGTAGGTATTAACTATTAATTATGTTCTAAATAAGAATTTCATAGAAATTGTGTTTTTAATGTTTTATAGTTGTTCAATATAATCTCAACATGAAGTGAAACATTGTGGTCAAAATTCACATACATTTAAATTCTAATTCACATACCGTGATATTGTAATATTAGATTAATGCATTTTTATTTATAGGTACCCTCACTTTTACTGGTTCGAGCGAAAGGTATATTAGTTGTAGATGAACACATAAATTGAATTATTGAAAGAAATTATATATCTTATCTAAGTGAAGTGGTATGATAAATATAATGAAAATGTTATTTGTTGCGATTGTTATACAATATAGTACTAAGTATTAAATGTATTATTAAGTAAAATCATTTTCGATGTAGTTTCGGGGGGGGTTTAAACCCCCTAAACCCCCCCCTTAGTTACGCCACTGCACTTTTTACTTTTTTTAATTTAAACTTGTGAACAAATATTTAACTATTTTCAAACATCTCTACCGGTTTACAACATGATAATAAAGAAAACGAATAACTAAACTTTGCTTTAATGGCATTCCATGATCATAAAGCTAAAATTGTGAAGAATCGGAACATCTTGCGACATGTGTCTCCGTGACAGCTCAGAAAGGGATCTAATGGAGCGGCAAAATCTGGCAAGAAGGAAATATGTGGCAAACCTTTATTGGGCAACTAGGCAGAGAATGGCATAAGTTCCAACTCTGGGTGTTGAAGAAGGGTTCTCGTACTCACCCGACTTGAGTGACATCATCAGTCTCCACGCCTCGACTGGGGAGACGTCGCTCTTTGCCATCCTCTTGCGCTTGTAGAGAACCGGCATCGTGGCTTCAACGCTCTCCAGGGGGAAGATGATCTCGCGCTTGGGTGTCGACTGCTGGGGATAGGGCTGTGACATATTACCCTGCAAGGTTAACACTCCCTTTAGGAACATTCTACAGCCTTGCATGCGAGGGGGCATCGAAATGAATTACAATACTTGTCATCCCTCTGCATTCGTTGAGTGAACAAGGCCCCGTTTGGACGAAACAGTTTCGACGTTTTAATGTCTGAATTCTTTCATATGTAAACCCTAATTTTATCTACGAGACCCCTGCAGTCACCAACCAGGTAAGCTGTTGGGTTCCCTATATTCTTACCCCCTACTTGCACATATTTAAATATATATGACTAGAGGTGTGCGAGTAGCAATTTTCTGGTTCGAGTCGAGTTCGAGTTCGAGTAGTACAAAACCAGAAATTTTTCGAGTCGAGTTCGGGTAGTAAAAAATTGAAGTACTTTAATATGCTGGGATTCATTGGGAAATAGGTAGCCTATAAGAAAGAACCGTACAACAAGGTGAATACATTTCTTGTTACTTTTTATAGCTTAGTCTTAAGTTAACAGTAAGTAATCTTAACTTAGGCCTGTTGTAAGGCAACAACAAGGCCTGGCCTAGGGTTATTCCTATGGTAGGCTAGGCTAGGCACAAGAGCCTAGGCCTAGACCTAGATTAGCCTATTGCATTTGAAACTAAATCTAAATCTGAACTCACCTTGTAATTCTTTTGGCCTTTGGGTCAGTAGCAGGCCACTTCAAAGCAGAGTTCATTCTATACTCATGAAGTGTTAGCTGTGTCCTAGCCTGTATTGGCCTAGGCCTAGGCCTAGGCGGTGTATGGCTAGACTTAAGACATTTTAAAGGCCAAAAGAATTACAAGGTGAGTTTAGATTTAGTTACAAATGCAATATGCTAATCTAGGTCTAGGCCTAGGCTCTTGTGCCTAGCCTAGCCTACCATAGGAATAACACTAGGCCAGGCCTTGTTGTTTTGTAGGCCTAGGCCTAGCTGGTGTAAACTCTGCGTCGATCTTAAGATGTCTAGCACAACTCGTTGTGCTTCCACAATTGACTTTCATAGTTGCCGCACACATTTCGGTGCATTTATCGATCGCACAAAAAAAAACACGATACAAAAAACAGATAGCCTTCAAAAAGACAGGCCAGCCATTGAAGTTAAAGAAGATATCTAGAGGAAATGATGTTCCAACAATGTCTCGTAGCCATACCGGATGTTTGGGCGGGGCTTACGTATGCAGCTTGAACTAAGCTCCGCCTCCAACGCCCACATCAGTGTAGTATAAACAGCGTTTTGACGATCTCCAGCGATATATCGCGCAATAATCGAAACTCGAAAAAAACTCGATAGTCGAGTAGTAATTGTGAATTTCGAGTCGAGTACTAAAAACTCGACTCGACTCGAAAACTCGAGTACTCGCACACCCCTATATATGACTCTTTCCAAGTAAAGCTTATTTCTCTGTATTTTCCCTCCAGGTCAAGAGATTTCACGGACATAGTCATTTAATGGAATATACGTAAAAGTAAATTTTTAGGACTGACAATGCTTGGTTACAGTGGATTGTTGGAATGGGATCCAACAGCTTACATTCGAGTAAAATAAATTTGAAAATTGAAAAGACATACAATTCTCAATAATGAGGCGGTATCGAGACTGGATCTTGATCATTCAAAAGATGGCTACTGATTTCTCTAGTCACATAACAAACTAAACAATTAAACTGAACATGTAAGGAGGTGAACAAGGGTTTTAATAGCTATTTGTAACTTAATAATTCTTTCTACATGCACAGTTAATTGCTATGGATTATGTCAACCGCTCGTAGCTGCTTCAATGTAAGCAATGCAAAAGTAGTATACAATAGGGCTGCCCAACGATATCGATAATTCGATACAATATCGATAATAGATAAATAATTCGATATCGATATAGAATTAATATATCGTACATACCACGATATCGAACTTGTGCCTAATAAGCTAAGAGATACAAAAAACCGATTACGTATCACGTCACGCCAACCACACCATCGCTGTTTTGTGTGGATATTTTACAATTTGAATAGTACAACAAACAAATTGACACACATAGTAAGACATTTCAAAGCTAAAATATTTCTTTACGTAATATTGTTTAAAGAATGACCTCTAGCTGGCCTGTAAATCCTAAAAACAGACGAGAAAAGTTTCGATGTGGCGATATCGCCGATATCGATACGTCACATGAAAACTTCGATATCGCGACGCGATATCGATATTTCTTCCCGCGATATCGATATGATTTTTTTTATCGTTGGGCAGCCCTAGTATACAAGCAATAGTAAACCTAAAGCTAGGCAAATTTGTCTTTTGCTACATGAAGATGTGAAAGTTGAAGGGTGGTAGGCAAGGATTGTACCTTCATTCCTGGCGGAGGCGGCATTGGTCCAAACTGTTTGCCCTCCGGCCTGAAAGGTGGGCGTGGGCCCATGGACGGCCGGAGGGAGTTGGGGCCTGAGGAAGCCATGTTGGGTGGCCATTGCTGCGGAGACTGCAACAGGAACACACTTCATATAGCATCGTCTCTACGGCAGGCACACCTGCACTATTCCAGGTGGAAATGGGTCTTTTGAACTAACACCTTTGCTACAGTACTGTATTAGTGTAGGGTCTACTGCCTACTACACCTTATTACTATTACGTTTATTGTTAGAATTAGGCTACTATGTATTGGCACATTGATCTTGTAGCTTATAGAAGGGGAAACATGTAAATAGAAAACATTAATCTAATAAAGATCATGTTGTGATACACCTATTCATAAAGTTTAACAAAAACAAACATTTAACTGTAGGCCTATGTCAACAAGATTATTATAGTAACTAAAAAAAGTGTAGGTCTATGGGCTACTGTAGCTATGGTTCAATGTTAAATTATTTCACTTATTTCACTGAAAAACCTTTTTGAGAAAACATGCATAAACAACACTGTTTGATATTATAGATACTGAGAATATCAAATGAGTGAAGTGGAAATATGTTAAATCAATTGATTCTCCTCCAAGTAAATCTAAGACGCTATACTGAAACATGTACTTAGATGTCGATTGTCCAGCGAAGACAAATTACGTACTTGCTGAGGTGGATAAGGTGGTTGCCCTGAGTTGGGGTATCGATGTTGGTCCCACTGGTTGTTGGCGGGCTGACTATTGGGTGGGCCTGGCGGTCTAGGTGGGCCTTGGTTCCATGGCTGTGGGCCCTGGGGGCCTACCGGGCCTTGTCCAGGATAGCCTTGACCTCGGTACTGGTTGTTGTTCCACCCAGCTGCAACACAGGTGAGGTACCACACATTAGAACACTGGCAATAGTAATTAGGCACTTGCTTGCAAATATCATGCTTTACATACATGCAAAAAGAACATTACCTGATTAAGGAATATATAATTGGCCTGAAAGAAGTAGGCTACTATTTATATTTATTGCACAACATGATTACGGACAATTTCAAACAACTTTATTAAAATTTCTTTCATTCAATACATAAGGGGAAGGAATTCTTTTAGATGATTTTCGTCGCTTTACGTCTCTACATGCTATTTGAGATGATGTGGTGTGAATGATGAAAATGAAGAACAATTTTTACAAACGCCCATGTTTTATGTGGGATTCGAACCCACATCCCTAGGTGCTTGGGAGCTGCACCCCCACCACATGAGCTACCGCGGGTGGCAAACGCTTTCACTTCAACATCAGTATGCCTATTGCCAACCAAGTTCAAAATTCAGAACATTAAATCGATCGTTTACTCACCATACATGGAAGGCGGCCTCTGCTGACCGTACGGAGGAAACGGTGGTTGCTGCTGATCCTTGGCAAAGTCTGGGTGTCTTCTAGGTTGAGGGGCGGGAGGGGGCATTGTCTTACTCGGGCCTCCGGGGTAGGGGCTCGATGAGGAGGGGGGTTGACCAGGGTAGCCCTGCTAAACAACACACACACGTCAACCAATTGCACAATTATTACACATATTGTACCAAGTAATGATGTACAAGAATGGTTAATACAATACTAAGGGCCGGTTTCACCAAAATTTAATCCGGCGATTTTCTGTTAATCGGAGATCAAAAATGACGCCCGGTAGAAGCCACCATGCATTTTGTATATAATGTTTGTTGAAACCATGGTAACCAATCCGAGATTAGTAAATCGACCGATTAAAAAGTTTTGGTGAATTCGTACCTAAGCTGGCTAAAGGGCCTTAGTAATCTCTCACAACACAGTTAAAGGCTAGTTACTATAAGCAAGGCAGAATTATCAGAAATTGAAAACAATGGATTACATATTAATTAGCTACTACTTGGCCTAGAATTTCAAGAAAGTACATGCACAGGTAAATAAATAATGCAGTATGCTTAGGCCTAGGATAATATCTAGCCATCAAGATGTTTGAGAAGAACCATAGAAATTATGCAATAACTGGTAAGATCAATAATCAAGTTACAAGCTGTATGGTTATTGTGTACAATAGGCCTATGTAATTAATAGCAAATTAAACTTAGGCCCATTTCAGTTCAAAGAAACTAGGTGTTAGTGAACTTACATGTCACTGAATTAATTAGTTTGGATTCATGCTTAGAGAAGTCACTATAAGCATGATTAAAGAAAGAAACAGAGTCCAAAGATACTATGCTAGTTTATTGATTATCAACGAAGCTGGCAGAAAAATAACCATCAATTTGAATTGAACAAGTAAGCAGAGGTGGATGCATAACCTGCATTTTAGTAGATCTGAGACTGATATAGTAAACCTAGCACGTATTAGGTGTGATAGGATATTGTATGAATTGTTTTTTTTTTTGCTTTTCCCTTTTGGAATAGCATTAAGTTCTTTAGGTTATTTCTTAGTTTTTAGTTTGTACGTCATAATATTGTATACTTAGGCTAAAGTACCAAAATAGCTAAATAACACGGTGCTAATACTAGGTAAAAAATAGGCATACATACCATACAGGCATACACGTTTAAATATCTTTAAAGAAATCCGTACAAGAAACTAGAAATTAACATCTTACATCTTAAATATTAACACCCATGAGGTTTAATATAATCGGAGATGAACAGTATGATACTTTATTATTTCCTACCACCTTTGAGCTTCGAGAAGCTTATAAAATAATAAATGGACTAAAAATATTCCATCTAAATATTCGAAATATTACAAAACATTTTGATGAACTAATTACGCTCTTACATGACACAACCATCCATTTTGACGTTATTATATTAACCGAAACACAACTCAAATACACCAATGATCTCTTTAACATAACAGGATATACAACACATCACTTCACATCTAAATTAACAACACATGATGGTATAACTTTATTAATAAAGAATGATACCATACAATTACTTACTATTAATGCCACTTGTGAAATAACTCAGGCAAATGCAGTAACCATACACCTCACTAAATGCAATGAAACGTTCTCAATTCTAGCAATATACCGCTCACCATCCAGTGATGTAAACATATTTATTGATGAAATCACCACTCAACTTACTACTTTAAATAGTGTTTATAACTTAATAGTGGGCGATATCAACATAAACATATTGCCAGATGAGCACAAACAGTCTCAAATAGCAGACAGCTACTTAAATTCACTATATGCTCATGGTTACGTATCATATATTAATAAACACACTAGAGTTAATACACAATCAAAAAGTTGTATTGATCACATATTCATAAAAACGAAACAGACTAATGGATGTGTTGCAAACATCCTGCAGTCGGCTATCACTGATCACTATCCAATCTGCTTTGGCCTGTTTATAGATACACAATCACCAAATGCAAAAAATTCCTCTAGTTCGCAAGTAATACAAAAGAAAATTAATTTTGAAAATTTAAAAGAACGACTAGAAAATGAAACTTGGTGCACAGTTCTAAATATAACAGATCCGAATAGAGCAGCAAAAACATTTACTGAAACTCTTACTGCGCACATAGCAGCGGCCAGCACAGTGAAGAAGCTGAATCCTAAAGTGCGAGCTCTCCAACCGTGGATAACTGCAGGACTAATTAAATCCATCCGAACACGTGACAAACTAAGTAGGCAATCCCTTAAAAGTCCTAATAACGTAACATTAAAACTAGAATATAAACGATATAGAAACTTTCTTACTAAACTAATTAGGGAAACGAAAAATCAATATTATAAAAATGAAATTGAAAATGCTAAACAAAATCCTCAAAAAATCTGGAATATCATCAATGAAGTCACAAATAAACGCAGAACTAAAAATCTGATCTCTGAAATTTTAGCCAGGCAAGGTCTTGTATCGACCAAAAATGATCCTAAAGCTGTAGCAGACACATTTGTTGACTACTTCAGTAGTATTGGTAAGAAAATGGCAGATGAAATATCGAATAAGACACACCCCAAAAATCCAACTATTACTACAGACATTCATTACCAACAAAATTCAATATTTCTTAAACCAGTGAGCGAATCTGAAGTAGCTAAGTATATCGATGAGTTAAAGTCAAACTGTGCCTCCGGCATTGACCACATACACTCGTCTACACTACAACAAATAAAATCACACATAACAATGCCACTAGCCCACATAATAAATGCAAGTTTTTGTACAGGCACATACCCAGATTGTTTTAAAACGGCTATTATCACCCCTATATTCAAAACAGGTAATAAATTGCATACAACAAATTATCGCCCTATATCACTACTGAACAACATCTCAAAGATTCATGAAAAATGTATAAAACATCGCATATATGACTTTCTAGACAAACATAACATTTTATCGCAAAATCAATATGGCTTCCGTACTGGGCGGGGAACTAACGACGCCATATTAAAACTAACGACGGATATCCATTCTAGAATTGACGAAAAAGACAAGACCGTGGCTATATTTCTTGACCTAGCTAAAGCCTTTGACACCGTCTCCCACCCATTACTACTAAATAAATTAGACAGATACGGAATCAGAGGTAATGCACTAAAACTAATAAGTAGCTACTTAACAAATCGGGAGCAATATGTTAAAATTAGCGACACCCTAAGCAAACCAGAAATTATTGAATACGGAGTCCCTCAAGGTACAGTTCTTGGCCCACTTCTGTTTATCATCTTTATTAACGATTTATGCAACATGAAAATTAATGGAATCATAACCACATTTGCTGATGACACCGTATTGCTCTTCTCCAGCTATTCGTGGATCAATGTATACAAGATAGCTGAAGCTGAATTAAACAAAATTATGAAATGGCTTGAAAATAACCTTCTAACACTTAACCAAGAAAAAACGTTATTCATGACCTTTGCACCAAACAAAGCTGAGCAATTAGATCATATTAATTGTAACATAAAATTACACGCGAATGACTGCATAGGTAGGGCCAGACTACATTGTAGTTGCTTTAATCTAACCAAAGTAAGTTACGCTAAATACTTGGGTATCACAATTGACGAACATTTAAAATGGGACAAGCATATCAATATCGTCACAAAAAAAGTACGAAGCACTCTTCCCAAATTCTACTTACTTAGAAATATTCTTTATACAAAAACACTTCAAGTTGTCTACTATGCTATTGTGCAATCTATCATTCAATATGGGATCATTGGCTGGGGAGGCACATATGACTCGCACATAAATCCACTCTCAATAATACAGAAACATGTTATTAAGGTTATGTTAAAAAAGCCCTTCCTTTACCCGACTAATCTGGTGTTCTCTGACAGCGGCTTCCTAAATGTAAGAAAAATATATCTGAAATATTTACTTAACCACAGTCACAAAATATTCCATAAGTTAAAAACTGAACCTCATCGACATGGAACGCGAAATCAAATACAATACAAACTGAATATTCCTAGAACCCGTCTCCACATGACGCAGAGGCATGCGCTTTTCCTTGGTCCTAAAGCCTATAATGATATTTTACCCTTAAACATAAGATCCACTAAATCGGTAGATAAATTCAATTTACTGCTTAACAGATGGTTAATTCAATGTCCCAATGAAACTATAAATAACACAATCAACCTTAAAGTAACTAGAAAAGTCGGTTGGTACTCGCATGATTAACAATGGTTTAATGCAAACATGCTTGTTTAAAATACATCCTAGAACACTGTATGAATAATTGTTGTACTTTTCATTCTCTAGATAAATTAACAATAAATTAATATAAAAAGTGTATTGGTGTATATGCATGAATAAATCATGAAAATTGCTTTTTTAGTATGTTGAGTATAGCTACTAAAAAACAAAAATTGCATTTGGTCTGCCATATTAATGTAATTAATAATTAACAATAATGTAACTTCAACCAGAGAAATCGTGAAACAGTAGAAATAAGTAATACAAAATATTTTCAACTCAAATTCTGTTTTTAGTTTTAGATTAATTTTATATGAATGCTAAAGATGTAATGAAAGAATATTGTGAATCTTGCATTCTGTTTCTAGTCTTAGGTTAAATTTAAGTAAACATTAATCTAAGTGAAATCATTATTTTTCTATAATATTGTAAAATTATGTACAACTAACCTAACTAGACTAAATCCATAGCCAGAGGAACTGCTACCCACCCACAAGTGAAATCTTCTGTGGGTAGTAGCCTCGATTACCAGTTTAAAGTGTCAATACCTACTGTACCATTCATCCTCACCACCTATTGTATATTGTACTGAACCGATGATAATGTGCAATTATACATCTTCAGTACATGTACTGTTATATGACTGTATGTACACAATGATCAAATGGAAATAAAATTGAATTGAATTGAATTGAAAGTATTGTAAAAAATTAGAGCCGCCGTTCGACTTAACAATTGTAAATCGATAGAAAGAAAATTTCGACAATGAATCGTTTATTTCCCTCCCAAAAATACGTTGCCTGGCTGTACGCAGTGCTAGCAGATAACCTCACTGAAGCGCGTATGATGTGATACTGAGCCTGCCACTACGCATTATGCTTACAGCCGCCAGGGAAAAACTTAAAAGTGGCATTTGAAACTTTCAAACTTGATAGGTATTGTTTTCTTTCGATGTCGATATATCTTATCGATGTCGGAATTTTGCAGCGATGTCGATATCGAATCGAAACATCGATGTCAAACGGCAGCTCTAGTAAAAATACATTTTTGACTGGAAACTTGGCACATAAATTCCGAAATTTTTGTTTCCTAAAAGCATAATCTAATGGCAACATTAACAAAAATGTAGGGCTGTGCGAGTACTCGAAAAGTCGAGTTCGGTCGAGTAGTTACTACTCGACTCGAGGTGATCGAGTTTTTCATGAAAAACGAGTCGAGTTCGAGTAGTTTTGATCGACTGAGCCGCCGTACTCAACTGGTTAAAAATACCGCCAATAGGTAGCGCTAGTATCCAAAAATAGCTTAAGTATCGATTTTATAATCGACTTTGAAGAAAAAGTGACCTATCGATCATTATCGAGCAGATCGAAACACGCAGACCGCGCAGACGACGCTTATTTGGCCTAGGGCCTACTTCTGCAAATTCGCAAAAAGTGTCTGCGTTTTTTGTGAACTAAGTGTGGATGTTGTAGAAGTGGCAGCCAAACAAATGGAAGGGAATCTTCGAGAACCGAGGCCTACTATGTTCAAAGAGCCTAGGCCTAGGCCTAGGCCTAGCATAGGCTAGCCTAGGTCTAGGCCCTAGGCCTAGACCCTGGTCGTAGGCCTAGGCCTAGACCTAAAAGTACCTAATCATCAAAGATATTATATTCCCTACTGATCATCATGTATTTGGAATCATTTTTAAAACGTTCCATACAACTTAAGTTCAAAATGTAATCTTTCCATTATTAACCTCAAAATGGGGAAACACTCGCCAACGGTCTCACAAAAACAAAAGTGGCCATCTGACAACCCATCTGCAAAACAGATTACACTGTAGTTCTATTGTTTCTCTTAAGTCTTTCTCCTGTGCCAGGTCCCCGTGTACAGTGTAGGCCTAGTCCTAGGCCTAGCATTTGGCCATGCTTCGAGCATAGCCCTAGCCTATCCCAAGACCGAAGACCTAGGCCAAGCCTTAGTACTTTCCTTGTCTAGATCACGTAGGCCTAGACCCAGTTGGCAGAATTTAGCATCGTTTGAGCCTTAGGCCTAGGGAGACAATAATATTGAACAAATTACAGTATATGGTTTTAGGCCTGGCCCCAGGGACAGCTTTTAGGCCAAGGCCTAGCCTAGGTGAACTCGGCGATAGCTTAGATGGGGTCCTAGGTCTAGTCTGCCTAGTCCTCTACCGGTAGTTATTCCTTTCCTGTATCTTTTTAATATATTCAGGCACTACTCGAAACTCGACTCGAAACTCGCGAGTTTTTTACTACTCGAACTCGAACTCGACTCGATTTGGAAAAGTGCTACTCGCACACCCCTACAAAAATGTCATGTCATAATGCAAAGATTTTATGCTTTTTTCATAAAGGCAAAGAAAAAGTGTAAGGTATTCATTCATACTTTTAACATATAGTTCCCATTCTGCAATGTGATTTAGAGTTAACTTGTTTGATAGCATAAGATGTCGCCACCTCAATTTAGTTTCACTTACTAAATCTCACCCCAGTGAAACAGTTTGCAAAGATGTGCACATTGCCTGAAATAGGTACTGAAATGCATATACAAGCAAAGCAGCTATTTATATTAGTATTCAGGTAGTATTGGAGCAAATATGGTATCGACTAACGAGCATTCACATAATTTTGCCATTTATTGTACGTCAAGATACAAAATGGAGAGTTAATTGGCGTGCAAGGAAAGTGACAGGAATGCTCGGTGATCACCAAAGAAAAGCAGCCAGTGTTTAAAATAGTCACTGTAAATTTGGACTCTGTTAGTAAAAGTTAGAGATAGAAAGATCGAGTCAACTCATAAACCACGTGAGCGATAACATAACCGTCACGAGGTTTGTGGTCAATCCTCGGCGATGCTGCAGACAGAACGTACTTGATACGGAGATTTGATGGGGGATTGGGGAGCCACAAGCTGGCGAGCAAGCTGGGAGCTCGAGTGCATCTACAAAACCAATACAACGACAATAACAATCAAGCAATACAACATTAGCAGTACGAAATAAAAATTAATCGAAAGTCAAGAAACTAAAAATACAGTTTTTAGAAATACAAAGCTCAATGGCAGGATTGAGTGGGCAGAGGAGGCAACAGCTTGGCAAAAACAGGTACACACACAAATATGTAGCACTAAACACGATTGCCTCAGGGGGCTGAACACGATTACCCAATGTACACTGCTATCGATGTGAAGTTACCCAAGAAGAATAGGCTGTGTACAACACAGAACGAAAAAATGTTTTCAGACAGGGTAAAGTACACAGCACATTCTATATGTACGTCGAGAGCTATCTAAACTAGTTATTTTGTGATCGTGATGCCGGATAATCCCCCCCCTCCCTCACCCCATTAAATAGCTTTTCTTGTCTGGCCCTAACACACTGTTTGTTGAAGCCCAATGTGTGCAATAATCAATTCACTCTATTTCAATGTGTGCCAACTGCCAATATGCACCTAAAAAGATATTAACTTACAGTTGAAACTTGTCTTTAATTAATCTGTTTGTGAATAATACAGTAATTATGCCACGAGTTTTGGGCAAGGGTGACTTTACATTAGCAGCACAATAACATTGAGTTGTCTAAGTCCAGCCCTTACCTTTTATATTTTGTGTTTTTGTGTTTCCCAATCTGTAACATTTGCCATTTAATGAACTAAGGTAGGCCTACAATTAATAGCAACACTGCTGCAAAGAAACATGCGTAAAAACTAGGGATGCACACGATAATCGATATTATCGTTCGATATTCGATATGCAATAAAATTTCGATAATCGATAATACAAATATTATCGAATGGTCTGATTTCTAAAAAAGCGGGTTCGTAAAGCATTATTTCGTTCTTCTCGGACCTTTCTAGTATTGAAATACTCAAAGATACCGCCAAAATACTAGGCCTCGGGCCTCGTAAAATGTGATTATACTCTCAGCAGTGTCACGTCAGATGTGTCCAAGTAATGTTGCCATAACGTTATGTGCTCGATTAGGCGACATATCACTGAAACTGTAAAAGATTGCTTAAATTTTGTAAATTTATTATCGTTCGATATTATCGATCGATAATGCAGTCATCTTTCGATTATCGATAGTTTTTATTTTATCGATGTGCATCCCTAGTAAAAACTAAACTAAAAACTAAAGATTAGGCCTACAAGAAAAATTAAATAGGCCTAGCTATACTGTACTTGTAATTCGTGCAAGATAAGCTCAAGCTAGGTAGCAATTAGTTTAGATAACGAAATGCAATGATCATGTACCATCATAAACAATGTCGAACTCACAAGAGCAATGTAAATTTTGTATTGAAAATATGTACACTAATGATTTCACTTCTCAAAAGCAATTCCATTCCTCACTGGAGAAAAAGATATTTACCCCCCCCCCCCCCCCCCCCCCCCTACAAAATCATTCAACCAAGGTTTCAAGATATTATTACTTTGTACAAAAGTTTGAATATGGAAAACAAGCAGATTAAAAAAACTTTCCGAACAACAGCAGAAACTTAAACTACTGAATATTAAATGCGAGAACGTGAAGAAAAGACGCGCTAAGTCATACCTGGTCTTGTCTGTAGTAATCTTGCTGGGGCGGATAGCCACCGGGCTGCTGAGCATTGGGGGGAGCGGTGGGGGGCTGGGGGGGTCCCGCATACCCCGTTCTGGAGGGGTATCCGGGAGGTTGAGTCCCCATGTAACGGTTGTAGGGGTCTGACGCTCCCGATGGCTGCATGCCGGGTGCAGGCGGGTTGCTTCCTTGCTGATAAGATCTACAACAAAAGACAGTCAGATATCATGTTAAATGAAAAAGTTAAGGCTGTGTCTCAAATCGATGTTTTTCGCTAGTCGACTAGCGTAGCAGACTAACCTAACAATTAGTAACAATGAATAAAAACAATTGGTAATTGTTGTGTTAGTTGGCGAAGCAGACCGAATATTCGAATTGAGATACGCCCTAAATATAACTACGTATTAGCTCGAATATAAGGCCGCACATTAGGTTAGAAAACTATTTTTTAAAGTTCATTCTTTATTTTCAGCAAAAAATGTATAAGTGTAGGCCAACATAGTACGGTAAGTACAGTACAACCTTGATATAACATCCCTGAAGGGACTATTGATTTTCCATGTTATATCAAGGGCAGCGACAAGGTTGTATCACATTAACTTAAAAAAGGTAACTGATTTATGGCTTAGTTTGAAATAAATATACTCTTTGGGATAACATCAATAATGAAGGGACTGAAATAGTAACAGATTAGATTTGTTGCAAAGTATGACCTGGAGTAGTATTCTATAGTAACAATTAAGAAAAGATAACAAAAACTGAAATTACACATTATGGGGGGGGGGGGGGGGGGGGTGTTAGATGTTTGTATGGCTCACTATCTTATAGGTATAGGCCTATACACTTTTAATTTGGCCTGCTGCACTATTGTACAGTCTGCTGTCACCCCTCTTATCAAAGAGGAAATAACGTGACCATCCAGTGTATTTAAGAATATGCATATCTCAAAAGTGATAAGCTGGTTTATTTCCATTTTGGGTCTTTGTCAAGACAATGCATTAGATACAGCCTGCCAGCTGACTGTGAGTCACCTGCCCGGAAGGGGGGGGGGGGGGGACAAACAAGTCAAGTCCCTGCTGAAGGTTTGGTATACGGCTAAGTGTTGTTGTTTTTTTGAATTCAGAATTTTTTTCGTACAAATTTGAGTTTTAGAAACCTTACAATTTGAATTAAAGAGGCGTTGCTGTATTCTAGAATCACATATAGGTTGGGATGAAGCGTAGATGTTTATACCTGTCTCCTCCCTCAGGGTACGGCGGGTACATGGGTCGGTTGGGAGGGTAGCTGCCTGCTGGTCCTGGGGGGTATTGCTGGTTGAACTCGGGTCCCCGGTTGTACTGGTCAGGGTACTGCGAGTAGCCACCCTGTCCCCCCTGATAGCCGGGCTGCATGCCTGCAACAACACACGGAACGGTAAGTCACAAGTTATAGGTTTAAAGGAGGCACGGTATGATCTTCTGGCTAGTCTAACATCTAGATCTACCACATATAGAGATCTTGAAGAATAGTCTAGAAACGTTTATCAGAACAGGACATGAGATAAAAACAACAGAATATATATAGGTTTGCATTTCCCTTCATTTAACAGCAAGACTCCAGCCAAGGCATAGGTATGTGGACCCACACAATCACATTATTATAAATGATGAACTAAAATAGTAGGCCTAAGGATATTCTGTAAGCTCTGTGAGCATGTTAAAGAGATGCTTTTGGCCTTTAAGGAGAAAAGCGGTTGAACGCTTATACGAACCACAATAGAGTTTGCTATCATCTACCACATAATGCAACATTCCTACATTTATCACTATCTCTTTCTTAACAGTGATGTTCAACGATATTCAATTATATTCTTCTCAAAATCGACATCGGTGGCATTTTACTGATAGCATCATTGAATACCGGTACTAATTATTAGTGATATTGCAAAAAGCACTTTTGTTGACACTAATACAAGAAGCAAACAATACATAAGAAGACATGAAAAATTATGTTTACAATTTATAATTTAAAATATCAATGTTGGAAGTTAACCGGCTACCAGTTTTTTCTCAATTATTTATCTTAGACGAGATTTTGCAGTTTACAGTAGCAAGGGGGTCAGATAAGGACACATTTGCAGTGACGAACCCTTCAGGTGATATTATAAGTTGACCACGACATCGTAAAATAACCATACCGAGATGTTTCCAATACAACGCAACCACATTGATTTAGAGTTTAATCTCCATTTTTTGCAAAATCGATATCGCATCCACTAATCAAATCGTTGAACATCACTACCTTTTTGCCAGACTTACGCTGCACTTGATTAGAATCTCGAAGCGATTATTAGCCTACACATAGTTCAAGGCCGCTTTCCGTACAACTTGCTCAATTACCATAACAACACAACAAGAACTTCTTTACTGTACTGCAAACACACACACAAAGGATACAAACACGATGAAAACTTACATAGCAAATATCTGCAAACAGTAATTATGGTAAAAGGTGCAACAAAAACAATACGTTCACATTGGGATGAAAGACACAGGAGGTAAACCAGCAAGCACGTACGTAAAGATTGCACTGGACAGAACCACATAGAAGACACACCGGTACAGACCAACAACTGACGTAAACCAATCGCCTAAGCCTTTCTCACTTATCGATACCTTTATCTGTCATATAGTTTTACTTTAGTTTCCATAAAACAATCACATCAAAACAGTCTCCTCGTGAACGGTAGTCATTCTTAATTAACACAAAAAAAAAAAAATCGAAAAAAAAAAATACAGGTCAAACTTACAAACAAGCCATAACAACAAGAAAAACAAATGAAAACATGTGTACGTAAAAGTCACTGGCCATGCTAGAATGTAAAAGTCAAGTTTGTGAAAGATGTTGGTGGGCATGCGAGCTTGCGAATAAGGCTAAGGGTACCTGCTGAGGGTGTACGAGGCCCGCTCGCTCCGGTCGTGTCTTCAAAAGGGTTGGAAACGCTAATGTTATCCCCAGCTCCTAGGTGAGCGCCCAGCGCACCTAGCGGCAAATAAACCAACCACTCAGCCTAGCTAACCGCAACCCAGGCATTACATTTAATGTTCAATTCATCGACAGCAGTAAGCAGTGGTTCCCAAACTATGGCTTGGTACGCTAATTGTATCCTTGAGATACGAAAAATGTGGGTTTTTTGCAATTTCTTGTTTGCCTGCCTACATTTTGTGTTATATAAGATATTACTTTTATTTGGTTGATGATTATTGATTTATTTGTCACTAGAAAGTGCCAAGAAAATTCTTCAGTAATTTTTATTGAAACCCAACAAATTTGTCTCAAGAGCCAATCTTAAAGCGAGCTGAAAGACACGTTTCAAACGCAATCTGTTTGTGAAAAACTAAGTGTTACTCCTCATAAATACAAATACAGTGTCAGTGTTAATGCATCTGTATACCTCATGCTAAAACTTTCGTAAAAATCACACAGTCCCATGTGTGTATCAGTATCAGGCATGTTATTTCCATCGGTAGTTGGGTATACTAGTAAAGTTACATTACAAACTAAATACTATACATAATAAATTGTTATGAAAAACACTGGTGGCTAGCCATGTCCCTAACCCTACCCTGCCTGTTCCCTATGATGGGAACAGGCATACTGGAATTTATTTATTTATGTCTGTTTGGGTATAGCAGCTCGAGTCCCTCTTTGGTATAATATATAATATGAGAGACTTTTGAGAAGTGAGAACAGTTTGGAAACCACTACATTAAAGAATGCTCTCTAGATGTTAGGTAAATGACGATTATAGACTGGCTTTTATGAACTTCTGGGAGCTTTCTGACATTTGAGTTCCTCAAGTAACAATAAAATAGTAATTCACCACCTAGCAATCAGCTGTGTAGGGCCTATGAAGATTTTTACAGTATAAAGAAAAAACATCTACTAATAAATAAACCCATGACAGTATATCGTATTGATGTATTGTTTTGATGTAGTGTTGGCACAAAGGAAACATGTTTAGTGCTTTCAAGAATGCTCAATGGAATTTTAGAAAAAATAAAATAGCAGCTAGATAAAGCTAGAAGCAAACTCAAATTGATACGATGATTGAATCTAAGACTAAGTTACAAAAGACTGTGCACAATAAATAGTAATCAAAGAACCAAAACCATATAAGAGAACTGTTTGATAAAAGAGTGCGCGATGGAACGTCCAAAGGAACCAGAAGCGGCCTGTGTTTCTGTCAGTGCTTGCTGGTTCACAGATCGGGATAATACTTTGCTAAATATCTCAAATACACTACAGAGGTAACTATGTTTTCGTTATCTGTTTAGATTCCCACCATGTAATTATGTAGCCGTAGTCATATCTATTTGTCAATTAAATGGCAAATTGTATCAACATGAAGGCATAAAGTGACTACAGGATTTTTCTTGATGTACAATACATATTGATTCTAATGGATAGTCTCTCAACGTCACTTTCCACTGTTTCCATATTTTCGAATGCATATGTCATTCAATTCTAGCACGTCCATTTCAACCACCTCTCCCCATCTAAGTCTGGATTTACTGTCTCTCGGGATCATGCTCAACTTTGTGTAAGATAGGGAATATTTTTGATGTTTTGTTTCTATGTAAATACATTAGGCCTACTGACGACGCTCTGAATTTTCACATTTTCATAAACAATTTCAGTGATAGAAGTAAACTGAAAATTCCACGCATTTATGGGGGGTAGGGGGGTGGGGGGGGGGAACTTATGGCGGGCATTGATAGTAACTTCCATCGGAGGCTATGAGGGACACTGACCAAAGAAAACAAAGACAGAAGTCACCCGTTGGCAATCGCCTCAGCGGTTGCTACTTGTATTCCTAAACTTGCCGAAGAAACAGTGATGACAAAACAACATGTAGCCTAATCTTCAGAAAACCACCACCACGTCACAGAAGAAAACCCTAGAACCCTTGCTCGGCCGATCTATTCAAGAGAACGTGACACAAATATGTACACACAGAGAGGTGCTAGCATTGAGAGAGTAAGGAAGGTTACCTGGGTGCGGCGACGGAGCGTTGGTCTGAGAGGCCGGCCGCTGCATCGCAGGAGAGTTGTAATCGGGCGCGGCTCCGGGCTGGTAGCCGTAGCCGTAGCCATCCATCGAGCCGCTTGAGCCAGCGGGGAACGAGTCTTGAGAGTTGGACGAGCCTGCAAGGTCGAGAGACGTGTCGGTTAGGGGTATCGTTGTATGAGAATGGTGCGAGGAATAGTCATACTTCTGGATATACATAGTCATATGAGAATGGTGCGAGGAATAGTCATACTTCTGGATATACTAGGGATGGGCAAATACGTTTAATAGCCTAAACGTTTAACCGTTTTTAGAACTCGCGTTTAAACGTTTACAATTTGTAACTAGAAAAAACTATAATAGTAGACTATATTACGGCAGTAGCAGTTCGCTCCGTTGTAAAATATTTGTTTCTTATCTTATATACAAACACTTCTGTACACACATTTAAACGAGGCGTAAAAAGTACAAACGTTTAAAGCCACTCCCCTCGTTTAAACGTTCCATCCCTAGGATATACATATATAGGCCTACCGTAAGTGGGAATCGACAAATAATTCGACGAATAAATAAAAACACAAAAACACGAACAGTAACGATGGTCATAAACTTAAAAAACACTTACCAAAGTGCGTTCATTTTCGAGAGTATCCGCTCTCTTCCTCAGACGCGAGGGCACTGGTAAGTGGTTGCTGGTAAGTGTTTTTGCTGGTAAGTGTTTTTTTTTTTTTTTTAAGTTTAAGACTTCAAGCCTGGCTAGCCGGCAACGAAGACATTAGCCCAAGACATGGAGTACTCTGCTACTCCCCCCTACCCGATAAATTAATGTTGGAAACGGGGTCAAGATATATATATAAGTTTAAGACTGTGATTACTGTTTGTGTGTGTTTTCACATTTCTCCCGGCTTCATCAATTTGACGAATGTTATACGACATCGATTCTACTGCGTAGGCCTATCGCCTGTATAGATAGATCTAGTGTATTGTTAAATTCACAACATATAGCAGCTCTAATCTAAACACACATGAACATCTATCTCTTCAACAGATATAATCTACATGATCCATAATAGTTGTCTTAGACTGACAAACTACCATTATTATAAAAACTAGCAAACATTTGTAGTAGACCTACATGAGTAGTCTTCTTACTTCTGAGTGATCAAGGTCTTGTACCGAAACGTCTCGGAAAACTTGTGTTGTCCTTTATATATGTTGTCTTTTATCTCTATACCTGATACCACAACGGTCTACAATTCAGGTAAGCTGTTGGGGTCTATCCTTCTACTTATCATATTTATATATACAGTGTATACTTGGAGAGGCCAAATGGCTGAGTTAATTGGAACTCAGAACAAGATAAAACATATTCTAGTGAGGGGAAAGGTACAGAAGGACGACAGCTTACCTGAGAAAGTAGATAGGTAAACGTCTCGGTTTATTTGTCTTCTCATCTATGTTTCTAATGCGACCTATCTACTTTCTCAGGTAAGCTGTCGTCCTTCTGTACCTTTCCCCTCACTAGAACATGTTTTATCTTGTTCTGAGTTCCAATTATAGGCCTGATCTATATTTCCTATATATACTTGGGACGGAAAAAATAATATATATATAGCATGTTTTTATCATTCAGTTATTATTTTAAGTGCACATAAATTCAGTCGTCAAACATATACCTAACGAAACTAGCAGGCTAATAGGCATATACTATTCTACTTCTACCAGTTGGACGTAAATAAGTGGGGAGTTTGAACACACATTTCTTACCTGGCGATGGCACGGACGCCGCCTTGGCCCCCTTCTTCTTGGAGGTGGCCTCCACCTGGTTGATGATGGGCTGTGGGTCGATACCGCCCCGGTCAAAGTGGCACTCGAACGCCAGCAGGTTCTTGGTGTAGTGTTTCCTGAGTGTGTACGCCGCGCTAGATGACGCTCCGATGCCCAGCAGACCGGCAATGTCCTTCCACGTCTTGTTCTTGGTCACCTGTAATCACCGCGTTACGATCGATCGAGGGGCTTTCTACGGCGGACGCTACCTATGATCGCTCGCTCTTGGGTTCTCTTAGAATGTACACTTTCCATCGACAGTCTTGCTCCGAACTGAATTTCTTAAGAGCAAAGGGTTGTCTCTCCGTCAAAAACCGCAGAAAATTTGCATTATTTAATTAGGCCTATATCTCAAGATTGCAACAAAAATCGAAAATCTAAATCAACAGCGCACTTTTTTTTGGTAAGCCCTACAGATGAATGAAATATAACCATTAGCGTATATAGTTCTTTTGATTATTAATTCGATAATTAGTAATGAAATTAATGATATATAAAAGAACATACTGATTGCAATGTAAGAAACAACTTAGAGCGTTCAGTATGTAGAGCTTACTAAACCACAGTGCACTGTTGATTCAGATTTTCGATTTAGAAGCCGATTCTTGTGATATAATTTATAAATTAAAATTTTGTGCGGTTTTTGACGTAGAGGTATCCTTCACTGTTAATACAGAGATTTTAATTTATATATACATATACGTAATTGACAAAGGACACAAGTTTGTGAGATGGACGAATTTGTAATCAAACATCACACACTTATTCGCCTTCATGAATATACTAATCAAAACATGGGAGTACTTAGCTTTAAGCAAAGCATGAACACTGGCAGACAAAAGTTAATTTGATGAATAGCTAGTACCGTAGCTACAATCATATTATGGAGCCAATGTTACGACTATAAAAACTTGGTTTCAAAATGTGTGGAAAGTAAAAGTCAAGATGGAATGCAACATACTAAGAGACAGAGCTTAAAAAAAGAAAATGCACAGCAAATAACAAATAAATGATAATAATAATAATAAAAAAAAAATAGAGTTGAAAAAATAAGTAAAGGAGAAGAAAACTTGCATGCTCGGCAAATACTGTTTAGTTTGTTCAATTCATGCCACAGCAACAAGCTCAAAAACACCGGTAAATGGCTCTTATCTCATCATTGTACATGTTGATCGTTAATTCATTTTGAAACTAGGGAATCGTCGCACCGTTTATTCTGAAATCCGCTTTTCTTCTGATTCATCTATAAATATTATTTACTATATCTTTATATTCCAACATATAATTTACAATAGGCCAAAAAGATTCTATCTATAGTATTAGTATTTAGTATCTGGAATTTCCAAACAAAATAAGAAATCCAACCAATCCAATAAATGTTCCAACAACAGCAGCAAAACTAAATTTCATAGCCTTGTGGCAACATTGAAACATTAATACGGTATGGTAATTAATAATTATATTGATATGAAATGGAATGGAAGATCAACATAATATTGCCTAGCAAGCTTTAGTTAAAAAAAATCAAATCATCCATGTACAATGTTGAAAATAACAAACAAACAAAAATTATGGCAACACTTCACAAAATAATACATAAAGACAAAAGATGAAACATTAAGAGAGATGAAATTGAAAAAATCACGTTTAACTTGCAAAAAACTCTTTTTGCATTCCTTCTTCATGAAATAAAAATAAATTCTTCGGCTTGCATCGGTTGTCTTCCTGGAAAATCCAAATAGCACTTGTCAGGAATGTAGATCTTAAAATACAAGTACATAACTCGAGCATGTCTCTATATGTATAGAAAAGCGAAAACATTCATGATTATTTATTTATTGTTATCATAGTCCAAGTTTTAATTTGGAGCTCATTTAAGGACATCAGTCAATAAAATCAAAAAATATTTTATATAAATAAAAATAAATAAATTCACATTTAGAGTCTACCCACTCAGTAATGATTTTAACTTGCATTGATTTTTGTTGAAATAATTACTGGCAATAACAAAGCAAAAACATAACAAACAGATTAATTAATTAATGTCCATAAAGAGTTGCAAATAAAACCACTTGAACTACAGTATCGCAGCCCGCCATTGCAACCTTGCCAATGTTCGTACTAAGAAACATTGCAGCAAGGTTCCGTCGACAAGCGTTCACTCTAGGAAATATAGACGGAGACGAGGGGAGGGGTGTAGTGTGACAAGGAGTCGGATCGAGTAACTACGACTAATGCTAGTAAACTAGAAGGTTGGAAGTGTACACTGCACCTTGCATACCTCCATGAAACCCCCCCTCTCCTTGACAAAGAGGTAGAGTCTAAAGAGGTCGAGGGGGTTCTTGGAGATTGTGGGACAGGCCGAAATGGGAGTGCCTCGCTCCTCCATGTACTGCAGAAGTTTGTCCAGCCACATCCGCCTTTCGTGGCTCTCGTCCATCTCGTAGAGTTTGCACAGGCTGTCTGGTTTCTGCACACAGACATTCAGCATTAGCAAGGAGCACACTGGCAGAGGGAATACCCAGGGTAAAACAAGCACATCATTACATGAACTGGCAACAAGTGTAGGCCTAAGTAATATTTGTTACTCTAGCTAGGATCGACAAGTGCCTCTATTTATTTATTGCATCAGTTAATGGCATTTGTGTGATCGGAGAGTTAAAAATTAAATCTAATTGACAACATCGTTACTTGTGTTTCAACTTCAAAATTACAGGGTATCAATGAGCATAGTAATAAAAATGTTTATCATAGTCCAGCAATGAGACAAGTAGTGTGATCACATGGTCAAGACAAAAGTTAAGTAATAATGGAACTGCTATAAAGTCTTTATATTATGCATGTGCTTACTTTCACCTTGAGTATTCAGTATCATCAATTTAAAACACTTATGTGTCTAAAGCCTCCATCAGATACAACAAGACCTGATTTTATGACAAGTAAGAATGTCAATCTGATGAAAGCTTCAGATGTTAGAATTAATACAAATTACCATCACAACACCAGACAACAACCATGAAATACCGTGATTAAAAAATAAACTTAGGAACAAAAACAATGATAAATGAGTTTCGAACTAAAAAAATAACATAACTAACAGTACACAGTTTGGAATACTAGTTGAGGATTTTCAATATGTGATGTACGTATTGGAATACCTAATCCCAATCAAATTCCAATAACATAGAAAGCACTTTGGTATTACTATACTATAGCAATAAATAACACATCACTATCAAGGCTTGTCAACATGACAACTAATGTCAACGGTATTTCACAAGCAGTGTCTTTTTTGAACAGAGCAACCAGTGATTTCTAGTTACAGTATATAAGTATGTACTGTACACTTTTGACAATGATTGGCAAGTTAATTACCAGAAAACATAAAGACAGAATGAAGAAACAACAATTTCATAGGGTTCTGCTTTATTAATAAGTTTATCATGATATGTGTGAATTATCTACAGTACTCTAGGCCTACTACTGGTGAATTTTTGAAATGTATCTACCCAGCAATCTTGACAGGTTTATTCAGATATTCAGAATGCAACTGAGCTATTGACTATTGTTATTGTTCTGTAGCCTACAGCTGAACGAACAAAGCCAACATTTTGTTAGCCACTTACGAAGGTAATTTCAAACAGTGATAAAATATTTAGTCTACATAAATACCACTGAAGTGCCGATTGACTACGCAAGTTGTAAAAACAGTTAAAAATCACTAGTCGACTGTGCTTGAAACATGCTCTGGTAATATCACAACAAAGAGGCGTAGGCGTTTGTGATAAACTATACTACGGAAGATTAAGTGTCAGTGTGAATCCACTACAACCAACACCAGGTAGGTTCTCTACGGTCTACAGCCAACACCACGCCAAGATACACGTGCAACACATTCCGCATGCCGCAAGACAAATGCTCCGCTACCGACTAGGACTCGGACCATGGCCGTTAATATATGAGTGGGTAGTAAGTAGTACATCTAAGTGTCAAAATTGTATCTGCGATGTAAGAAACAGACGCATCGTTGTCAGGGTTTCCACTCACAAGAAGATGAAATTTCCTGAGTTTCCAGGTTCGTTACAAACCTTATTCAACGTTTTATGTCAGACTGTTAGCAGAGTGGAAGCAACTACTAAAGATAAGATTACAGACATGAGCAATGCACACTCTGCCAAGAATCTTGCAGAAAAGAAAGTCCTTGGCATAGGGATCTTCCCATTGTTACCATTATGGTTAGGTTAGAGCATAAACACATTTCCAAAACAATTACTCGGACAGGATTAAACAACCAAATTAACGTAGCAAATTTTCTTACTTTTCCTAATTTTTTCCCAGGTTTTTTAGATTCTCCAAGTGGGTGGGAACCCTGTTCGTGAATGAATAGAAAATGCACGGTTAAACGTTATGTCAATATGTATAAAGCAGTACAAGACAGCTAGAGAGTGGATAATTATAAAACAATAAAAACCTTCGCTCTGTACGGGTCTTGGTGCACATGACTGTTAAAAACCTGTAAACAAATAGGAAAACTTGGTGTGTTGGCCAAAACCGCTTGCGGAACGCTGAATACATCGAACATTGTTCATTGCAAACAGCATAATGTGTCTTTATCTTACTACAACACTGAAAGAGAGATGGCTAAGTACTTTCAGAGCACCATAAAAAGCGTGTGACACTATGTCACATCGCTCTAAAGATACGTAGTCCGCCACTTGTAATACCATGCTTGGCCAATGTGCAACTTAATGACAACAAATTCTCATTTAGTTATTGTTTACAGAAATCAATCTAATGTTTTAAATGATCTTTTAAGTTTTAACAATTACAAATTCAAATTGTAAATCTAGATAGTTGTTTGTAAATATATAATTGAAAAGTAAACAAATCTGTGTATTCTTTGTTCAATTACAATTAATTTTCCAGTATATATTAATTTGACAGTATAAATTGATGTACAGTTGTAATACCATTTAAATCGAGTTTAATATTATGCAAATTACAGTAATACCAGAGGAATTAAAAACTATCAAGTGTTACAAAATATTACAGAAGAGCAAAAAAGTACCTGCTTCAAAGAAAATGTGTGGAATGAATATCTAAATGAGATTTTGTATGTAGTGCATTGAAGTCATAGTATTTTATGGAATAATTCTTTCAGTACACAATATGCTACAGAGAAAACTTGTCTAGAAGAATATAACCAGCAGAAGATTTAACACATTTTATTCAATTAAATACGGACTGTCTCGGTGCCTTGGCAAGGCAAGGCACTGGAATACAATAACAGTGACACACATTACAGAAAAGCGATAGAACTAGAGTTCCTAAAAGTGCCATACAGGAACCTTGGTATGTACGCTGCCTCAAAGTATGTTGGAGCAATTTATAAAATAAAATGGGTGAGCTTAATAATATTCATTTATGATTCTTATATCTAAACTTGTTGTAGACTTCACTTCTGCATCTTAAGTCAATATTATATCTTGCCTGTCAGGAAACACTGCATCGTCCGTCATTAAAAATCTGACATCTAGTAATTCCCATGATAATGCATGACATGGCATGCATGCTGGTATGTTGAATAAAGTGTGGGTGGTTACATGGTAAATATCAGTACTATATGATGCAAGTCATTGGAGTACCTGCACACACTAGGTCCTTTCATCGCCTGCCTTTCATCATACTCGAAAGACGAACAGCGTACAATAAGTCAAAAATGCTATACAAATGACAAGCAACCCCGTGTTTCCCATCAGGCTAGACACAATATTATTGTTTTGATACAATACAGGATATACAATATGTTTTCACCTGTGTTAACAGAACCTGCCTCATGGGTACATCAGTACGCAATGTGTATTGGATTGCAGTAACTTGCAATTACATAATTGTAACTGCCAACAAGTACTATATCAATCAACTACTACAGCTATTCTTTGGACCTGTGTTGATTTGTTTCTTCAAGACTAAATACATTCTCCATTCTTTAAATTCTCACAGTCTCCTGGTAGTATAATAATAATAATAATAATAATATTATAATTAAAATTATCACTTATACTTATATACTATAGAGTATAGACGTAGTCTTTCTAAACAGTTGGCTAACTACCTGTGTACCCCAACAAATATAACACTACAAGCAAAATTAAATACATTTAAGGAGATATTATTAATTATTAATGGACACAATCGGCTATTCCTTAGAGAAGTTATTTCTCTGGAGGAACAAATGGACATTTATAGCCAAGGTTCCACTATACAGATGTATACCACTAGTACCCGACTTGGAAGTTTAAAGTCTAACAATCACAACGCATGGAATTACAAATAACAATACGATTCAACAGTCAACACACTATCCATCAACCTCATAAGTCATGCCTACCATGTCACTGACGATAATGAGGGATAGGTGATGTTCCTCAAATGTAAAAATGCTACATTATATCCGCAGCATCACCAGGATTCGAACCCAGCGCTGCACAATAGTTGCGGTTGGTCGGGCAAGCACCTAATCCATGACGCTGGCAGCAATTACCCACTTAATCAATCATATCCTCTTTCTGCCTAGTATTGCAGGTCACAGAAAAAGAACACAACAAGATCAGGGGAAGAAACATAGATCATATCTAAGACACAGATGTATTGCTGCACTTTCTGAACACTCCATTAAAAGCGTAAAAAAAAAAGATAATTATTTATTAACTTTACTGTGAAGGATGATGTGTCCTTTTTTTGAGTGCCAAGCTGTGTAACGAGTATGCTACCTACAATCTGAGCAAACAAGTCCACCATTGAGCTGCACTGTAAGAAACTTGTCAGTAAAAATTTCACTGAAAATTGCAACTGATTTACCCAAAGCAAAACACAATTGAGGAATTCATTTAAACGCATAGACTGTTGGGAGCTATGTCATTATAATTAGTTTATATTAGAGCTGGACCGATTCCGATTCCGATTCTTGAGAATCGCCGATTCTTCATAGAATCGGCAAAACCGCCGATTCCGATTCTTGATTCAATGTTTTCAGATCACCGATTCTTTCAAATTTCGCGCCCAAGAAAATAAATTCCAGAAATGGTCGATAATCGAAAGTCGATATTATTGTCGTGCGTGTGCACCAATCACGAGTCTACTTCACTAAATCGATAGATCGATAGTTGTGGTCGAGACTTGAGGTACCAAAGAACTTGAACGGAAAGAAAAAAATAATCCGTCGCGAGTCTAGAAGTTCGTAGGAGCTAGGAATTTCGCGGCTAGGCCTATATTATTTATCTTCCATTTGAAATTGTTTGAAACACTTTGGAAATGTGGAGGTGTTTTCGCGACAGTGATACCCCTTCAACCAGTTCAAAATGTGTTCTAGCCAAGTGTACGTCTCGTGTATTTCGTGTTTGCCCCGCGAAGAATTGTGTAATCAAAGAAAATGTTCGTGTGCGCCATGTGCTCTTGAAACAAAGTCCGTTGTGCCGAGGCCTTGGGCCTAGGCCTACTTGCCTAGCCCCCCCCCCCCCCCCCCCCTGCAGCTCTGCAAGTGTTCTACTTCCATTCCTTCCTTGCAGTGCTAAACGAATCGAACGTAAAACCCATCGTGTACGAAATTAATTTAGTTGAAAGCCGCAATTGATAGGCCTAGGCCTAGGCGTAACCTCCCTAACCTCAAAATCATGACGCCGGACTGCAACAACAACCAACACGACTGTGAGCTCGATGGTAGCTGGTAGATTGGTAGCTAGTAAACCAACCCATTCTTAGGCTCAAACATTTGTAGGCACAAGTTGTGCCTACAAATGTTTGTTTTCAACATATCAATGGCTGCGACATAGGCCTAGATTTAAATTTTTACACTGAACTTTGCTTCTAGCCAATTGTAAAAGAAAAATAAAACATAAATATGACAATAGGCCCTATTGATCACTGAAATATAGGCTAAAGGTATAAGTGGGCCTAATTGTATTACCATAGTTATTTACAATTTTTTTTTTTAGAAAAAGGTAAAAAAAGGTTAAAAATAATTGGCATCGGTGAGAATCGGTGTGTAGAATCGGCAAATAACTAGAATCGGAATCGGAATCGGCATCGGCAAAAAAGTGGAATCGGTCCAGCTCTAGTTTATATGAATGAATTAGTGTAAACAACTCTCTTCAATAAACAATGTATATTTGAACACAATATTTCTTAACATTTTTTGTAACAACCTTGACAAAATATATCAATTTGTTCATGATTTTGATGTTTATATTTTGTTTAGCACAATAATTTCCCAAAATGTGTTTAAATTTACATTCTCCATTAAAGAGTTGTTTCCGCCAATTCGTATACACAAGTTAGGTGGTAATTGACACGATATAACGCCAAGGACTTACCGGACTGGCGGGGGTCCTCGGCCAACTGGGGCTGTTGACCTCTCCGTACTCCTCGTGCATAGAGTTGACGCTGGCAGCCCCCGGACTGGGGGCCGTGCTCTGCGGGGTCGGGGGGTGTCCGTGAGGGGGGTAGCCCATGGGGGGCTCCTTCCTGGACTTGGGGGGGCAGCCAGGCTCCTCGCCTGACGCAGCAGAAGCGTTGGACAGCGTAGACTGTTGGGAGCCCTCGTCCAGGGGTGTCCCATCCGGCCCGGTTGTCACCACCGAGGTCACAGACGAGTTGGTCGCACCGCCTGACAACAACAACAA
The DNA here is from genome assembly GCA_945910005.1 of Isoperla grammatica. Classification (NCBI taxonomy): domain Eukaryota; kingdom Metazoa; phylum Arthropoda; class Insecta; order Plecoptera; family Perlodidae; genus Isoperla; species Isoperla grammatica. The sequence goes on from OX246741.1 coordinate 13,792,587, forward strand.
CAACAACGTTACTTGCTGGTCTCACACCGAGGGTCGACTGTTGGGAGCCCTCGTCCAGGGGTGTCCCATCCGGCCCAGTTGTCACCACCGAGGTCACAGACGAGTTGGTGTGTGTGTGGATTTACAATCAATACTATTTCATTATTGCCACAATCAAGCTAGGAATACAATATTTATCTAATTCTCTAATGGGGGAGCCTTGGTTTTAGTGACAATGATCAAGTAGTACTAAAGTGTGGCTCACCTGGTCCGGGGGCGGGAATGCCGTTGTCATGCGTATCTGGCATCTCGTGGCCGTGCGGGGGGTGAGAGTTGGAAGGGGGCGGGGGCATGGGACCCTCGTGGCCCCCGTGGCTGTTGGGGAGGGGCCCGCTCGCTGACACTGTCGACGGAGGACCCATGCCTGACCCGGGACCTGGACACAATACACGTTGACCTTTAGCACCGGCCGTACTTCCAATGTACACAACTAGCAAATGTAAGCAAAGTGACCCTGGGCCCGGATTCTCAAGAGGTCCTAAGTATTATTTTGGTCTTATCTCTAAGACCGGCCGAACTTCAAACATCTTGTAAAACCAGACCTAGGTCACCTGAAAAGTTACTAATTCTAGGCGGGAACAAGGACACAATGACCTTTTAAATAACATGTTTTAAAATCTGTTCTAAGATATTTTCCTGGTTTTACAAGAGGTCCAAAGTTATGCCGGTATTAGAGATAAGACCAAAAGAAGACTTAGGACCTCTCGTGAATCCGGGCCCTGCTGTATATTGTTAGTTGTCGCCAACTTTGTAGAGCGGTTTCTTCCCTGTCATTGACTCATTGTTGACGAATTATATGCCTATATAACAAAATAAAGAAGCTTGTCTCTACTGGTTGACCAGATCCACATGATGGCATAATTTAGCCAAATGTGGGCATTTAAAAAGAAGTAATTCGTTGAAAGGGATTGGACTGACAAGACCGATGTTCGTAGTCTTACTCGAAGGTAAGCCATTGATTCTATTCCAACTATCAACACTTCTTCCACCATTGAGCTCAAATGATCACTTTGCACATGAATTTTACAAGATGTACCTTTGCAAATAAAATGACAATGGATTGCTAATACCTAAGCAGAATTCTATTAAATTAGATTATCCAAATCAAACTAGCTAGGGTCTACCGTTAAAAAGCGAAGGGAATTATCGTCATAATTTGCTTTTTTTAAGTACATGGAAACCTGTCCCGAGGTAGACATTACTCTGTCAGCAAGAGACATAGACCTAAAAATACATTCATCAACAAAAACGAAGATAATTTCCAATTTATTTCGCCTGAATGTTTGATGCCTAAGGTAAGAAATGAGTGCAATGATGTCGGATTAACTCACCAGGGGGTCCCATGCTGGTGGGGGGTGCCATGCCCGAGTGGTGATGCCCGGCCGGAGGTGGGCCCATGGGTGATCCCATGTGAGACATGTTGCCAGGGGGGCCCATGCCAGGACTGCCTGCATTACCAATGCCGCCTGGAACACAAACGTCGTGTTAGATCAACGGGATGCGACCGAGAACGGAGGTGGAAATATCAATAACTAGTGGATGTAATTCAGTGGAACAGTGGCAATATTTTGAGGTAGGTAATGATTGATCTTCATAAAACGAATGATCTCCATGCAACAAAATTAATAGAAAAGACAAATTACATGTCTGAACCCTCATCGTACTACGTACCAATCATGTTGTGCAGGACAAACATGCTCTGCCTTGTTTTTACTTTGACAGAGTGTGAAGTTTGACACTTCATTTCTAAGATGACATTTCCCTCTTAGTTATAACGTTAATCCAGATACAAAAGACGACATGTTTTAATAATAGCTTATAAATACATACAAGTAAATATATATTATGGTACCGGTATATGGCAATTTAATGTCAGTGGTATAGTGGTGTAGTGTCACTTGCAGTGGGCACTGTTTGCTACGATATACGTAGTATTTACCTGGTCCGTACGGGGGACCGGGTCCCGGACTGGGGGGCATGCCCGCGCCCTGGGCTCCGAACCCCATCTTGTGTTGTAGGTGCTGCTTGAGGTAATGTGGCGGGGTGTGCGGTCGGGGACCTGGCGGGGTGGCGGGTGGCTGTGAAGGGTTGGTGGGGGGACCTCCCTTGCCTCCCATCATAGCGGGCGGTCCCTGGTTCATCGCAGGACCGCCCCAGCCACCCTGGTAGCCAAACTGAGAGTGTGGAGAAACGTGGTTCGGCATCCCCCTGCCAGGGTACTGCCCGCTGCCCATGTTGTTTGCCTGCACAGAAACACATGCTCACAGAATGGAAGCACACCAGCATTATCACCGTACAAATAGTCCGAAGCCAACTTGTTTTCTCCATGGCGGCCGCTAATCAGCAGTGTAGTTTCCACAAAGAAAACATGTTAGTTCTGGAATAGATATTTAGTGGGGCTCGTCATAATACCAAGCATGGTATATTATTACAACATGTAGACAATTTGAAACTATGATTAATAACAACAGAAAAAAGCAGAAATGAAAAAATATAGAACTTAAATTGAATTGAAAACTGTTTTGTAGAAGTGAATGTTAATTTTGACAGATCCACAACACATGATTATTACCACGCACATTTTCACCGTTCACCAAATAAAAAACTAAATGGCATGGGGATAATGTTCAGAGGTCTATACAAGTCTACGTAGTCGGACAAAAGCTTCCACTTTCTCATATAAAGCTACCAAAGCTACCACGTACACCAATCTGGCCAAAAAGTTGTCCGTACACAAAATATACGATCATGCTTCAGATTATAGTGTAACATTATCAATCATTCAATCAATCAATTAATCAATCAATCAATCAGTCAATCAATGTTTTTATTCTTTTGAGCATAGTTTGCAAATTATAGAGTTGATATACAACATTAAAGTAGATTAATAATAATAAGAAACTAACAGTAATTTTACTACAGTTCTTTAACTAATTATATTATTATTTCTCGCGTTGACCCAGCAAATCGTATTTGCGTAGGTCTACTCACAAAAGAGGTGTACAAGTTCACACGCGGATGGTTGTCATTACCTGAGGGCTCTGCTGGCCGGTGGGGCCTGGCCCGTACCCCTGGCTAGGCCCGTACTGCATGCTGCCCACCTGGCCTTGCGCGCGAGGGTTGAAGTTGCCCTGAGCACAGGAAATACACCCTCAGCACATTTGCACCACCACTCGACCACTTAACATACATTTAACTACAGTAGTCATTTTACTGAGATCAAGGCGGAAACGTAGTCTCACTATAAAAACCACGCGGAATAAACATTTCTTAGAACTATCTTGAGAACAATACACTATATCAAAACATTGGTAAGTTGGCATGATGTGGTAGCATAAGAATTAAAAACTGCATTAAAAGTTTCAAATACGAATATCTGAAATGTTTTGAATCCATTTTTTAGTTCTTACAAAACCATCTTCCAGATCATGCTAACATAGATAGCTTTTCTAATATTGGGTAGCGATCTCAAGATAATATGGCTACAGAAAGTAAAACCGTTCATTTCACGCGGCTTTAGTATTGATACCAACGTTTGCCGTTAGGAGGCATAGAATTAGAGGCGGTGGAGTGACTTGATACTTTCACATTCTGCCGAACCCATTTCCCAATCACACTCGACACGTACTGGTATCTTTTTATGAACATGTCATTTGATTACTCTCATTCACGCAATTTCATGAATGATGACGTACGTACTTACTTACGTTACATGGCAGACAGCATGAATGGTCGACTTTCTCGACCATAATGTTGTCTTCTGGCCAGAATTGAAGTCTGGAGCCATTGCCACAGTTGTTGACAAGGCTAGATATGTTTTAGTAATGTAAATACCTATTTCTGGTGACGGCAGGGAACCAGTACCTCAACGGGATGAGCCTCCCGGACAGTAAGGACATCTTGAAACTTTGCATTTTTTCAAGAGTCCTTCTTAATGTAAATGTCGCGGAACTTCGCCGCACAGTTGCAGGTCACATGACCACCTCTAATTTGAGCAACAACATCACAATATCCAATTGTATCCATGGGACATTATTTAGCATGAAAACCCATGTCTTGTTTTCAACTTAAAAAAAGCCCACGACATTATTTTCTAGGGCTGCCCAACGATATCGATAATTCGATACAATATCGATAATAGATAAATAATTCGATATCGATATAGAATTAATATATCGTACATATCGCGATATCGAACTTGTGCCTAATAAGCTAATTGATACAAAAAAACGATTACGTATCACGTCACGCCAACCACACCATCGCTGTTTTGTGTGGATATTTTACAATTTGAATAGTACAACAAACAAATTGACACACATAGTAAGACATTTCAAAGCTAAAATATTACTTTACGTAATATTGTTTAAAGAATGACCTCTAGCTGGCCTGTAAATCCATAAAACAGACGAGAAAAGTTTCGATGTGGCGATATCGCCGATATCGTTACGTCACTTGAAAACTTCGATATCGCGACGCGATATCGATATTTCTTCCCGCGATATCGATATGATTTTTTTTATCGTTGGGCAGCCCTATTATTTTCTTGATTAGTGTAGGCGAGAACCTATTAGCCTTGACAAAAACAAGAACTAGTGAGTGCGAATGTCATTTTTAACTGATTCAACCCCAATCTGGTGCATTTGACAAGAATACACACAATGTCAACGTCCAGATAAAAAAGCAAAACGGTAAAATTGAACGCGAATCATCGGCGGATTAGTTTCAACATTTTTTAGTAGTAGTATAATTAGTAGTAGAACGAGCTTCTCGTTGCTAATGCTAACCAAACTTCAACGGTTCACATCATTATATTCTTACTGAACCTTTCTATTTCGCTTTTAGCCGGTGGGTCTGGTTCCGACTATAGCGTGCAAAGCTACGGCGGTGGCGGTCGTTGAGCCTACCTGTGGGTATTGTTGCTGCCCCTGAGGTGTATAAGGTGACATCTGCTGGGGGGTGGGCGCCCCTATCTTGTACCCCCCATGCATGTGAGGGGGCGGCGCCAACGGCTGCTGCTGATAACCTCCCTGAGTGGCCATGGGTGAGTGGCTCATGCGCGTGGTGCTTCCGTCGGACTGGCCGCTGGAAGGGTGTGGACCCATAGGAATGTTCTGCTGACCTAAACAGACAAACACAACGTATTAGTATTGTCATAGTCTCGCTCGCGCAAGGACCGAGGGATTCTCCCTCGAACCACGTGACGACGTCGACAACCAATGTTACGTTCGTACTGAACGAATGGTGAGCACAGTATACGGCAAGGCGTTTTGGTGATATCAATTGTCTGCACCTAAATCTACTTGCACAGATGATGCTGATTAGATAGTGGTGTACTGTACCCTAGCTTTGAAATGGAATATGGCTATTGAGCTAAATAAAGTGGTGATTTGATATGCCACTCAAAAAACTCAAATGCTGATATGTAATTAATAAAGATTGAAAATAAGCACAAGTGATTACAGCGTCAATTACCGTCATCATCAGAGCACCTTTGGAGGAAAATTAAAATATATTTGGCAATCCAAAATAAATAAACTACCCATATACCCAATACCTCTTATCAGACAAAATATATGATAAAATGAACAATTAGCATAGAAAAAGAAAACAAACATAAACACTATAAGTAGATCAAACTGGATGAAACTAAAAAAAAAAAGCAAACTTTAGTTAACTTTACCTGAAGATAGCAATCAGAAAATGTAAATACTAAAAAGGTCACAACTCTAATTATGTTCAAGGTGCTAAACACAATATATACAACATACACTCAAATCTTGAGCACACCAATCAATGGGAACTGAGAAAATTCGTTCATATTTAATGAGTTGCAGGCCACTCGAGTTCTGTATTAGTTGCCTATTTGGTGACAAACTACCTTTAAAATTGTTGGGAATGGTTCCACATTCTATCACATTACCTACTGGATACGGGTACTTCAAGTCATACATAATGCAATGAATGCATGATTCTATAATGTCACCGCCCTGTCCAACAACAATGAAATGACTAAATAACCAATGAGCCACACACAACAAGGAGTCAAGTAGGCAGTGAGAAGTAAACAAAACGTGAAAAGGGGGTCAACAACCCACTCAAATACTAAACACAAGTGCGTTGAATTCAATCCTGTGGTTTAACGATGTTCCCCTTTATTTCCCCGTCTCTCTCACTCTTCGTAACATTCATCTCATCCCCCTCCCCCACCCCCACCCCGACCCCCTACGACGTCACAAACGCAACCCGTGAGTCCAGGCAGGGTGACCAGTAAGTGGCTGAACTCCACCGCGGGATACACATTTTATGGAGAAGTTAATCAAAAGAAAGCACCGCGGCTTCGGCCACCGTAGCAGCTACCTACGCTATATATAATATGTAAAAGCTATCTCCAAGGAAAAAATGTAGAGATTCCACCTCTTGTATTTTTACGGTTGTTGATCGTCGCTTTCCAATTTCCCGGCGCCGGTAGGCCAGGTTGTCGGGCGTATATCGCCGTCATTGTCATCACTAGGGGCAACGCGTCGCTTTCTAAGAACGGATTTCCTTCCTGAATTATACAGCAGCCACTCAAGTATTCTGTGTTTTCCCTGCTCTACAGTCTACCCCACCCCTCCCCACCCACGTCCCTTTCGGTCGGTTCTCAAGTTCAAAATTACACACGATTTACAACCAGATACAAGGCGGGAAGCTTGAGGGCCATTAATAATAAATTACTGTTTTTATACCTTCCGGAATCAATAAGATAAAGTAACGAGTGTCCCCTCGCGGTGGAACCACGTGGCCACCCCTCCCACCCCCGACATCGAAGAGGTGGTGTCGGTGGAGCAACTCGTCTGTCGCACGACTCTTTGACGTGGCTGTACGCGGATGGAGGTCCCAGTCGTTTACTTCTCCTATATAAACTATAAATCCTCTAATCCCCCTCTTTCCCCTCGCCCCCCCCCCCACTCCACACGGCGGCGAGTAATTCCAGAGCCCTGACCTACCGTACTACTTGTATTATATAAGCCGTGGGATAAGAATGACTGCGTCGAATGAATGGATGCGACCGGGTCTGATAGATAGCACGGGCGTGGTGCCACGAGCCAAATCACCGCCGGCACGCGTCCACGCCGCGGTCCACTTTGATCGGCACCGAGCGTTCATCATCGAAATACACACACCTTGCGAAACAGATTTACGCGCCGAGAATCGAACCCTTTCCCACCTACCTGTGTTATATAGTATACGAGCGATGTGATGACGACTTCACATAGATAGGACGTTCGTGAGTCCAATAATAGTATGTTCACAGTTGCAGTCTTGCCAGCCATAGTGATCAAGGGATTCTTCTCATTCGTTCTCATGTAACACTTATGGGGGATGGCTATAGCGGCAGGAGAGGGCAATCGAAATATTGTGCAGGTGTGATGTCAAGAGCTTTTTAACTGTGCGAGTCGAGTCGGTGACAGTGTTTAAAAACAAGTATGTTATATTTTCAATCATATTTAGGCTGTTTTCAGGAACCACTTGATACGTCAATGTACGTCGTACGTCCGCCCGTCGCACGTGTTCGCCTGAGAAACCAATCAAGCACGGAACTCAGCCAAACTTGAGACACGTAGCCGTCGTGTTGGTGACAAGCTGCTCGACGTGGGGTCCGATGCCGTGCGTGCGTGCGTGCGTGGGTGCTACACACACGCCGTCGTCTCTGTCGTCATATGATGCGCGCTAATAGGGTGATGACGAGGAGACGACGACGACCCCCCCCCCCCCCGCACAACTGGGACGCACCTACGCCGACAGGAGGAGCACAAGGATATGCACCTCAAACGCCGAGTACCCCTTCACACACTGTTTGGAGTTTGGACTGTTGAGTGTCAACTGGAACGATGGTTAGGAAGTCACTACAACGCATCACCCCCTCCCCCCCGTATAATATATGTTGCTCTTGTACATACGGTAGACAATTGTTGTGTGTACTTGTGAGTGCGATTGTAGGATATTGAGATATCCACAGTCATACAACGAATAAGGAAAGTCAGCGACAACAACACTTTATATTAATATTTGACAACACTTTTACCACCCTTACAAAAAGTTAACTTATTGTTTCTTCCTTGAGTGAATGCTAATTCAAGGGGATTCAAACACAGTGCTACTAACCCACTTCAACAAGTTCTTGTTTGCTTTCCAAGTACATACTTTTAGTTCAGATGTTCGAGAGTTTATTTACTTACTCCGCGGTTGTGTTTACCCGTCTGTACTCGGCAAGGGTACACGATGTATTTAGGGGGTTGTCTGCAGTCTAAACGGTACCAACTCCCCCCGGAGAACTGAGTGAGAGCTGCCCGACGGTTACCCAAGCCGCAACAGTTCCGTCCGTCTCCGGGTTCGCTTCCTGTCTGTAGACACGAGCCGAGCGCGATAACTTTCCTCCCGGTCTAACTTGGTTCGCTTCTCTTTAACTTTAATGTATCTAAATCTCACTCCTCTGGGATCAAACGCTGACCTTTCTAACGACGCGACCTCCCCGTTTGACGCTATCACCCGCTCGCTCACTCACACACGTTCACCCACACCGGCATCGAAGAGTCGGGAGAAAGAAAATGAAAGGGATTTCATTCCCCCCCCTACCCCTCACCAACCCGTATATATACACAGCGAAATCAATAAAATTCCTTCCTCAATTTCAGGGAAGAATAGAGTCTGAGGGAGAAGTTTTCGGGGGGTGGGAAAGAAAACCTTTGGTACAGCAGTGAGATGTAGGTCAGAGCCCACAGGGAGATTCCAGACATGTCTGTACCACACAGCTGCACCCTCGCACTCAAACAAGGTGCATTACAGGGTCGGATGTACACAGTACAAGGGATGCTAGGTACATCACACGACCTTGGCTATCAGACCACGTGTCTAGGACCACGCCCACGTTCCGACTGGCCACCTCGGGCGAGAGAGAGAGCGTCTGGCCGGGCCTCGTATAGCGTCTCTCTCTCTCTCCTAATGGGTTTACTCGTTACATCATTATTATCCATCCATGGAGTACATTTTATTTCGCTCGGCTCTACGAACGTGACCTGCTTACGTAATGTTGTCAAGGTTGCCCGCCAGTAGAGATCAGCTGACGGGGACCAAGTGGCGTGGGAAACAAAGGCGCCGGCCGGTATCGTCTTGAAATCAATTACGTCGGTTCGTCGTACGTTCACCTTCCACGTGGACGATAATAATGGTAGATAACGAGATGCATGCGCTCGACGGCCGTCGCTCGAACTAACGGACGGACGGGAAACGAACTGTGTACGAGTAATTAACAAATTAGATCGGGGAGGAATTAGTGTAATTGTTTCTCCATGGAGAGAGAGAAAGAGAAACAGAGACAAGAAAATCGAATCTTCGTTGCTTGGTAGCTCCATCTTATACGAGAAAAAATAGATGTGCATACGAACTAGACGGCAGGGGCATAATGCAGTGAGTGCCATAGTTTCCATTATGTTGTTGGATACTTTTGACTCGCTCCATGAACCCCGATGAGTACCACAACAATTCATTTTAAATAGGTGTTTGGGGTATAGAGAGATATAGGAAGAAACTACAAGATGTGGAATGAACCATTCATTAGGAACAAGAACTGTGGATCGTTATCCTGACAAGTGGCATAAATATGCTTGGTGACGTTCGCAAACCGACTTGACACGTGTGATGACGGGCGCATGGCCGCCCTTCATCAGGTGACTGAAGTAGCTTGGTTCACCCACAACGAGGAACAAGACCATGGCAATTCCTCCCGATCCACGAGTCGGAACTGTCATGCCACCTCCTCAGCGACGCATGTGGCCACCCGGACATTCTGTGTCCATGCACACGGGACCTTCTGTCCACTGCTTGAAGGCCAAGCCACACAATCTGTAGGACCGCCTGTCCCATCCTCATATGGAATATTGTCCAGGGAAGGAGAGGTATGTGGCCATGCACTCCGTTGAATAGACTGACGAGGCATTGTAGAGGATTAGGTGACACGACACGAACCACGACCCCGTAATCCCCTTGATGTGGGAGGTGGACGCAGCAAGACCGGCCAGAGCTCAACACCGAAGTGATTGGGAAGAATGTCACAGGCCAAACGGGAGATGTTACGTTGCAGGTAAGTAAGTAATATATATACCCGCTCTAGGTCCACTAAGAACCGCTAGGAGATTACTTCACTACTGGGTTTTGCCCGAGTTCAGTGGGGGAGGGCTCATAGTAGTGGGGGAGTTACCTTGCACGGCGGCCGACATGGACCAGCAGGGCGATTCTGTATGGGCGACGATAAAATTATCAGCGGTTTTAGTCGGTACTGAAGGCGAATGCAAGGCGGTGATTGGCTCATCGCCTTCTTTTAACAACTGAAACCGGTGATAAACATATCGTCGCCTATACAGAATCGCCCTGCTGGAGCCGGTTGAGCCAGTGGGGGAGGGCGTGGGTCTCATGCTAGTGGGGGAGTTACCTTGCACGGCGGGCGACATGGACCTGGAGCCGGTTGAGCCAGTGGGGGAGGGGGTGGGTCTCATGCCGGGCGTGCCCGGCCCGGTTGGACCCAGCCCGCTGGAGCTGTCATTGCTATTCGCACCCGTCAAGTCCTGGAACAGAAGCAAAAACAACTGTCAGTCACATCATAACCATAGAGGACACTGACACACATAAACAAACGTACGTTTTATAAAATATGCGTGAAAGATTCCACACAGATGGTAGACATATATCATTTCATTACTCGTCAATACTGGTACCACCTGTTCAGTGGTGAACGTCTTATAGCTAAAATAGGAGTATTCCACATACTCTCGACATTTATGCGACGAATTTAGATGTGATTGGCTCATGTTTTGGAAATAAACACATCCAAGAATGAATCCTATTTCGATAATTAATTCCCCAAGAGATCCTGCTGACGTGAGATCTCTCTGGCAACCCTGCAGACAACCAGAAGGGGTCGATCAACCCTAAGGAGTTAACATTCGCAGACACAAGGGCACATGCGATATAACGAGAGTCGAAGCCGCGATACCCGGCTGAATCGGAGCATTTTTTTTAAAAAACAAGTTAGATGCACTGTATATTAGATGAAAAGCGCGGTGGGAATGCCTAGCTGGCTCTAGCCTGCCTGCCCTAGTGGTGATAGTTATTGATTCCAGCGCCACCCAGCGTACATAGGGATACGCAATGTATTGATTCCGATTCTCGCCCTAAAACCAGCCTATACAGCGAGGCATACAAGACATAACGCGTTTGCAATTATTCATTCAATAGTCGTCTACCTATTGTGACAATATCGATCACAGCCGCGGTAAGAGCTTAAATACAGATGTAGCATAACACTTGAGTGTTGGGAAAGAGGCTAGCGCACCGGTACACTAGCACCAACGTTACTTACTAGTCGCATACCGACCTCAGCCTCAGGTCCGTATCTACTGCGCCTTTCATGCACTTTGTTTCAACGGAAATCGACAGATTCCTGGCGTTTTCACACATTCGTAAGTAATGCCAATCTTCACCTTAGTACAGTGCACAAGTCTCATAAGTCGCACCTGCTTTGTTAGAAATTTACGGGTATCAAACGCAAGGTCCTTAAGTACCCCTAATGCACCTGTTTCAAGTAGATAGTAGAAACTATAAGTAGAAATATACGTCTGAGCTATTGGACTAGGCTATTTCGTAAGCATGAGACTATACTTACGTTGGGACAACTTTAGGAAGCATATTTCTGTTCTGTAGACTGTAGAACTAGAATACAACCAGATGTTTGTCTAAGTCGGCCTATACCAACGACATCAATACTAATAATAATGCAATCAACAAAATGAACAATGCTTCCACTTATTAGCCTCCTTGTTCACACAAAACAAAACCAAACAGAAAAAGGGGCAAACATCTCCCGCTGCTCAACACGCTTAGCTCAAGGCAAGACTACGAGCTGAGCGCATCTCATCCGACAGGTTGCGATTTCGATTCCCGCCACCGGAAATCCAGATGGAAGTTTTCTTTTTCGCGTTAGTTTTTGGTTTTGCTGAATCGTAATTCGTAATGCGCGAACCATAAGACCCAGTGAGTTCTTACAATAGAATCCGCCTCTCAAAATATTCATATATTAATTCCGCCATCTGATTCACAGCCGCACTAGACAGGCTACACTCTACCTACAACATGCATTTTAGAAAACAAAAAATGTGATATACGTTACGAAATACAAAACGTGGGGAAATGTGTAAGTAACGTGAATGCAAACTGCGTGTGTGAAGAAAGTCACATGCACACACGCGCCGAGGGGACGAGACATAGAAACTAGTTAGTTCGGAGAAAATGTGGTGTGGTAGCCTATAATAATAATTGCCGAGATGGTTCCCTAACCTCGCGTAACATGTTCCACGTTGTGTCAAGATTGTGTGTTTGATTTATAAAAGCAACGAACGACCGACGGTGTAGCCTACACGATGTGATGGGAACAAGATGAGTGTCATGACAGGTAGCTCAAGTCTGCTTGCTTCGTTCCTTGGTTCAGTTCAGTCGGTGTACCGCGTGTAGGAGTAATATGCCTATATATGGATTAAATAAGTTACCAGAATTTGTCCTGCTTTATTGTATTATTTTACACCTAGATCTTAGTCAATTTTAATATGGGTTGAAGTCACTTCCTGTGTTCTTCTCTGCCAACCACCATTCATTATGAATGGGAATAAATAATAAATAATAAAACTTAAAGTAAATTCAATAAATTAAATCTTATATTATTCGATTAGGTGGCGCCTACAATGATGAATGCACGTTGCACAACAATACACGTAGGCCTATGTCTGTAAACTCAGGTCTCTATCCTCATCTTCATAAAGTAGTTCAAGATCAACCTTTCTTTACGCACTATTTTCCCTTATTGGCAATCAGCAACAATACAAGTGAACATTACACATCACTTTACAAGATGCCGATAAAAAGACAACACAATCGATTTACCAAACCATCGAGGAAACTACTAACTCAGCACTCATGAACACGTTTAAATCGAACATGTTCAATTAATTGACATGAAATTTATACATTATTTTCTATGCGAATTTGTTTCGATGGCTCAGTCAGGTATTCTGCCATACGAATTATTTGTCACGATTCATTTCTAACAAAACAACAGGATACTGCCAGTCATCGCCCTATGAATGTTTGTACAGCAGCATTCACCGCAGCAGATGAGTAAAAACCTCCAACATATAGGAGTCACGTTGTTCGCGTTACCCGTGCGTGAACGGGGCAAGGCCTCATTGTTGGCAGGCCCGTCCCATTGTTGCGCTAGCTATCGCCGGCTTCCTGCCCGGTCGGCCTGGCCTGGCAGTGCGGAGACAGATGGCAACCGACATCGTGACGTCAGCTGTGCGAGAACAGAGCTGCGGTAAAACAGTACCGACACATCCAACAATACGAAAATGGTACATTTCTATGATACGACAAGCTGTGTATGTATAATTGACCATCGCGTCGACCAGAACCAACGACGCTCAAAAACGTGTTTTCCGCGACCGGGGCTTCGTCGCTCGGGAACGAGAAGGGAGATTCACAGGTGCAAAAGACAGTATTTTGTTCTTAGTGGATACGATAAAGCTGTATAAATGTTAATTTCTACGAGTCTCGTTCTCACGCGATGTTTTCGAGGGACACTAAAATAATAATGAAGCTAGAACACAAACAAGAGGGCTGAAAACATTGAGCGACGTTGGAAACGAATGCCAAATGTTTGCGGTTATAAATGTTATTGCCCCACCCCTCTTCAGAAAGAAGTTTATTCCAGAAGAAAGTCACTGACAGTACAAATACTAAATACAACGCAGTATTCGTATCTGTAGGAGACGGCAAAAAGAAAGGCGTTTACAAGTCGAATGGTTTATCTTCGACACCTTGTCTTTGGGTCGACGAACTTTGAAAAGTCGTGACATACATTAAACAATCTGAGGTAGCACGTGGGTCTCCCCCACCCACTCCGACAACAGCTGATCCAAACCGATAATAAACAATAATAAAACCTTGGGAAGTTAGTTGGAGTTGCCTAAAAAAAATGTATCCATCGTCATACACAAAACAACCTATCACTAGTTCACAACATTTAGTTGTGAGTAATTCCGTGCGATGCCGCCAGTGTGACCTGGACCTAAATCGCTTCCCCTCCCGCCCTCCTCCCCCCTCCAATCGAGCATTTCCCCTCAACCAACACATGTAAAAACTGTTCGTCTTGATAGCCGACCTATTCATTTCACAATCAGCTGATTGCGAGGGAAAATACGAATTAGAGGGACACGTGGCAGGCGGCTTGCCACGGCGTTACCGCGTCCAGATAAAGATTCTTGGGTAGGAATCGATATTAGGACATAGAAAATGCTGCTCACCGTGTTTCTTCCTTGGAATATCCTTGTGTGGCGAGGGTTTGTCGTCTATCTGGCCCGACACTGCCACGCCATAGCACCACGTATACACACGTACGCACACGACACGCACGCACACGGCAACAACGCGATCAGGCCGCCCGACGAGGTGGCAACACTACGTGAAACTGTGCTGTGTACAGCCGGAGCCAGCCTAATCGCTCAACTGGCGAGGCCGGACTCGGCAGCCTCGTAGTCGGTTCGGTTGCGCGCCGGCGACTCGCTCGATGCTGGCAGGCAGGCACTTTCCCACCCGACACACTACACACTTCGCGTCGGTCCTGCCTGGTACGTCCGACCGCACGTCCTCGCACGTCGAGTCTCTCCGTGCTTGAAACAACGCTGCGGCACTGAACACGCCTCGACGAGATAAAACTGTGTACACTCTCCGCCAAGCCGTAGTTGACTTGAGTTCGCTCGCAACACGTTGGTTGGTCGGCCCTGTACGCGGCCCCCATATGTGCCAAGCATGCAGAGGGAACGGCGCAAATATCAGGGGCTCGGGAAGCGGCTCTCGTTCCACCGCGGACGACCTAGGAACTCAATGTATAACCGCGACGCACGGTTTTTGCCGTAACTGTACACCGGTACGCAAATTTGTAAGGCTCTTCGGATACGGAAAACTAATCCCCACACTTCTGTGAGAAAACGTCGTGGCATAAGCCGTAAATAAATTACACACCTATTTAATTAGGGGCGTGAACTAACAGAGGCTCGGTAAATAATGAACAGCTGATCCTTTCATGTTGCCCATAAACTTGTAAGGAGTAACAAACGGCAGCCCGACACCAATTTGTCATAGTTTGTGTACAAGAACGGTCCACATGCACTCAGTACTCAGTCAAAGATCACGTGGTCTGGCTCGGTCACGCCCCCACTCCACGCATGTGGACTGCAGTGTGTTGAATATTCGAAACGTCAAAATTGGAACATGTTCATAAAAGTTGCACCACGAAACAACCTGTGGACGACGGGGAGGGGGGAAGGGTGAAGGGAGGGGGGATTCAATTTATTCGCAATTCCTTTCGACCCGAGACGATCTGTCGCTATCGCTTTCATCTTGGCGCACTTTTGCACCGGTTAATTGAATAACTTGTCACAGTTCGAGCAGTTTGTTGCACATGTGTCGCGAGCGTGAACCTGTTTGCCCCTGTCCCTGTCCTCCCTGTCCTCCACGTGGCCCGACTGTCCGACGAACAACATTTGTCCATTTACACTTCGTGACATCGGGATCTGCTTGGCCGTCCGCATCGACAATACTTCTCCATTTAGTACTAAGTGGTGCAATTAAGCAGACCGGCAACAATGACTGGAGATAAATAAGTCTCGAGCCTCTTACGCACTCGGTGAAATGTCAGCTTGTTCTTTAGCCATTATTATGTTAAAAAGAAATAACAAAAAACAGAACGCCGACACGGGGGGGGGGGGGGGGCGGTTACCCACACATATAACCGGCAATGGGACGCAAAATGAACGATATTTAATTGATATCCTGAGAACACTTCAGGATACTGAAAAGGTGATCCATCACCGGGATTTGGTTTTAATTTGTATAAGCTAAACCATGAATTTAAAAACGTTCCAACTATTTTATTATAACTGTTATTTTTGTAATATATAGTTTATAATTAATTAATAAATTGAATAACCAATTGTAATGATAACAGTTTTGTTAACTTTTTAAATCCATTGTTTAGCTGATACAAAGCTACACCTTTTCATCAAAATCTTGAAGGTTTACGCGTTCTCAAGACGTAAATTATTATTAAAAAAAAAAAAAAAAATGGTAATTCTAAAAAAAATTTAGCCACGGTGCAAAAGTACCGAAACGACCATCAGTGCAACTGTGCAAGTACTGCCCGAACCTCTCTGTATACAAGAACACACACATACACAGTACATAGTATTCTCTCAGCCGGGTGTATTGACTTGCTCCTCCGTAATGAAGCGATGGATGGTGACGAAAATAATGACGCAACATTACATTTGTTCGCACAACTACTGAAACCTGTTACATACTACTGCACATTGGCGTTGTTATTGAGAAGACACATGTTTCTCTTGGGGGTTGCTGTACCGCATAGAAAACAGCGACGAGCACCGTCAACACTTGACGACTGCACCCTGCACGAGACACGGGAGTTGAATAGCTCGTGATAAAACCCTCCGTCGTTAACAAAAATAAGTGTGTGTATTTCCAGCGGGGCAAACATAACAGCCACATCTCATTACGGCCCCGGCCCAGCCCGAGGTGAAGCCTCATCAAGCACGGAAACATCAAAACACCGCTAAAACTCCACTCAGCTAGATATATAATAATATACATGTTTACTTTATGCCAACCGCTTTCGTGGAAGTAGATCTTTCACAAGTTTTACCAACGCACGAGCTTGGACGGATGGTGAACGGGGAAAATATTGCTCCGATAAAAAAAAAACGTAAATAAATAAAGCACAAGAGCATAGATAGAGTAAACGTTCAAAGGGTTGCATATACCCTGCAAAGAAAACCCGATAACAGCATTGATCCACGGTCCTTGCAATTGAGAATGTGGTTGATGACGTGACTTGTTCGGGACACGAGACCTCACCACGTGTCATTGCGAAGGTCACACACACAACACCACGTGGTGGGTAGGTGACGTCACTCAATCCAATAAACATAGAATTGTTCTGCTCGAGCTCTCTTCGCGTGGTTCCTGAATATCACAGACAGAGAAGCCAGGAGGAGGGGAAGGGGGGGGGGGGGGTGAAATTTTGTGGAAAGGGTAAAGAAGGGAATGGGATGGGGGTGGGGGACTTGAAGCTCTAGTTTCTCTCTGGTGTAAATAGTCAGTCTTTCCGAGGCACCCGACGGGGCAACATATGCACATTGGATGGGCGGCACGACAGGCGATTTATATAAGCACGTGCTCACGGGCGCCATTTTGCCATTTTATTGAGCGAGCGCAGCGAACGTCGACTCTCTCA
Source organism: Isoperla grammatica (assembly GCA_945910005.1). Taxonomy (NCBI): domain Eukaryota; kingdom Metazoa; phylum Arthropoda; class Insecta; order Plecoptera; family Perlodidae; genus Isoperla; species Isoperla grammatica. The sequence goes on from OX246741.1 coordinate 13,810,021, forward strand.
GGACTACTATATACTTGTTTATATACTCGCGCTCCACACGTCTACTTGTAGGAACTTTGTTTTCCCTTACACACTTATTATTCAACGAACGACTGCAATGACAACGAAATGTGAATGGAGACTGTCCCGAGTCGAACCCACGACCTCGGTAGCACTGAGCTAGCAGATGAACGATGGGGCTGGAGTGGCTTAGTGAACGCGCACGGAACTAATACTAACGGCCGGGTGAGGGTTCGAGTACCACTGCCTACAATCCTGACTAGCGTTTGTCCACGTTTTAGGGCCCTTCAGACTTAATCTATGCAAATTGAAAAGACCGATAGTTAGTAAAATGAAAAGGGTTAGTTACTCTACCCTTATAGCAGAATCATACGAAAAATGTAAAACTTATTACTTATTGCTCGAGTAAGAACAAATTGTTTTGAATTTCATAATAAACAAAATATCACCCCCTATAATCATTCATGATAGGGTTCAACCAATAAGAAAAGATATACAATAGAACCCTATACCCTACCGCTCGAGCTCATGCTAGAACTACGATCGTGCGGTTGTCACAGTGAACGTTGCGAGTGTCTTCAATATCACATTTTCCCCTGAAGAGCCCCACGAGAAAACAAAGGAGGGAAGAGGGAGAGAAGGCTTATTTCGGACAAAATGGAGCGTTTTAAATGTGCATTATTCATCCGAGTCGGACTTACTCGACGGCGCACGCAAACGGACGACGGTATAACCGTATATAACTAAACTAAGCCACAGACAGAACGGGCGCTGATCACAAAGAAATGAAATGAAACTCACCTTGTAATATCACGCGTAGTAACGATAAGATAGAGCAGTAGCGACTTTCCTTTCTCTAGACTGGCTTGAGTGTCTTGAGGCCTAGCTAGCTAGAGCTACGTAGCCGTCTGGTGTTACCTCACCAACGACGGGACGGTAATTCCACCCAGCCATGCACCACTATCGAGCAAGTTACACTCCCTCTCTAGCCGTCTACAAGACGCCAGCACACAGAGCGTCTAAGCTAAGGTGTATGAAATATATGGCGATACGATACAGTCCTTATAAAACGAGATAACTCACTATCTTCGCACACACATTTATCTATCTCCCTACACAAGATAAAACAGCGCGCTCGCGCTCTATATAGCTGACTGACTATTTACACATTTCACAAGGATATGTTACATCACTCACCCCGTCCGTCTGTCAAGTCATTCATTCATTCATTCATTCATTGACCTCTCAACTCTGGCGACCTGGTCAGGGAACACAGCTATTATTGCAATTGCATTACAATCGATGCCGGTGTCACAATTAAAGTCTGTTGTGTTATTCAGTAACAGTCAGATGCGAACTGTCCGGGGGGGGGGGGGGGGGGGGGCCGCTATTTAGAAAAGGTTGGTATAAAATATAAATGACAAATTAATACCAACTAGAGCTAACGGGTTGCCTAGAATAATTAATAATTAGAAACACCCCTAGCCTAACTAACTCACACTCCCTTCAGAAACATCGAAACAAGACACGCATTTCAATTTTCAATCAATCTCTTATCGGGTTATTTATACAGAACGAGTTCCAACTGTTATAATAATCGTAAATTGAAAATAATTGAAATTGAACCCTGGGTAATAACTAATATAAGAGTGAAGGTTTGAGGAAAAGCATAGACACAAATTGACTGAAGGGCCTATAGTGTACACCGGTGGGTGAAACGCTCAATTCTTCGTTGATTAATTAAATTTAAAATATTAATTACATACATACAAGTCAAGACAGACAGAGATCAAATGCAACACCAACGCAGCAAAGAACGGGCAGTACATCGCGGCGCACAAGTCACAGACAGGATGGGAGCTCGCTTGCAAGCTTGCGGAATCTTGGCCCACAGGAAACACAATCTCCTGAGTGGACAAGAATACGAGGAGCGCGGTCACTACCCCCGCCTCGGTCGGTCCCGTTAGCACACACACACACTCGCCAATCAATCACAAGTGGGATCCGCTTGCAGGGTGGTGTGGTGCACTATTCGTACAGGGGGAAACTGCAGTGCAGTAGGGGTTGCTGCAATAGATGGGGTGCTTTATACGAAGGAAAATATGTACAATATCAAGCACCATTGTTAAAAAAGGAGTCATTATTTTTAAATGGACGTAACACATAACTATGTGCATTACTACATAATATTTAGTTTAATAAGAATGCAGAGTCAGCTCATGATCATACTTATGCAACGCAATATTGGGCCATGAGGTTACAACATTCATTTACACACGATACTACGAATGCAATGCGGATTTGCGGCGACTATTTCGACTGTCCAGAACTCAACCACTCATACTGATTTAACAAGTAGAGCACCTCACATCGAGCTTCACACCTTTTCGTTGCTCAGCCAAAATAGTTTCATTCATTCATGTAATAATAAGAATTGTTACCAAATCACAGGCATCCAACCTGAATGATATTTCCTATACGCTTACTTGACGGTCTATCCCCTAGTGAATGCTGTCTCGTTCTGCCAAAAAAGCATTATTTATTTAGCGAGTTACAAAGTTGTCTTATAGCTAGAGCACCAGTACATCTCAGTACAAACACCTGTCTCGCATCGTTTAGCTGTCAGATTGTGACGTTGAATGAATGAAGAGTGGCCAACCGAATATCGTGCGAATAGTTACCGAACAACAGTCGATAACTCGTTGTCGCTCGGTCCTCGATACTTCACTGCTCACACCATTTCACCTCCGCCACATTTCCCCCATATGTGTGTACTCGTGTTCGGTTTGCTAAACAAGTACATCATTCGACTGTACTACGTTGCCGCATTTACTCATCGATCGTTTCTATTATCCTCGTTGCTCGCACGATCATACATCACTGTGGTTTTAATTTTCAAAAAACATTGTTTTTAATGCTAATTAAACACGTATTCTAGCACTCAAGTCTAACATCCTTTCCGTGGCACACAGCGGAAGAATTTCTCAAAATTTAGATTTCGATCATATGACGTCTACCGCTCTGTCGCTTCTCACGACAGGCAGAGCTACTAATCTACACGGATTCAAACGGAGAAAGAGATTGGAGGAATAAGGTTTAATTGAGTGTACGGGTGGCAGAGTCACCCCAAATCCTACCCCGCCCGGGCCCAGGTGGGGTAGTACACCGGAAGCAAGGACATGCACACAGGTTCATAGCCTCGAGATGAACACACCGCCGGCCACGTGCTCGTAGTGCGATGACATAACAAAAGAGTGCGCGCCACACACGGAGGAGATAGCAATAATTGCATACAGACTCGCCGAACCCGATGCCGACGTCGCCGAGCTCGTTAAAAATAAAGCCGGCGAGCTGAGCCGAGCGGATTGTGTTATCGCTCAATGATTCTTTCAATTGGTTTATTTGTAAGCATACATACATATATATATCGGCATGTAGGTCAGTAACACAACAACCGACCGGGCGGGCGGGCATGCTGATGAAAGATGTTGTAGCTTAGACTCCACCCACGTGACTCACACGGTTCGACTCCACGCAGAGACTTACTCCTTTGACGTACGCACGTGTCCCGAGGACATTACACTTACCCCAATACGTCACACATCGCACCCTTTATAGATAGAAAGTACTAAGTATAGACATCCTGCAGCAACCAACCCGTTTTGAGTCCTTTTACCAGCTCTATAGCCAGGATAATATGATATAACCCCGATAGTGAATGAGCCATTTTGAAATAATATTGACTTCAACTGGACCGCACTAATTATATTATATTTATAGTGTAAGGCGATGTTTCACAGAGGTTTACCGCCACGCGGGTTAACATGGAAGAGCAGTATAAACTATACCCCTCATTATTATGCATCTGTTGTTGATCATTTTAGTTAGTCAGTCACAATTTCGTTTCAATACACCCGAAATAAAAGTTCCTTGGGCCGCAGGTTGTACAATGCACATGCCTGCCCTATAGTATCATAAATCGTACAATAAATATGTGATAATGCTTTATTATAACTCTCAAACAATGCTAATAGTAATGTCCTTATGCAAAATTGTACCAGTATCCTGGAAACTTATCGACGCCGGGGAATCGAACCCACATCCTTGGGAATGGCGGCTCGGGGCGCTCCCATGCACGCGGCTGCATCCGTCCATGATAAGCAGAACCGAGGCTACAACTACAACACTAGGCGGACAAGCCGTAGAACCGGGCGGGCACTCTGCTTCTATACTGGGAATGTTATCGATGGAATAATAGAGCTAAAAATATACGTCAATTTCATGTGGTAAACGTCAAATCCATCAGGAATATAATAAACTACAAACAACATCACGATTCACAGCTGATGAGAATGACGTGTGTCAGGGGTCAAGGGAGTGCAGATCCCGATTCCAGAGGTAGGCGAACCACGGTGAGCAGGAATTATATGAATGACATGTAACGGTATATACGGTGGAAAATAGAAACAACTAGCACGAATACATACAGTGCCTACCCTTGATGGTGCAAACCCATGTTGCTGTACGAAGAATTAGAACTGTATCGATGAACGTGTAGAATTTAATGGACTATCTATGTAAATTTTCAGTGCAAAATGATAAAACCAAAATAAATTTAAAATGTTACCAAAAAACGATCCTAGAAATTGTACCTAATTTCAACGTCAGAGGTTCAACTTGTGCGCGTACCCAGTGTGTAAGTGTACGTAAAGAAACACCCCCGTCGTCGATCTCACACCAATAAAGGGAGCAACGAATACGGGTCAACCACTTCAGCCGCGCACAGTGTTCGTCAATGACATTATATAAAAGTCGCAGGCCTTCTCTTTCCAGCAGCCGGCCGGCCTGGCCTATCTCTATTGATACTTGATAGTCAGCTTGTGGGAAATACTTCAAAGTCAAGGCCGCGAGGCCGGCGGCAAGGTCGCAGGAAATCCAAACATTTACATGCAAGTGAAAACTTTGTTGATAAACAGATCCGACACAAAAAAACGAGTTCATCGAACTGAAATAAAGGAGCGGAAAGCGAGAGAGTCGAGCACGTTACCTCATCGGAGGTATTTACGTCCGCAGTAATGAAACAAAACGATGCAATTCACGACATTTCAACGTAAACATTGTCCCTGTTTACACCGGCCTGCCGTAAAAATAATTTACCTTGGAAGTCGGCCAGTTTATTTTTAACTTTGACAAGTCTTAAGGTCGTATTCGAAGATGGATGAACTTACGTAATTCGTTTGTAAACAACCTGTACACCAGTTTAATCATATTACGTGTGGTACAAAACAAAACATTAGTAGGCCTGTTTTGTGCATTTAATCAGACTGGGATCACAATGCAATTCAACCACCATAAATTCAATTAACAACAGTAACGTATAATTACATTTGCCCCCACCCCCCGAACCCCCATCCACCACCACACCCCCAAACCTAATCGCCACAACACACCCACCCACTTTGCTATCCGTTACGGAATAATCTGTTAAAACACACACAAACTGTAATTTGCTCCCCGATAATAACAGGCTGCAGCAAGCAGTAGGAGAGTGAAGCCTAGTATAGGTGCAATGTTGTGTTGCCTGCTGTTGTGCCTTCTTTGGGCATTGTTTTAGGCAGAGTGACGCAGGTTCAAAGGGAACGAGGTGACTGGTTGTCGGGTGGGTTGCCTACATAGCTGTTGGGCTCTCAGATATACGAGCGACGACTGTCGTATTGACTCGAGGAATAAACATTTGCGAAGGAAGCAAAGCGTGAATTGCTAGAAATGGAAAGTACTTTGTTCAACTTTGCATGAGAGTGAAAGTATAAAGTCGGATTTGATGTTCAGTTATGCGAAAGTTTTATCTTCCCCATGTCACGGACAGGAATACTAAACAGACAATAAAGTGCAGGAGGAAAAAACAACAAATTATGCATTATATAGAGCGCCGGCAATTACGCCTTGTACGAACGGCGCACAAAAATGTCAACAGCCCCGCTTTTCACACAATTAGGCGGGCTAAATTGAGCTATAATCTATCGTTATAAAGAGGAAATGTTCCCCGTGCTACGTATACGAACCTACCGAAACGTCCCAACTAGGCTGGGCTAGGCACAGTCGAGAAAAGGAAATCAATACTTGGAGCTGCAGTGCGCTCTGGCAACGCTGCGTCACGAGTACCCCTACAACCGGCAACCGCGCCTCGGAGAATAATGTCACATTAAAATAGAGACGTCGCTATGATTTGCATATAAAATCTCCGTCCATAATGAAATGTCAGGTTCTAATCTCGCTCGGGGGGTGAACAACCAGGCCCGAGTCCACATTAGGGCTGGTGAAAGTCGGATGGCCCCCCAGCTGGTTTTATGACAGACCTGTCAGACCAAATCGTTACGATTACATTATCGAATTAGAATTACGCTCCTCCACTACAATTCAAACCATAAAATAAACATTGCGACGAGAAATTACCCGCTGTCGTCCAAACGAGCAAAGAATAATAATTGCTTTGGCAGATGGTCGTAAGATAATTGCCATAGTTGTACAACCTACTTCTTTCCAGAATAAAGTAAAAACAAACTTGCCTTCAAGTATAATAACTAAGTACATAACGCAATCCCCCCGCTCACCCCCTGGCCTACACCCGTCGGTTTATGACAGCCTGTTAGAGGTACAAACAACCGCGCTCATACTTCTCGGCCGCGCCTACCAAAACTCAATTATATATGTCGTATGCTTACGTCACAGAAGAACTTCAAAAAATTAATTCCCCTACAGATTCGCGCGGCGAGAGAAGATAACCGAACGCCCGTCTCACGTACGTGTGCACAACAATAAGCGAGCAGAGATCAATGCCACTTGTGATTGGGAGTGTGTGAGAGGGGGGAGGGGGGCGGGGCGCCCATGACAAGCTATCAAAGTCACCTGTCAAATAAAAGTCACATAAACCGAGATCTCTAGCCACGCGTAGATATTGATACGGATCAAGCACTTCACATGAATTCTTTATGAGCATGTATATACAACCCGAACTGCAAACTCTGCAGCATTGAGTGTGCACCCACGAAACAGGCACAGTTTGCAGTTAGAGCCACTAATCAACGCGTTACTCTATTCATGTGTCCGACTCCAAGACAGATGAACGATCGCTATCATTATCTGGGTCACCACATGACTAAAACACTTTGTCAACGTGTAATGAGTAAAATATGATAGAACATATTTGTGAGCCTAGGACGTTGCAGCAATTCTCCACATAACTTACAATTACTTGCATCGAATCATCTGTGATTATAAAAAAAGGCTATTTAAATAATATGGCCATACAAACGCAGAACAATACATTATCGTCAACGAAATGGAAACTCTTTGTTTTCAGTTGTTGGGTAGATATTTCCAGACCTCCGTCGAACCTTCCAAGGAGTCTTTTAAACCATGGAAACCGTGGGGCCACACACACCGTAGTCCGGGGTAAACCATCATCAGAGAGACAATACATACAATACACTCCATGGTAAAAGAAATTATTTGAGTCAGCTACATAGTTATTAGATCATGTTAAAAATACACACACAAATATAAAACGGTACCACCGGCGAATTTTCGGAGTACAGTTCCTACAATCCTACTCCTTCCTCAGACCTCAGACCGAGGTCTGAGGAAGGAGTAGGAACTATACTCCGAAAATTCATCGTTTTTTTTAAAGTAAATTACATTGTTACCGTATTATGTGTGTATTTTTAACATTTTATTCCGGGTCAATACGTTTCTGCGTGTGAGATACCGTATTATTAGATCATGCATACACTCCATGTCCACAAGACAGGAGTATTTCTTCAGTAAAACACCACGTGGATTGTGGATGTATGTGTGTATTGTATGGATACCGAAACAGACTGCTTAGTGGCACGAGTTAACTATTTGACAATACATTCACGATCTACATTTATTATTTATATATTTTACCAAACACCGAATTCATTCACCCTTAAAAAAAAACACGGGTCAAGGCTCAAGGGTGGATTCTATGTCATTACAATAGCTTTAACTTTGAATGAGCTTAGCGATAATCTATTACATCCTCACCAAAGACTTAATTTCCATATAATTGAACAGTTTTGCTGGCCAGGTGTTCGTATAGATAATCTCGCCGCATAATAGTTACCTAAACTGAATTAATAGGATTATTTAACATACGTAAAGGGTTGTAGATTTAGTTGTACGTCTCTATTGATGCGGTTTTAATGGTTTCCCGAGACGATAAGCGGATGACGTGACTCTGCCTTATGAGGGAGTCGAACCCTTGGTTCTTTGAGACCTTATGCTCTATCCCAGGGATGGCGAACTTTTTCGAGCTTGAGTGCCACTATTTACAAACTATTGAATGTATTCTGTCCAGGCGTGCCAAATTCTCAAAAAAGGCACAGTAAAATTTTAACGAAATTTTATTATAGCTTTCTCAGTAATTATTATATTTTTCAGGCAATAAATGGCCAGATTGTCAGTTTGTAAAGTTGTGATCGTTCCACATAATGCAGCATTTTGTGAAAATCGTGTAAAAGGCGAAATTTTGGTACCGAACATTTTCTAAATGCCCGAACAACGGGTTTGAAGTGTGGTCGATTTCATCCTGATACAATGTTAAACATATTATTTCTGCGTGCCGCCTGCCCAGGGACTGCCACCTTATCGTGGTGGGCAGGTTTGCGTGCTTTGTTGATCCCGAGAGCTATGCCGGCGGAAGCGTATGCTTCTGGTAGGGCCACCCTTGCCGGACTGGTCGAGGAGGAGAAGTCAGACGAAGTGCAGTCCACACCCCAATCCCCTTTCCCCCCCACTGTCCCATTGAATATTTCTCCTCCCACTTGGCCCTGCCCTCCCTTGCTGGACTCCCGTATGACGACTCACGCGACGTACAATGGATCTGATTCGGATGTGGCTTTATTCTTCATTATCATCTTTCTCATCTTCATTATCACCCGCTCATCGTCTCGATTAGCCATCGTTGCATAAATATGAGACGTTAAGCCCCATTAATCATCATCATCTTCTGCGTGCCGCCAGAAAGTCTTCGCGTGCCACTTCTGGCACGCGTGCCATTGGTTCGCCATCCCTGCTCTATCCTATACGTTCCACCTGCTTACGTCACAGGTAGAATGTTACTTAGCAACATGGAGTAAGAGAGAGACAGAGAGAGAGAGCTCTACTCGACGTCAATGCAAGGTAAAATCGAATAAGTTTGAAGGGTATTGTAAGTCATAGACACAGTGAGTTGAATAATAGCTTGAATTACACTCCACAGTGTATAGCGTACGCGAGTAGACGAGAAGACGAAAGTGGTGCTAAATAATATACGAGCAATACCAACGTACAGTAGTGCAAATCGAATAGTGCAGAAAACGAGAGCGAAAGGTGTAAATCTAAACCGTAAATCACGTACTATATACGTCACAAGGACTAGCGCATATTTCCAACGAGAAATATAAAAACCATTTTCGCGGTCTTCGATCAGATGGGATGTGTGGGTGTACAATGTATGTACATGATTAGGTTACTTCCAATCCCCCTTACCAACCCGCAATTACACATTTCGAGAAAACGACAACAAAAGTGCAAGTTGCAAGAGATAGTAAACATTGACCAATCACAAAGTCGGTCTAAGTAAACTCACACCGACGTTAGTAAAACACGAAAATGCTCCGTGGACGCGTGGCCGATATCACAGCCCGCGATGTATAATGAGATTGTTTGGAATTGAATAAAACGAGTCGGACCTTTCCACGCGGCGATGACGTCACCGGCATTGGGAATGCACGGATGTGGGTCAGTGTCACGGCTTACTACTACAAGATGATGTGGTGTGAGGGGAGGGGGGAGGGGGGGGAGGGGGGGGGGATCCAGGAAGAGAGATTTAACGAGATAGGCCTATATGCGTCGTCACGCGAGCTCCGTTATCGCGCGTTGAGCCAAACCCGCGATCATTGAATTAAAGTGGGGAAGTTGGAAATAGTAAACACTCAGACGTATAAGCCGCGAGCTTATTCGAGCCGAGGTAAAGTGAAGTGAAGTGAAGGAAAGTGAATATGCGGTGATGCTCTTCAACGTAGTTGGGATGCCGCGCGGGTGGACTACGCTCAACTGAACTGCTCAACACTCACTTTTTGCATTTCAGTCTTGTAGTTGTATCACCTCTCACTGTCCCCTGCAGTAGTGTTTAGAACTGAAGAGGGCTAATCAACATACGCAGGTGTGCAAACGTTGCAACAAAAAGCAAGTAACAAGGTGGACCAATTATAAATAATAGTATTATAACTACAAAAAAGAGCGCGCATGTTAAATTAGAGACAGGCAGAAGCCGCAGAACATGGAAAGAAAGCATGCTCAAATAAGATCGCGAATTTTTAACCTATAGATGGGAAAGTATCGGTAGGAGGTGTGAAAATACGAGAAAGGCAGGATAGGGGTAGCGGTACCAATGTGATAACAGGACATTATCCTAAACGCGGCAGACACACAGACGACAATGTCAAGGACACCCGTCCAGTGACGGAGGAAACCTCGACTTGACCCCCCTCCACATGCGATATAACCAACCAATTAACCTATCGGAATGATGCTCGTAAAAGATGACGAACGATCCCACGTGCTATTAATAGCCCAGACCGAGACGTATAAACTTCCTATAAAAAAAAAACAGTCCATCTATTTATGTGATGGGCGTGTTACCGTCATATTTCACCCCCTCCACTTCCGACCATGATCTAGCCCAACTTGAACCCACGGATAGCAGTTAACCCCCCACACCCTTCGTTTTCCATTCCCTCAAGACACCGTAACACACATTTCAATGCACAGGTCCTATCCCGCAAAACACTAAATTACCCCGGAGGTGACGCGCAAAGTTCACCGCACTCGTTCGTGTCCCAAAAAGGAAGGGCGCATCACAACACAAGGCTGTTGGGCAACGCTTCACGCGTCACGTGATCTGAAGACCCAACCTCGGGCATATGTTCTGCAGTTTATTAATTTGAATTAAAACTAGGTTTCTAATATACAGGACACGCCATCAAATGTGACACATACAAGAACGTATCAACGGGGATTCCCGACCTGGACGTCGGAAGAGCGCAGAACGTCGAATGCAACATCAATGAGAACAGCTAATGAATGAACTGTTGCACATTTTGTGTTGTAGAATGCAGCAGCTTCATTCTGATTGATTCGTTGGTGTTGCGTTCGACTATGTGTGCGTTCATCAATGATTGAGATTGACTCAATAATGCTCCGGAGGGTTTATACCATCCTCGGATGCCGAGCACAAATGCTCGGTGTAGCCTACACATAATACCAACTCTATTGAGTGTTTGCTTGGGGCTAAAAGCTTCTGCCATCCAAAATATTGGGAGATTCATAACCTAAGGTCCGACAGTTCCCAAATTGAGGAAGAACTTGCAAAAATGGTAACTTTTTCTGAGAAGATACATATGGTCGTGGTATAGTGTGTGACAGTGGCAGGCTACGTGCCTCGAAGTCGGGTCCGCTCCCAATGATTGGTATACTTTCCGTATCTACACGTCTAGCTGACTTTCCGAGGCCTTTAGCCGAGTTTCTGCAGGTCGACATTACGGGTACCCAGCCCAGACACGCCGGCGACAGCGACAAACGATCATAGCACCCACACTATCTCGGTGCGCCAAGACTCAATCGAAATCGTATTCATTCTTGCCGCCGTTAAATAAGGTCAGCGCTTTGTCTGTCTGTCTGGCACTATCAATGACACAAGACAGGCGCTGCGTGATAAGCGCAATGACAAATGCATGCCCGTTATAATACGGAACGCTCGCGGGGCGGCATTCCTGCGATAACGGCGAGCTCGCCCTGGGGGGCAGCACGGGCCGAGACAGTGTTGCCACGTTTTCAAACCACATCTATTTAGATCCTGATAAAAATTATTGAATTTTTAAACAAATTATGATGTAAAATAAATCTACTAATTAATAATGTTGTTTAATGTACGTATTTATACGAAATATAAATAATAACATCGAAAATGAATAGGTATAGAATCACAGAGTCGTGTTTGTTTGTGGGCGTGGTCTATTTACATGTGACAACACAATGCCATTTACAAAGTTGTGCAAAGAAAATATATAGCTGTTTTGTCATATGCCATGATTTAATTTTGAACACTCAAGTATTGAATTTTTCGAAACAATAAGTTTAGCCTATGGCATTGATATAATATATCGAAATCGAATACAATCGAGCCTGCCAAATATTAAATCAGCTTCTAGACCTGGTTAAGAACCCCTCGGGAAGGTTGAAATTCAATTGATACACAAAACCGTGCGTACACTAACATACATGTGTAACAAATCCCGATTTATTGTACGATTCCCCCAAATTACGGTACATTTTAGCGCGCTATGGTACGATCACTATTTACTAAGGTATACAGGCGCTCATTTTATGGTAAGGTCCTCAATTAAGGCCTACTAATTACAGGACGGTACGGCTGGAAACACAGGTTCGAGCTCCGGGGACGCCCGCATCCTAGGACAGTGCGTGACGCAATCGCCCTGCATGCAGTACTGTACCTATATACATACAGTACCCACTGCGTTGGGGGAAGAAAGAGCTCGATATTGATACAGCGAGCAGGGCCAGGGAAGACCAGATAGAACCAACCCAATGGTATAAAAATAAACTTCCAAGTCAGTCTACTGTGGCGCCCTATACAATGCGAGCGAAATTGTCTCCACAATAGGACACGGATCATTTCACACGCTGAACGACCGCAGATAAAAAAAAATAAGTCCTTCGTATATATATGTGTGTGGAGGGGGGGGGGGGGACGGGGGGGGGGATGAAACCTGAGCTAGACGAGCCGAGCCGACAAAATCGTTTCATGACCTGTGGAACAATGTACGAAACGATTCGTTTGATGTGATTTGACGTTTGTAAAGTTGAACAAAAGAGATTCATGTTATATATTATCTTCTAAAATACGCGTAGTAAAGTCTATTTACAATGAACCATAGCAATATATATATATATCCGTGCAGTGTTGGATAATATATGTTTCATTCACTAAGCTCAAATTTCCGGACATCAATTTGAAAACGCTTATATATCCGTTATACGTACATTTTTCCAATCCATCAACTATAAATTACGCTATCTACGCCCACTGAGTCGATCGAGAACGACTTCCAGTATATTGTTCGGATACAACACAACACAGCCCCCCCCCCCCCCCTCCTGAATCGACACTTGTGACGTCAGACTAACTAAGACTCTAGCTAGAAAATGTCAATATACCCTCGATACTTCTCATTGACCAACTTGCTAAGTAATAACACTGCATTATACTTCAAAGCTATAGTGTACTTGTCCCCAACAACCTTACAGATGCTTCCGTCATAGACGAGTGATTCGTGGCCAATCAGCGAGCCGTGATTTCAAATACCTTCGAGTTCGACGAAGGAGGGTGTACCCTGTCGGCACGCCACTGCGGCGTCAGTCAGTCCAACTCACTCACTGTACATATAAAGGCGAGCTCGACGAAGGAGGGTTTATACCTTGTCGGCACGCCACTGCGGCGTCAGTCAGTCCAACTCATTCACTGTACATATAAAGGCGAGCTCGACGAAGGATGGTTTATACCTTGTCGGCACGCCACTGCGGCGTCAGTAAGTCAGTCAGTCAGTCAGTCCAACTATAAAGGCGAGCTCGACGAAGGATGGTTTATACCTTGTCGGCACGCCACTGCGGCGTCAGTAAGTCAGTCAGTCAGTCAGTCAGTCCAACTATAAAGGCGAGCTCGACGAAGGATGGTTTATACCTTGTCGGCACGCCACTGCGGCGTCAGTAAGTCAGTCAGTCAGTCAGTCCAACTATAAAGGCGAGCTCGACGAAGGATGGTTTATACCTTGTCGGCACGCCACTGCGGCGTCAGTAAGTCAGTCAGTCAGTCAGTCAGTCCAACTATAAAGGCGAGCTCGACGAAGGATGGTTTATACCTTGTCGGCACGCCACTGCGGCGTCAGTAAGTCAGTCAGTCAGTCAGTCAGTCAGTCAGTCCAACTATAAAGGCGAGCTCGACGAAGGATGGTTTATACCTTGTCGGCACGCCACTGCGGCGTCAGTAAGTCAGTCAGTCAGTCAGTCCAACTCACTCACTGTACATATAAAGGCGAGCACGACGAAGAAGAGTTTATACCTTGTCGGCACGCCACTGCGGCGTCAGTAAGTCAGTCAGTCCAACTCACTCACTGTACATATAAAGGCGAGCTCGACGAAGGAGGGTGTACCCTGTCGGCACGCCACTGCGGCGTCAGTCAGTCAGTCCAACTCACTCACTGTACATATAAAGGCGAGGGTGTACCCTGTCGGCACGCCACTGCGGCGTCAGTCAGTCCAACTCAACTCACTACATGTATACTTCAAGGCTGGCTGGCTGAAGGTGAACTTGGCGTTCTGTTCTTACATAGGCGAGGCGAGGCCTTGCAATCTCTAGAGTCACGCCACTGACGGCGTGCGGTGGTTACGTCATCGTGTTCGGGGAATATTCTGTCATTGTTGGCAGGCCAGGCCGGTCCAGTACTTACTACTTAGCACGGCAGGCTACCGTACACTACAGTGTACACTGTACACAGACAGACACGTGGTTGTCCCGTCTCTTCGAACACTAATCTGATTTGCGTATGCATGGCAAGAATGCTAAGCCCAAGTCTAGACAAAGTTCGGCAAAGACGTGGTGTTGTGTTACCTTACCCACGACTACGGAATTTGACACATCCTCTATTGATTTTGTCTTGCCGATTGAGTTGCGTTCGTATAATTACTTTGAACACTTGAAACCTCGTAAACTGTTGTGATTTTAGTCAAACCCTATATTTAACACATAATTATGTTGAACGACATTATGTGAAGCGGCGAAAAAAGCGTGTTAGACACAAAAAGTTCAAAACTGAAAGAATTTGAGCTCATGTTTCTATTTTAAAATGATGTGAAATGTATAACATTTTGATAAAATTGGACAATACCGAGAATATTTATTTAAAAAAATCTATCATTTTTTCAAAATCAATTTTATATCTTTTTAAAAATTTTAGTGGATCTTGATTATATTAATACCTAGTCCCGCATTATATTCCATAAGTTTGATATTTAATCACTAATTTGAAATTCTCACTTTTTCGAGAAATTTATGCCAAACACTTATATTTTTTTTTAAAGTTTAGAACAAATTAAGTTAGGCCACAATCGAAACATACTGATTCGATTTTAAGAATCTATCTATCTATCGTTCGCAATGATCACTCGCCCCAGGCGGCCCCATGCACATTGAATTAATTTCCTAAACCAAATTGTAAACCTCTGGGATTTAGGACATGGCATGCAAGAATGGTTGGGTGTCGTGCGGTTGGCCGGCGCTACCCCGCAGCACTGAAGTAGCCGGCTGACACCCGCGCCCTGGCCCACCCGGCCCTGGTTAGTTAGTTACGTTAGCCGTATACGAGTAACGTTTGATTAAACAGTCTACCGCGAGGGTCAACGGACCGGCATGATATAAATAAGGGAATAGAGGAATAGAGGACCTCAATTTCACGGCTCGCCGAGGACCGGTCCTCAAAGTTAAGCCGACTTTAATACGGGTCCTAGCTAGAGATAGGGCAAATTATCTATCGGCTGTAGGAGAGGACTTAATTCAATCTGGTGCTGTTGAGAAACTCCCGACAACCACGCACATCGCACGAGCGGAGGGGTAGGTGGGTGGGGGGGGGGGGGGGGGGTACGCCATGCACGAAGGAGAGAGATAACAAACATTTAAAAATTCCTACTCCAGTCAATCAGTGAGGTTAATTTGCTTTTTCTGCCCATTTGAATGACTCCCTCTGTTCATGCTTTGAGCCGAAAGAATTAATGAATATATAATACAATGATTTTGTACCCCTCTTCAGGTGACCAAGTAATAGGTATACGACTATACGTGTGCCGTAACATGCTTTCGTCATCGACAAGAGCCCACATGGCCAATCAGTGTACAGTATTTGAAATTGTGACCCGCTGATCGGCTACATGAACCAGTCGTCAATGACGGAAGCATCTGTAAGGTTGTTTAGTGACGTCTTTCTAGTAGGATGTTTGGATAATTGAGAAGGAATACCCGAGAGCTGTTAGTACGACTCAATCATCATCGCCTCGTGACTCGAGCCCAGTGTTCTAAACCGCGCAGCTTAGATCCGCCACTGGAGCGAAGCCACCACATGATGAACACCAACTCATAAAATACAGTGTTCTCTTATAATATCCTGGTCCCCTGCTAGTATAGCGAGCGCTTCCCGCGAGGGGGCGAAACTCAAAGTGCGTTTAAACAATGATATATAACTAGAGGTTTGCATCCAGCTAGGAAATCTACCCAAGTCGTTCGTACAATATTGTGAAGAAAACGTCCACACTAACGACGATGTAGTGTCGTCGTTCGTTTACACCCGCGGATCCGGAAATCGACCGTTTAACGGGGAGGGGTAGTCTCACTAATAAACCGCGCACAATAAACATGTTTTAGTAATACCTTGAGAGCGCTACCAAATATTTAAAAAATTGTCATTAACCAACATGTAGTTTAATAAGAACTAAATTAAGAAATTAATAATTAATTGTTTTTCCAAATTTGAACAACATTCGAAACTCTTTTAATCAAGTTTTTGGTTGAATTCCAACCTTAAGTTGGAATTCATAGTCGGCCCCTACACCTAGGGGCGCCCATTGTTGCCAAGGTAACAGTTGTTTGCATGTTATTTCTTATGAACAAAACAAATCCATAGCAACAATGGGTGCCCCTAGGTGTAGGGGCCGATAGCAACCAAGTTTTTAAATTATTATGTAGCGTTCTCAAGATTTTTACTAATCGAGACTCGCCTTTCTAGTCTACTCTACTGTTGTAAGATTGATTTATGCTCTAGCTAGAATCAGATCAATGGAACACCATTGTCTTCGGTACGGACGGCAACAAGAAAAGCGGGACCAACGAACGGGATACCTGCAAGTGTCGTCGGTTTTGGCATGCACGAACACTGCACAAAAACCCGCGCTGCATATAGGAAGCGGGCGGGCGACGCGGATGATTCATACGGCGCGGGGCGGATAGATAGATAGATAGATAGATCTGGGTTACGCCAACGCTCGCTCCGCGCGAAACACCGATCACCGCTCCTCGCAGAAGTGGGATTTCTGCAGAATATTTTCACGTGTAAAACAGACATCACAACGGTCGTGACAATGAATTGCATCATCACGCACGCAGGTAAACACACACAACAATCGAACTGAATCTATACTACATGTTGCTGCAACGAATTAAATAATTAACTCACGACTAGGATATAGATCAAATGAATTAATTACAAAGCCGCGCTCGAATGTGTGTGTATATATATATATATCTCCTTTACGAATCCTTACATTGACCAATACCGGTGTAACGGAATAGTATTACCACCGGAATACGTTTACTGTAGTAATACTGTGCCGGCCCGACATTACCGAGTAGTTAACGTGTGCTGGTCCCACATTACTAAAAGCTGAATTGCAGCTGGAACAGTATTACTATGTATGGAATAGTTTTAACTATCTTTAAACACACGGATAGTAATAATACACCGGAACAACAATACTATTGTCAGGTATCGTAGTTATAATGGAATTGATAACGGTATAGGGTGATCGAAAAGAGATCGGCCGTAGTAATCCAGTGATGACCTTATTACTAAATACGTAGATGCAGTTTACTCAATATCGCCTGATTAGGGTACAGGGTGTTCCAAAAAGAAGATAAGTACTATTCAGGTGCTGGCCTTATATTACTAACAGTTTATAAGTAAGGTATCGTAATAAATACCTACACACAATTCATTCATATCACATGATAGTGGTATAGGGATAGGGTGTACCAAAAGAGAAGCTCCGTAGTAATCAGGTGCCGACCTAATATTACCATAAGGTTTAAATTAAGATATCGTAATTAATACGTACATACAATTCATTCATATCACCTGATAATGGTATAGGATGTCCCAAAAGACAAGCTCCGTAGTAATAAGGTGCCGACCTAATATTACTAAAAGGTTTAAATTAAGGTTTCGTAATTAATACGTACATACAATTCATTCATATCACCTGATAATGGTATAGGGTGTCCCAAAAAAAAAAAAGATGCGTAGTAATCAGGTGCCCGCCTAATATTACTATAAGGTTTGAATTAAGATATTGTAATTAATACGTAGAGACACTTATTTCACATCACATGATAATGGTATAGGGTGTCCCAAAAGACAAGATACGTAGTAATCAGGTGCCGGCCTAATATTACTATAAGGTTTAAATTAAGGTTTCGTAATTAATACGTGCATACAATTCATTAATATCACCTGATAATGGTATAGGGTGTCCCAAAAGACAAGATACGAAGTAATCAGGAGCCGGCCTAATATTACTGTAAGGTATAAATTAAGATATCGTAATAAATACGTACATACACTTAATTCCCATCACATGATATTGGTATAGGGTGTCCCAAAAGACAAGATACGAAGTAATCAGGAGCCGGCCTAATTTTACTTTAAGGTTTATTCTAAGATATCGTAACTAGTACGTACATAAACTTAAGTCACATCACATGATAATAGTATAGGGTGTCCCAAAAGATAAAATACGTTCAGGTATCGGTCTTATATAACTACAAGGTTTAAATTAGGATATCGTAATTAATACGTAGATACAGTTAATTCACATCACTAAATAATGGTAAACGGGTGTCCCAAAATACATGATACGTAGGAATACGGTACCGGCCTAATATTACTATAAGGTTTAAATTAAGATATCGTTATAAATATGGAATACGGATACACACTTAATTCACATCACCTAATAATGGTATAGGGTGTCCCAAAATAGAAGCTCCGTAGTAATCAGGTTATTATTAACTATTAAGCCTTTTGAACCACCCTGTACCCTTATCAGGTTATAATGAAATGAATAAATGTGTTTATAAACGTCCTGTTTATTTTTCAATATTGTGGTGATATAGAGCTTACAGCCCATTACTAGTTAACCTTTTGGACCCCTCTGCTCTTATCAGGTGACAATGAGTTAAATGTTTGTTTTATTAACATACATCTTTAATATCAACACTGTAGTATTATTGGGCTAGCACCCTATTACTATTTGGCCCTTTGAACCACCCTGTACCATATCAGGTGATAATAAGTTGAATATATTTATTGTTCAACACTGTAGTGTTATTGGGCTTGCACCCTATTACTTTTTGACCATTTGAACCACCCTGTACCATATCAGGTGATAATAAGTTGAATGTATTTATTGTTCAACACTGTAGTATTATTGGGCTAGCACCCTTTTACTATTTGGCCCTTTGAACCACCCTGTATTATATCAGGTGATAATAAATTGAATGTATTTATTGTTCAACACTGTAGTATTATTGGGCTAGCACCCTATTACTATTTGGCCCTTTGAACCACCCTGTACCTTATTAGGTGATAATGAGTAAAATGATTGTTTTTATTAACATACTTCTTTAATGTTAACACTGTAGTATTATTGGGCTAGCACCTTATTACTATTTGACCTTTTGAACCACCCTGTACCTTATCAGGTGATAATGAGTTTAATGTATTTATTGTTCAACACTGTAGTATTATTGGGCTAGCACCCTATTACTATTTGATCTATTGAACCACCCTGTACCTTATCAGGTGATAATGAGTTTAATCCTGCCCAGGGACTGCTACCTTATCGTGGTGGGCAGGTTTGCGTGCTTTGTTGATCCCAAGAGCTATGCCGGCGGAAGCGTATGCTTCTGGTAGGGCCACCCTAGCCGGACAGGTCGAGGAGGAGAAGTCAGATGAAGTGCAGTCCCCACCCAAATTCCCTTTCCTCCTTTTTCCTCCAAACAGCCCCATATTTCATCTTCATATATCACCCACTCATTGTCTCGATTAGCCTCGTTGCAAAAATATGAGACGTTAAGCCCAAATATCAATCAACCCATGAGTTTAATGGTTGTTTTTATTAACATGCTTCTTTAATGTCAACACTGTAGTATTATGGGGCTAGCACCCTATTACTATTTGGCCTTTTGAACCACCCTGTACCTTATCAGGTAATAATGAGTTTAATGTATTTATTGTTCAACACTGTAGTATTATTGGGCTAGCACCCTATTACTATTTGGCCTTTTGAACCACCCTGTACCTTATCAGGTGATAATAAGATGAATGTATTTATTGTTCAACACTGTAGTATTATGGGGCTAGCACCCTATTACTATTTGACCTTTTGAACCACCCTGTACCTTATCAGGTGATAATGAGTTTAATGATTGTTTTTATTAACATACTTCTTTAATATCCACACTGTAGTATTATGGGGCTAGCACCCTATTACTATTTGGCCATTTAAACCACCCTGTACCTTATCGGGTGATAATGAGTTTAATGATTGTTTCTATTAACATACTTCTTTAATGTCAACACTGTAGTATTATGGGGCTAGCACCCTATAACTATTTGGCCTTTTGAACCACCCTGTACCCTTATCAGGGGATAATGAGTCAAATGATTGTTTTATTAACATTCTTCTTTAATATTAACACTAGTATTATGGGGCTAGCCCCCTATTACTTTTTGGCCTTTTGAACAACCCTGTAACCTTATCAGGTGATAATGAGTCAAATGATTGTTTTATTAACATTCTGCTTTAATATTAACACTGAAGTATTATGGGGCTAGCATCCTATTACTATTATGCTACCTTGCATTTTGAACCACCCTATACTATTACTAAGTTTAGTAATAATATTTCTTTGCTGATCTGTACAATGTTAAAATATAGGTAAAATTATTCCGGTGCTGGTAATATGGTTACAGCAGTTGACTGGAACCGGTTTACTCTTTAGTAAACGTTTGCTGGTCCTGTATTACTAAAGGGTAAAGCTGAGCCTTGGTAAAGATATTCCATGACACCGGTTCCAACGATGGTCTATAAATCGTTTCCTCGTAAACATCCACACAAGAAACTCGCATCTTGGCAACATTCTTCGACCCAGGTTATGTGTGACTCACTCGAGTCTTCAGTCCGTCCGTTATACCTCGAGTTTTAAAGCGCGCGATGCAATTTCATCGAATGTGCATCCGCGTATGTGTTCTAAAGCCTGGTGTTCTAAAGCCTGGCGAGAGAGATGAGCAAACTAATTAGCGCCTCGGTGCCGTGTCCAGCACACAGACACAGAATATGCTCGTAGCCGTTTCATTAGACCTTTCACTTGCGGCGAGGTTGTTCCCGTAATAAGGATAAGAGCGCGGCGCTATCGCTATCTTGCGCGTACACACCGCCACTAATATATAAACGACGCGTAGTTAAAACAACGAGGGTAGTAAGGACGCAGCAGACACGTCGATGTTGCCGTCGAGATTGCGCGACTGTCGTCCGTTTATAATCGAGACGCCAACGGCAAGCGGTAAAAATGTAACTGTGCCGAACGACGGACGGACCCTCTGCCGTCGTTCGTTTGCACGAGGCTAATGAGATCGTAATAAAAAAACAACACAGTTTTATGATTCCGTGCGCTCTGGAAGTCGACAGTCGACAGTCGACGAGTCGAAACAAACGACTCTGCTGCGATACATATTTCCTCCGTGATCGGTTCAATGGAAACCAGTCGTAGTACTTGGAACACGTCAACCCTTTGTTATTCGTGCACTTCATCATAAGTAAGGGGGGGCTAGATCAACAACTCGGCTCGAATCAAGATGAGTGCATGTTATTTCCGTGTGACTAATTACCAATGTCTTAGAGAGTCGGGGTTCTCCACTTCCTCTAAAACCCCCCCGAGCAAGACTTAATGGTAATGCAAATGAGACAAGACTTTAAGGATCGTAATGGTCTACTGGCGTGTTCCTCCCTCCTTATACGAGTATATACGCGAAACAACACAGAAGTAAAAATGTACTTTTGGCAAGGAAGAACGAGAAAATCGCGTTATGGGCAAAAACAAATGTAGACGTTTGAATGCAGAAATGTGCCTCGTCCGGTTCGACGAAGCGAAGAGATAACGTTTTACAAAATATATAAATAAGGAAGTGAATGCAAAGAAACTGTCGTCGGGGATCACGCGACGCGAATAAAAACAATGACAAATGTCTCCCGGACTCCTCGCTTGATTATGTTCCGTGCGTGCGACGGTGAGACGAGCACGTGCACGTCCGTGTCGAGAGCACGCGCTATGAGAGGACGGTGTCGCGACGCACTCGACGAGCGGGAGACAAAGAAGCCCAATTTATTTCAATGACTACGTTGAAGAGCGAGCGAGGTGATCGTCATGTGACGGGGAATACGTCAATAGATAATGAATGAATGCATAATTAATTGTTATTCCGGCGAGATGTTGGCTGGCTGGCGGTGCTGCCGCTGCAATGAGCGTCAATTATCGGCGCTTCCCGATCTCGGCGCGACTCGAGTCGACCCTCGAGCGTCGAGCCGAGCGGATGCATCCGCAGCACTTTTCCAAACGATATTGAAACGACTCGGCCGAGGGATTCGAGTGGCGCGATGACGTCATCTACGGCCGTCGCCATGGCAACCAACCCCGTCGCGACGCCGAGCGCATGCCCCGACCACGGCGGCGGCCACTCCCCCTCGACATAATAAATTCCCCCGGCATTTTCGGTACGTAGCCTGCATCAAAACCTAACGTGGGGGTCTAAAGTTACGAGGGGGGATCATTTATTACGAGGCTTGGATCCGCTCTAGGGAAAATAGGAGCAGAAGAAAGGACGGAGGGTAGATTCCCCCTATCGCGAGGATCATGCTTCACTGTTCACTGTGCGTTCTCCCCTACGCTGGCTGCATGTTACCATTACGGCTACAGCACGCCCGGAGCTGGCGGAAAATCAATAGCGCAGGCTTGGTTGGGGTACAAGCCCGTAGTTAGTCTCCATAGCGACGTGTTCCTATCAGCCATGCAGCCATTCGCTCGGTGCTGGTGCTTCAGAGGGGGTTGTGGGAATTAGAGTTGATGGAAGTCTACGAGCGTGCTGGAGCGAACGAAGAAAGAAAGGAAATGAATTCCTCGTCTGACGAACGAACGGCGCGGACTTGTAGTTAAGCTGCTCGGAGGGTCATCAGATTATACAGCCTGGTTGTTAGGCCTGCTGCTTATCAGTGTGTAGAGTTGAATGTAGATTAAGATTGGCTCGCTCGCCCGCTCCACCCCTCCAGCGTAGGAGGGTGAACGCGCATACCCCAGGCTCAGTTCCTGATGAGTTAAACCCTTCATCCACCCCTTCCCCTACACGGACGGCTTGAAACTGAAACCCATCTGCAGGCTGAATGTCACTTAAAACAACGTCGTGTACGGGTGATTTCCGCTCGCAATGACCCCATCCAAACTAAGGGTAATGTTGATGTCGACTGCTGCGTGCCCGAGCGATGAGGGTTCGAGGCCCGCGCGTCAGCTGGGCGCGCCCCCATGCCCGCCCGACCCGCATGGCGGCTGATTGGTAACAAACTTGCCAGCATTGTCTACTCCCCCGAGTTATACTTCCTACAACTACTCTCTCCACCAGAAAGATATTGCTCGCCGGCCGGTTCTTTTGTGCCGCTTACTGGCAGCTGTTCGTTCGTTCGTCCGCCTTCGCTCCGAGGCGATAATCGAGTTTTCCTCCCCGACCATTCTACTTGCATTTGGCACACGAGTGTAAAACATTCGGATGAGTCTAGCGTGTTTTATGCCCGCGCGGCGCACGAGGAGAAGAAGAAGAAGAAGGGGCGTGTTACCGCCCACCGAGCCGAGATAACGAGTAGTCAGGTGCGTCGTTCCCTCGCCGAGCCGGGCGCCGGTCGACGTCGACGGCAGCTCGCTCGCTCGGTGGCTGCCTGGCTGGCTTTTCTTTAGCCGTTGCAAGTTTTATAGGCGAGAGCTCCAAGCCGTCGCGTTCCCAAGCGTGCTGCCTGCGAGCAACCATGATAAATGAGGTGAACGCGGGTCTTCTTGGCCTGGCTGGCTGGCTACACCACCGCCGAGCGCTCCCTTCCTAGCTCTCTCTCTCGGAACACACCAGCCCGAAATGATTAAAGACTGCAATCAAATGATAAATGCCTCTGAAGGCATCCAATCCCGAATATATCTTCGTCGACGGAGCGCATTAAACTCGGGCGAGCGAGGAGATAGGATAGGGTTGGGAGGAAGAACGGAATCAATTCGAGTAGAGGCCGCCGTGCGGCGCGCTAGCCTAGCGCACAGAGAGAAGGAAATAAACAAGCGAGCTGCACTGCGGGCAGGACGAAGCGGAATCATAAACGAAATTATGTGGCCCGAGGATACGGGGCCGTCATCATAATAAATTCCTCTTCCAAATGGAAGACGAAGAACACTGATGATGCTTAATCGCACGATCTGGGGGCGATAGCTAAAATAATAATAAACTCAAAAAAAAAAGAAAAAACTAAATCATCTTCAAGCTCCGGAAGATTCTCCGCAAATAGTTATTACAGCACTTCCCATTAGTCTTAGCGACCGACCAGACAATGAATGAATGACACTGTCGGCCTAGGGTTGGGGTCTATGCATGCAGCCCCGTGGAAGAGAAACGATTAAAAACCAGTTGCGTTGACCCCGGTCAAGATCGCTCGACTTGACTGATGAGGGTGTGGGAGGATGACAGGTGCCGAGTCATGTTCTGTATGTCCAGTCACGCCTGACTCGCGGCTGATTAGACGATCCCCCCCCCCCTCCCCCCAACCGTACACATTGTTTTCAACACACACAATGAATTAAAAAACCAGTTGCAAGAAAAACACGTCCGCGCTGTTTTGTTCTGTACTTTAATAAATTGAATGAAGCGTTTGAACTTCACTCACTCACTCACTCACTCACACACCCGCCCGCTCGCTATTCGGTGCAATTGATCCCTCAGGTTATTTACGTTTCACGTCTGTTTGTTTGTTTGCTTGTTTTTTTTTTATTCCGGAAAACATTGTGCCATTAATCAAGTATTATTACAACACACGGGACTTTTGTACAGTGTTCCCGCTTTACTTCAAACGTGAACGTTGAAATAAAGCATAATAACAATCATGTTTCCCGGTTGCTTACCTCCCGCATTAACCACACTAATTACGGGCTTAACTATATCCACAACAGACAGTTAGCGTTTCAACGCATGGCCCAAAAATGTGTGCCAGTATCGGATATTTTGATGGAGAAGATACACGATAGTGTTTTTGAGCTCGGATTCAGATAGTCTTACAAAAAGATTAAAACGTGATAATGAAAATTGCAGAGAAAAGATGTATCGGTACGCGTTGTGACCACGCAACGAGTCACTTCGAGTTTACAGCTTTACACAATTACACATAGGCCTATATAGGCTACGAATAATTAATATAAACTTTATTCTCAATGTGACAATGGAACTTGCACATAAATTGTAAAGACCGCGCCGCGTAATATGCATCCTTCAATAATTCATGAAACTAAGACTCTGAAACGCGCGACTCGAGATGTCATCTCGACGTGGTGGAATATATCATGCGACTACTGAATACTCCCCTTCATATTCGGCCCACCGCGCGCACACGCACGCACACACACACACACACACACACATACAGAGGATGCGATTTATCATCTCCAGCCTGCATAATATACAATATACATCTATCTAGATCTATCCCGCGCACATTGGCATGCAGTGCGTGTGTGTATCAACTGATTTCAGTTGTGCTGCTGCGATTCGGGTGGGATAGCGATAGAGTAGGTAACCCACATAACCACCCCACACTGCATCGCTCCTCACCTCATTCTAATTCAAATGCAGCACGACTCGCATAGAGAAGGAAGGGAGGGAAAGGAGCCATGCCCAAGGATATAGGCTATACACAAGTCCTATACCTTACATCTCTCAGGTAAAACAGCATAAAAAAGAAAACACGATTTTCAAAAGAAATCGCATACCATTCAAGAATGTGTAAGCATGTGCTTTTTGCGAGGCCGGATAATCGTCGGCTATTATCGCCTGGTTCGCGCACGGCATAGATGCGTTACGTTACGACCCATGCAGAAGGCCATTATTTGATATCGTCCGTGCCGTTCCCGCTTCGGGGGATATAAAACGCCACATTTGCCCCCCAACACCAGCCAGCGTCCGTCCATACAAAGAGTAATGCACAAGCGTTCGTTGCCGGGTAATTGCGGCTGATAATAATATGCCTTCCGAATATACCGACGCGACCTGGATCCGTATGGACATGTTTCACTACTTGCGCAGATCATACACGCGGACTTCATCGATGTACGATTCGTATACCTCATTTGCATTCCTTTATTTTGACCTTCAAAAATATTTCTAGGAGCCAACGGTTTATAATAGGCCCTACTATTGTTGAGTATTTTTTTGTTGAACGACGTCATATTATAAAATCGGCCAAATCGGACCCATCACAGTCATATCGCCGGGGTCGTCATAAGAGGAACCCAGTTGGGGGCTTGAGGGGGGGGGGGGGGGGGGGGCGCTCAGATCGCAAAAAGGGCCGGCAAGTATGGAGAAAAAGAATGTGAAAGTTGAAAGAGGAAAGATGCTGAAGGTCACGCCTGAGGAATAAAGTAATTGAGTGATTGACAAAAGATATGCCGAAAAGCCCTCTTTGCGGGGCGGGCACCGGTCACCACGAGGACGGACCCCCCTAACCGTACTGGCGTAATACTTAGAACCTGAGCTAGAGGGTCTGAACCAACCTCCAACCTCCTTCTCGGGAGAACGTCATGCCCGTGACTTGGCTGCCTCCACCAATCATCATTCATCGCCCACCACCACCACCACCACCACCAGAAGAAGTTTGGCTGAACAACAATCCGTAAAAAAACCCGGCTATAGAGAAGGCATCGTGTACCCTTCAGGTATAGTGGGCACTGATCGATGTGCGCACACGGCCACACAACACAACTGCGCGAGTGGCGGGAAAGGTTCGAGAGGTGCTCCAACGCGGATATAAACATGGGCAGGTCGGTCGCTCAGTGACAGCTCCAAGACCACCTCGACGAGACAGAGCAAAACTATGGCAGACACCACGTCCACACGGCGCGGGAACAACGTGCTAGCCAAACTCTTCTAAAGTCAAATTACATTTAAGAAGCAAAGTGAATTTAGAACTACAGGTTGCTCAAAGATGGAAATTATTGTCAGTTTGGTCCAGGTATGTATTTTTAGTCTTAATAGTAGGGCCTACTCTTGAGACTAAAAATTCTTTCCTAGACTAAATGACAATAATTTCCATCTTTGAGCGATCTGTAGTTATAAATTCACTTTGCTTCTTAAATATATTTTGACTATAGATGAACGAAGAGTAGTTACATTCCGGCCGGGTGGGATTCGTACCCACGTCCGTCCTCAGAGTCTCGACGTTATCGCCGCGCCTCTTGTTGCGAGCGAGACCCTTATCCGCTTCATCCGGTCCTCGGGCGGGCGCGCGGACAGTGGCGGACCGGCCCAACAGCTTTTTGCCCCCACGAAACGAGCGAGCGACGCGAACGAACCGCCGAGCCACGGAAACCAACAGACCGCAAAACACACGCATGCGCACTCATAATTAAAACATAACGAAGGCGCTCGTTCGCTGAGTAGCCGAGGAAAATGAAGTCAATTTCAGCGTCAATTGTGATGAAAAATGTGCCGGTATTTTAGGTCTAGAAATTACTTCGCCGCGTCTTAATTAACACATATTATATAGGTAATTGTTCGTTAGCGCTTATCTTTGGACAAGAAAAAAGTAAATCATCTTTTGTTTCGGTTTAGTATGAGAGATTTCTAGCGGATTAGGCTGCGCGAGAGCGGATAAAAACCACAGGAAATTATTCCAGCAGAAATATTTAGAAAGAAAACTAGTCCGTGAATAATTTTAATATACTGTAACTTTTTCTCGCATTTTTGTAAAATTACTTCGTCAAGGAATTTTATTTCTCAGTTTGCGAACTTCCTACTGACTCCACTCCAAGGGAATGTCTGCTGTCCAAACAACATTTCATACCCCCTCCGTCTTCAAGTTTGGCACTTGTTTTACATTCGACCATTAGTAGACCACAAGTGATTCGACCAACAAATTCCTGAACTAGTATTTTTTTCATTGACGTCATAGGAACTTTTTCTATTAGATGAGTGTTGTGAATGTATATCACCCTTCGCTCCGAATGTCTCTCTATCTCTCTCTATGAACGCGCGCTAACAAACAACAACGAAGCACACGGAGCAGCCATTTGTCTTCTTGCCCGTAATACTCGTTCGCGTCGGTGGTTCTCGTAATTATGACGTCACGGCGAGGGAACGTCGTAAAACATATCGAATGTCTGCCACTCATTTTTTTCACTCACTTCGGTCGGCTGTCACAGTTGCGTTGCTGCTTCATCTAGCAGTTGGACCACAACCACCGCGGTAGAGCCGCTCCACGTACGCGGGCGGCTCCTCTCTCGGTAAAAACCGTAACCGCGTGCATGGACAGTCCACAATGTTTTCTACATCCCCCCCCCCCCTCCCGCCCCCAAAGACAACTTTCCGGTTCGACTGTTTTGCACCGACCGACGCCGACGTCACGTCCGAATAATCCTCGGGGGGGGGGGGGGGGGGGGGGGGGATGTCAAAGAAGTGTTGTGTACGTTTTGCATAGAGGTTGGCGCGCGAAAGTAACGCGCAGGGAAGAAAAAAACTCCTGTCGCGTAGAAAACCGCGATTTTTGAACAACAGAATACATTGATTGCCTCCCGTCCAGCAAATACGTTACCGATGGAGGATGGGGGCTCATGGATACGAAGGCGAGGGCGAGGGGGGGGGGGGGGTCACGACTCACGAGGGACGTCATAACGTGCTATACATACTCAAACCTTGAAGTGAGCAATAACATTAAAATTAACTGACAGAAAACATAAGTGACATTAATTTTGTTATTGTCGTGACGTGTTTGGTAATAATGTCCCCCCCCCCCCCCCCCCCCCCCCCCCCGTACAACTTGGCAACATCGAGCCTACACACAGCATTATTAACTTTTCCGTACACTCACTCACTCCCCTACCAATCACCTGCCCGCGATAAAGCTGCCTGACTTGCCACAACTACACGGCGCACGCAAAAAAAAAAAAGAAAAAAAACAGCAGATTTTCCACAGCTGATTGTATTGTTTGTTGCTTTATACGTTAGGCTTGGTATTAGGACTGCAATTAAGCTGGGGCTGGAATATAAGACTCTCCCTATATTCTTTGTAATGAGTTACGATTTTGACGATAGCTAGTCATTATATCTAACCGAAGAGCCTTTGTTTTTCTCCATGTTTTATAAGTACAAGCAGACGCAGTATAAGAAACTCGTTATTATAGCAATGAGCAAACAAACATGAATATATAGATAGGATTTTGAATTAGCGCGAATTTAAAGTGAAGTGAACCTATCTAGAGCCAGCGCGAGTGGAATGGGCACGCACGCGGGCACGCAGGCTGGAAGACTCACCCTCACTAAGTCGTTCTGACACACTAGTCTCAACTGAAATGTGAGCGGAGAGCAGAGAGTGCAATTACCGCCCCAGTCCGTCCAAGCGCGATGTGGAGAGTGCTGACACACCGTCTATACTCCGCACACGATGACACCAACGTGACCGAGCACTTTGGGCTATACTCCGCACACGATAACATCAACGTTACGGAGCACTTTGGATTAGCTCATCGAAGCCTTCGCATTGATTCCACCTTCTCTAGTGCTGACTATACTCCGCACACGATAACACCACTGTGGGTTAGCTCATCGAAACCTTCGCATTGATTCCATCTACAGTGGTCATCAATAATCACTAATCACCTCTTCAACAACGCTAAACACTAATCTTACTTTTTTCATATTACAGGTGATGTGGTGGGTCGGCACTGCTTGTTGTTCTCATTACTATACAAATCGCTGTAACTAATCAAACTCTCATTTCTCTTTACTTTTTAGTTTTTATACCATTTGGCGTCAAAATTAAAATCATTTCCGCATAACAGAACGAACCTATACCCACCCAACGTCATCATCCGAAGGGTCCCATGCACTAGTGCACAAGGGTGCGTGGGGGTGGGGGGCAGCGGTCGAGTTCCTCATCAGGCCGCGGGGGGGGGGGGGGGGGGGGGGGTCGCAAGACCTAACCAGGGACGAACAACAAGACTTTGACAATCGCCCTGCATGGTGGTGTGATTAATCCTCGTGGCGTTGGCATCAAATAATGAACCGAATCAACGAGGCGGAACGACGGGGCGACACTCTCAGCTGAGATAACACTCCGGCCCCCGAGTGTTCCGATCTCGAGGATAAATTGCTCGTACTTCGGATCCTATTGTCAGTCAGTAACCGCAAGACTCTGCCATCCGACAACAGGGGAGGGGCGGCAACCCAATTATACCGTGCTCTACTAAGAAACTTCCAAAGGATCTAACTACACAATAATAAATCAGTAAACCAAAACGTTAATTTAAACTATTCTATTCATCGCCGCGAGATAATCGCTAAATAATTGCTCCGTTCGTAAAAATGTCGTCGCGTCAGTTATCTGCACGAGCGAGCACGAGCACCACCACGTGGTGTTTGCAGTGCAGAGATCTGCAGACAGAGAATTAAAACGCCATCAACACACTTGTGTCCCGCGACGGAGTGAACTTCTTCTCTTATATCGGGGAGAAACACCGCGGCAAGAAAGAGTTCGGATGACGGATCATTAATTTGACGAGCAAACTTTCGATCAGCGTCCAGCCTGCGTCCGAGTGGTGGTAATTAAAGGGAGGAGACTGCCCCTGCCCCCTCTAGTGAACGATGCGAGGTGAGTCGTGTGTTTGTCGTCCTCCCTTTGCTCTCACGTCGCGAGTCCTTCCACCCGCAAGGCGCAATTATTACGAGGACGTAAGGGTTGGATCCCCCCCAACACGAAGGACCTTACATGGCCGACTCCAAAAGAAGAAATAGATCTTAGGGAAACGGGGGACGCTTGATAAAGCACGACTGACGCCACCAACACGGTAAGAGCAACGACTCTGGTGCCTCGCTACATCCTCAACAGGCTGTATAGTCAGTCTAGGCCAGGCAGGCAGGCAGGCCGGGCAAGGCGCTGTGGGAAAGAAGCCGCAGCAACTTGCTGACCTTCTGCGGTAGGCGGGCATGCATGTGGCAAGGCGCTCCGGGGCCCGCGAGCTTGCCAACCAGCCAGCCAGAACAGAACAGCGGGAAACTCATGGCATGGCATGGCGCAACCAAGCAACAATGGGGCCAATTTGTTACGGAAGACGTCGTCACGGAAAACCCAGCTTTCCTCTACGGCCTTCTCTAGTCGTGCCCAAGCAGCCCACCACGTATACCAATCATATGCAGAAACCCTGCATGGTAATAAGTCCCATTCATAAACGTCACCGCAACGTGGTACGTACGCAGTGCATGGCAGTGCTACTGCTCGGAGGCGAAGGCCACTAGGTGGTCCACATCAATCACACAAACTGCGACGAGTACAACACAAGACACGACCTTTCCCAAATTATAATTATTGACGCGCCAAATCGCCGCTGGATAAGTTTTTAAACGAAGAGCTCCACATGCACCATTGCCATTCTACTAATGTTGAAGTCAGTACGCGGCATCAAACACATTTACAAGTTGGATGAGGAGGGGAGGGTGATCACGATAAGTAGGAGAAGACCGCGGCGAGGGAATGTAGAACAACGCAGTTTAGCGATGTCGGCGCTACGAAAATAGATTAACAACAGCACAGCTAATGACTAATGAGTATTTAATGAATTAAATTTCTTCTCTATAAAACACTTTTGAATTTTGCCTAGATTAAATTGAAATTACATTTTATACTACACCAACTAATCAGTGTCACTATGCCAGTGGTACGCGGCGCCAAGTCTAAAAGCGAATGGTTTTCGCCCTATACTATGTATACATCAATATAGTGGACCCAAGATTACTTTACACCTGCTTTCGTCACATCCGGAGCAGTCGTAGCCAACCGGCGAACCGCCCGAGACACACCAGCGCCAATACCGATCGCTGATTGGCTACGAACCAGTCGCCTGTGACGAAAGCATGTGTAATGTAGTCTTGGGACAACTATACCCTCTCGCTTGGCTTTCTATCTTCAACGTCTACCACTCGCAGGTACAGTGGAGTTGACAGAGAAGATACAGTAACACTTATCCGGTATCCCTCAATAACAATAGCAAGTGGGGTAAACGAGCTAGCATAATAATTCGTATCTCTGTTTTATATAACCTATATGCGTTTAAAATCATAACCGAGTACTTTGAGAGTATATATACTATTGTCATTGGGTATGGTTTACAACCTTCTGAGCGCGGCCGAACGGTCCTACGCGCCTGCCAGCAGGGCAGGGAAGGAAGTCCTACTCCCGGGGGAAGCGAGCTCATGTGTGTTGGTGTTCCCCGGTCCCCTCGTATACATATATATATATATCTGTATTATCAATCGGCCGGTCCCCGCAACAACAGCTCCGACATGTGCACATGGGCGATCAGGATTTACAAGGCAACATGACACGGGCTGTGCGCACTACAGCGGTATACATTAGCGGCGCTCATCAGGGCTGGACAACGCGCCCACACTTGGATGCATAACGACGGCACGTTGCTGTACTGTACACAACTGAAAAGATTTTGATAAAAATGAGGGATGACAAATACCCGTTGTAAGCAGAGCTCTCGACCACCGGAGGAGTCTTCTAGCAAAGCCCGATAGATCAGTGAAGACTGGTTATGCTATATGTTCAGTATCATGTCACTGTCAGGAAAGAATCTTGGTCCGAAACGGACACGAACCTGGGTCTCTGGTTTAGCAAGTTCGGTAAGCGATTGGTTGGAGGAAAACTAAAGAACATTGTGCCTGTACAGGAGAAATCCTCCAATAGTACTGGGCAATCTGGTGGTAGGGATGTGCACTCCTTTCGAAGGATGGTAACCGTACAAGTGGACGTCCATTAGTTACGATAAATCGTGGGGATCGTGCTCATTCATCATTGCACATTTAAATCCTTCATCATGGATTACTTACCAATCTTCGATTATACTTAATGATAGATAGATACATTTAATATTATGGTTTTAGCTTCTCACGATCACAAAATTGTGTCCATAAGCTGGATGAAGCAAACTCTAAAAATGACGTTGAATGATCAGAATGATCAATGTCATTAATTGGATTTAAGACGCAAGGTTTGAAAGCCGAGTACACAGGCCGCTATTACCACCAACAAATAAAGTTATTGGTCGCAAATCGCTATTTGGTGGATTTCGAAGGTTTTAATCGACGGTTACCCAATGTTACTTAAAACAAATTTAACAACAAATACTGGGGCACAGAAATACTGCGCCTCTTCAGATCTCCAACGTCAGGCGCTACTACTATACCGTACGTGAAGTACATCGCAGCTTGGACAGCCCTGCGAGTCCGGCTGGCCGATCGTCCCCTCCGCAAATGTCAGGCTTGGAAATGAGCTTTTGATTACACGACGTACAAGCAAGCCTGTCGGGCGAGCTCGGGCTCAGCGGTATTGCGTTGCGTTGCGTCGCGCCGTGTGACGGCGGCCGGGGGTCGAACTAGGGTCACCGACATGCGCCACCACCACCTCGACCCATGTTCGGAGGATCGCCACAAGGTTTAACACGTGTCTATACATCTGTCGGTTCTGTTTGTGACCTCCTTTCTCGTTTTGTAGGTGGATTATTTTACTCGAAAGTAACTTTGAATTAATGTTTTGTTTTTGTTTGTTTTTAAAAAGTACTGCTTCGTTACTGCTTTCTGAGCTATTGTTTGTTATAGTATCACTATTAGTTTACTAATATGCACTAAATGCATATTGCATTAATATATCAAACTTGACATTTTCTTGTAAAAACTGAAAACTGAAACCTTAATAAAGTGATTATACAACCCAATTATTATATATCTACGAATATACCATTCAATAACTCTACTTTCAAATTCGAGTACAATTAATAGTTAATACGTCGATGCCAATATGGGTTATTTAAAAATCTCAATCGGTCCTCCTCTGAAGTCACCTCAACGAGTCACCTAAACGACTGCAATTAATTTACCGCATCGAGCTTGTCCATCAAACAGGAATGAGTTTAATGAAAGTTTCGGTCCCTCGAGTTCACTGAATTGATTCAGGGTAATGGTATAATATACATAGAGCGCCTCGTAATGCGACCAAATAGCGTTGAGACATGTTGTCAGTGCCCCTGCAGTCACAGGTTCGAGTGGTTTAGACGAGCTCTGTAGCAAGTAATAACGGCAACGTTGCCCCGAGCACCTGGTCACTATGTACACAATGGGTATAACCGCCACCCAGTAGCGGATTTAACGGTCAGCCGGGTCAGCGGATGCTGACCGGGCCCCGGCTAATCCGGGCCCCCCCGCCCCTTAGCGACCCACTCAAAAACACACGAGCTGAGGTCCATTCACCATAGGCATTATCGAAACCCATTATAGCAAATACTACCAATAAAATTATATTTCAAAAAGAATGTTTCAAAAAGAATGATTCCGTTTATAGGGCTCAATAAAGCCGGGTTTATATAAAGTCACAAGGATTATGGTTTAGTTATAAGCCGAGTTAGAAGATAGGGATCACGTACAATCGTTCACACAAGCTCGTCATTGCAATAGTCATAGTCGTAGTCACAAGCGAGTTGAAAAATGTTCAACTCTCTTATAACTAAACCTTAAACCATGTGACGGACCAATCAGGGGTTGAAACGTCACTACTCGCTTATAACAAGCCAATGAAATGCCATAAACGTTGAATCAGTGCTACAGAGCTTATACCTTATTGCAATTCCATACGACTATAACAAAACCTTGTGACTTTATATAAACTCGGCTTAAAGCCTTCGCCCACTTGTTTGACGGTACACAGCGGCGGAAACAACCCCACAGTTCAACAATGGAACTTTAATCCTGCCGCTTTACGTTGAGTCACGCTAATTTATAGAAAAACCTGGAAATATTCGGCAAATATGAGGGTTTATATTTACAACCCAATAACTGTCTGTATGTCTATAAAATGACAATTACTTGCTTTGAAACACCCAACCTCTCCTCTACTCAGTATCAGTCGGTTTCTGTGTCTCGTGTGAAACAGTCCAGTGCAACTTAGTTCGTGTGACAACTGTGTTATTTTAATTTAATTTAAACGAAAGTAAAATGTGAGTGTGGTATACGTTTGTTAAAGATGAGTGAACAGACAAAATACAAGCATAAAAGCGAAAAGATAAAGATCACGCTTTTCTTGTAACTGCCGGCAATGACCCTAAACAAAGAATATTAAGTTTTTGTGTTGGCAATAATTCGCGTGTGTCAATTGGCGCTGAAAATCAATTAAACACGTCAAAAATTCGAGTGAAATTCAAACCCCTTTGGAAATCGAAAATCAAACCTCATTACACACATATAACAGAAAACCATAACCTTGTAGTAACACCCCTCAAAACAGCGCAAAACCCATTTCCTCTAATAATGACGATACAGTGAATGCAGAAGTTCAAGTGGAATCACAAAGACCTAATGTAAGGAAAGTGTAGATTTAGCGTTGTCTCAAAACTACGTGTCCTGCACCAAAGAAAAAAAATTGCAGACCAATCTAACATGTTTGAGCAAACTTTTCTTGACTGATAGTGATAAAGCTCTGTTCTGTGGATCAGTTATTTCAAATGATCAACTTGACATTCTTATTGTTAAAAAGCCTTTTCAACCCATTGGAAGTGGCATGTCATATTTAATATGTCTTAAAGACGACGGCAATCGTAGTTTTTCGTCCTTTTACTATTTCAAAATAAATTCTACCAACGAACTATGAATCCTATATACACTATGAAACAAACACGGCTATTTGTCTTGCCGCTTGCGGATATGAATTGGAAAAAACTGTCGAGAGTTCGGACTTATCTCAACTGTTGGAGCTTTTGCCTGGAAAAACTCGAGAAGGGGGTGTCATTTTAAGAGCTTTGGTGAGTAATGAATTAGTATTATGCCATATACATATATTAGTTAGTTTGTTAAAAAAAATATGCCCTTTGGTAAAATGCTGACCGGGCCCTTTTTCTTAAATCCGCTCCTGCCGCCACCCCGAGACTCGAAGCCGGACCTCTGCATAGAGAGACCGGTACTTTCACTCGGACATTTACATATTCCGTGTGAAAGTTTAAATGGTTAATAAAATATGTTATAATGTTAGGGGGGGAACGTCACTTGAATGACTGATAAAAGTCCCTTTCTCAGTTATTAAAATCGACTTGTTATACACTGGCCGACGGCAAACGGGTAGGGGATAGAGATACGCATGTCCACATGTACGTTGCGAGTCAGCTGGCTGGCTATCCGCTATCTATACGAGCCATACGAGCAGGACTTCCAAACCGACAACCGCAGTGATTGATTGGGATGGTTTGTGTCAACTGTCAATGCATTGCACGAATGTATATGGAAGAGCTATGATTACCACCGGACAGGCTGACGAAGACGCCTTATTCGAGGTTCGAACCCCCGACTGTGTGGATGCGATCTCACCTTAGCCCCCGGGGTGGGGGGTTGCGAGCTCGTCTGACGTGAACCTCCCCTATAACAGTATTCTTCTCCCAGGGCAGAGTCGTTAGGAGGACGGCGAATGTCTATTCTCGGTATAATTGTTTCCGAACTAGACTAGTCGTCTGCCCGCGAGCAGCAGCAACAACGTCGCGTCGTTATCTCCAGTGTGTGTTTCGACGACGACGACGACGATGCCGCCAAACTTATGGACGCGACGGTACACCTGTTCTTACGGCCCATTACGTAAAGCGTTCCTCGGGGAGCGATATCCGCAGGAGCACAGGTCAAATAAAAATCTTTACAAACATGCAATTCCAGAAACATCGCCGCAACGCAACGGTTTCTTCTTATTCTCCTTCTTCTTCTCCTTCTTCTACTACTCAACTTGTTCCCCACAGTATTTCTCCACAGCGCGTTAGGCCTATATTCTCGGAACACATTTTTACGGCCGGCCGGCTGGCCGAGCCGAGAGAGTTCCGTGTCCGTCATTAGACTTGTAACCGCACCGCACGTTATATGACGGTGAATTAAATTCTTTTAGTATTCCGGGAATCGTTCCACTCCCAAGCGAATCACCGTTGCCGTGGTCACGATATCGCCCGCCCGGTCCCAGCCCAGCCCCACAAATCGCGCGTTACATCTCGACCATGGCTAACTGCAGCCTGGACACATCGATTGGCCCATCGTCACGCCAGCTAAACAAAACCAACCCCTTGTACAAGAATACTTTCATTTTTTTAAATTTTACAATCGTCCTGCTGCCATAACTAAGAATATCATGATGATTATTCTTGTTGCTTTACGTCTCTATTGTTCGAATCATGCTATTGGATTGATTGATATTTGGGCTTAACGTCTCATATTTTTGCAACTTGGCTAATCAAGACGATGAGTGGGTGAAATATGAAGATGAAGTGAAATATGGGGCAGTTTGGAGGTGATGGTCGAGGATGAAGGACAGTCACGAAAACATGCGTATGCGGGATTCGAACTCACGTCCCTAGGTCGCTAAGGACCTGCGCTGCGACCCAACCGCATGAGCCAACGCAGACGACCAGAATCATAACTTAATTTACAAATGTACCGATGTATCAACAACGAGTTTCGACGAATGTTTATCGGTAGCGTAGTATTATTACACGAGGTTTGACACTTTTCGTTCCAGACTAAAGCAGACAGTGTTATTCTCACAACAACAACCGGGAATCGAACCAGTGACGTCCGGTGGCCGTGTAAGTTATGGTACTCACCCCCGTATCCGGAGCGTGGGCGTTTGGCGTGGATGGCTGCTGCGGCCGATTCGGGAACTGAGACTGGAAACAAAACAAAACAAACACAACAATAAAACATGAAACTCTTTCACCGTCACGGGAACAACAACCGACCGAAACGAAACGAAAACTATATTCCACCCTTTTTCTTTTTTAACGCGTTCATTCGCACAGCACAAACCGATAAGGCCGACATGCATTTCAGTTTTATCCGCGTGTTGTCTGGCAGTAGAGAGAACATAAACACAGCGCGGGGAGCAATTTCGATCGCTGTACTATATTACATATTCTCGAGAACATTGGGCAGAGAAGAAAGAGAGAACGACATGCAGAGAGAAGTGGAGGAATGAGGAAGACGTACACCTACTTTTGCCCCAGTCTGTACCACAGAGGGGAAACAGCTTTGTCGTCCTCCTATCGGCAATAGACAGACATTGCAATATTTGTTCTTTACTCGTTGTCAGAGAACACCTTTGTAAAGAGACTACTACGACTGCGAATACCCAACAACTGGGGGCTGCTATAACCACTAATGTCCACAATGCAACCAGATCGTCTGAGTTATGTGTGCACGCGGTTGTGTTTAATGAAACGAGTAAGGAACATCTGTATCAGTAATTAGGGCGTAATTATTATTATTAAATACTCGCTGCTCCTGCCAAGTGGAAAAGTCGTTCAGCGTGATACTGTTACCCGTATTGACCTCGGGGGGTGTCGGGACCTCGAATGTCCCTCCAGATCCGTGTTAATTTGATTAGGACACCTCACTCTAGCCACTCGGATATTCGCAAGGCGAGGGCGTTCCTCCCACCGCCGTGCGCGCAACAACAAGTTCTTCGATATATCTCAACTGTTCAAATCTACAACGCGAATGTCTGTCAACTTGGTATAATAATTAGTTACACATTTTTCCACGTCAAACTAATGTATGGTATTTCAGAATTATTATAACACAATGTAAATTATGAAATTTGCATAGTGTTACAGTGTAAATGAATAAATTGTTTATTTAAAATTATAATTTATTTAACACCACAACAGAGATAGTGTTAACAAAAGGTTGAGTCTGTTCGACCATATCTCATGAATACTACCAAATGTCGAGAGAACATACATGAACAATTATTTCAAAAGTAGGTATTACTTAAATATTGAATTTGCTTAACTTTAAAGTGATTGAACACATGCAAGTGCAACACAACATTATTGACTAAAAAGATTACAAAAGTGTGCAAAATATATTGCGTTTATTATAAATGAACGTGTGCGTGCATCCTTCTTGACGATACCACACGAATACAAGGACAAAAGCACCAAATGCTACTCCTCAACACTAAATGGTGTAGGAGTTCACCTTTGTGCAATGTTGTGTGTTTGTTTGTACTATTTCCAAACAATTTACCTGTTGCTGCGTGTGCTGCTGCGAGGGTGAGGGGGGCGGGGGCTGCGGAGACGGCTGGGGCTGGTGCGCCCCCGGTGAGGGCAGGGGCGACGGGGGCGGTTGCTGCGCAGGGTGCGGCGATTGCGGGGGGTGTGGGGGCTGCTGGGCGGCGGGGGGCTGAGTAGGGGGATGGGGGGATTGAGAAGGGCCCCACGCGCCCCCCCGCTGTTCGCCGTAGCCGCCATGCTGTTGTTGCTGTTGCTGCTGTTGCGGGGATTGCGGGGGCTGGCCCGAGGGGCCCACGGGCTGGCCGTACGGAGTATTCAACTGGAACAAAACAATATGGTTTCAAAATACTGTACTGAAACTCACAAATGTTTATAAAACCAATACAGTTATGTTTTCATAAAGAACTAGTAACCGTTGGCAAAAATAAAATAAAATATATATGTATGCATGTATGAGTTTAGCATGAATAAACAATGAAACGGCGCACAACACGAACAACGCATGGCCAGAAGCCGATAAAGAATACATGTGGGAAAGCGGAACGTATAGGAAGCCAAGAGTGCTTAGATTATACAGGTTGCAATAATTATATGATGTAAGATAGGATGTGAGAAGTATGAATCATAGCGAGAAGCACTTGTCAGAATATGAGAATGTAATTATACTCCTGTTTTGATCAGGGTCACGGAGGTTCGGGCTGGAAACTTTGCGCGCCTATATGAGTGCAGGGCGAGGGTATATTGTCACCGTGGAGAGTAGACGTCAACTCGTAAAACAACATTTTTTTAAATTGCCATTTGTAGTCCCCCTCCCACCCACCCCCCCCCCCCCCCCCCCCCCCCACATAACTCTTGGCTGGCTGGAGCCTCTAAACTAATGTCACTCACACTGGACACGGGGCGCAACTTTTGACAACGTACACTCTGTTACTCATCTAGATAATAATAACAACAACAATAAAACATGGCAAAGTGGTGGTGCTTGCTGACAATTACATGACTAAGCCCTGCGAGGACCGGAAACATGCGTCAGCCCGCGCGTTAGAGTTCCTCTAGCCGAGCGCACTTCCATCAAGACCGGCAGCCAACAAGACACGATACTGTTGCACGACTGAAGGATGGAGGGCGCTACCCCGTCGAGGTTCCCGTTAGACTCTATCCTACGTATGTAAATCCCCCAGCGGAGGACGCTTTTCACCTTTAGGACCGAGTGTTTTCTGCTATCAGGACTGGAGGCGTTTGACACATCTCAAATTTTGCACGTAGGTACAAAGGTTTCTATACGTGGGTAAATTTTGATCATTATTTTTTAACATGAAAATACTGTTTATACTTTCTTATCATGTTTTTAATTTCGTAAAACGTAATTTTTTTTTAAATGTGTGAGGATTTTTTTTTCTCGTTTCGGAGCCTTTATTTTGTACATCCTTACGTCTATCATGTTCAGACGACGACGACGACGGCAAAACACCAAATATGCTGAAACTGACGGTCCTGGTTCGACGGTAACACGACGACCTGTATGATATGACACTGCACTATACAGGATGTGGATCTCGGCCATTAAACGAATTGACAATCAGCGGTCTTGTTTAGCCTCCACTGGATTAGCATCGTAATAGGGGTTGAAAGTAGGGAGTCAACAATAACCACCCCCCTCTCTCTCTCTCTCACACCATAACAAGCATTCCAAGACGTGTCACGGCAGAACCACTCAGTTTAACTGCACTTTAAATGGATATCGTTTAAAAACAATAACCCACATAAAGAGTAGAATTCCCCGAGGTAATGTGGACAAACCCCGCGGGTTTAAAATGTTTTCCTATGCATAAAAATGAGATTAATTTTCAAAAATTCAAAAACACAATTTACTTCTACTCGTTCGTAAGACAAAACTGAATTTAAATTATAGGATAATATACTAATATTTAGACGGAACACGCACATCCCGGTTATAGTTTGAGTCTATGGAACACAATGATGACACACGAAGAGTGAAGGTTAGAAAACTCCACAAATAGCATCTGGTTCGACTGCTGGTTTGATGGTATCAACTTTAGATTAGAGCAGAGGTATCAATCAACCAATTAGGAGGGTACTTGTTTAGCGGGCAGGATTGGTCAACACAGAATTGAAATTCAGTATCAGTTTACAATTTTCTTCGGAAATAAATGCCACCTGTTTCTGGTTAGATATGATGAGACAACGTGCACGGACATGTTATGCACAACTTCACAACCATGAAACAACAACAACAGTTTTACTGAATAATGAACGACAAAGAAACAGAGCAGGTACAACTCTCAAAATAGAAATTATGCTTTAGCTCGCAGACTTGCACATACTCTCAAAAGCTTAAACACATCGAATACTTTCATTTTCATGATAACCAAGCATCTTTTTGCCCGTACTTGCGTGTAATAAACACATAAACTGTAGGCCTACTGTACATTCATATTGATTACGTTGTTTGTATTTATTAAATAATGGAATGGGACTTGACGTCCACGACTACGAGGGCTAATCAAAGCTACAGAGCAGACTTGAGAAGCTGTGTTGTACTGTTCAGTGTTGTGTTCTGTCGAGAGAGGAGATTTAGAGAAGGTGATAAGTGACTGACAGTGCGAGTAACAGAGAGCGGGGAGGGGGGTGGGGGGGGGGGGGGGGGGGAGATTGTAAGGGTGTACTTACTCACAACACAAGCTATACAGGCTCATAGTCTGGAAGGCGAGAGATTACAATACAAACAAATGTGAACAATACGAAAGCCCCATGGCTGCAAAGTATGAACTCTGTCGAGGACTTCTCCGACCGAGTCTTATCCGCAAGAATGAGAAGGAAGGCGACAAGAGACGTGTTCGCCACCTTGTGTGTATTACCAGTCAACGTTTCATTCGAATGGGATGTTATTATTGAGCATATATCATTTCATATGTTATTATTTATCGTTGAACCACCACGTGATATAATGGACCTATCTATCAACCTGAGGTCAAACGGATGCCCTATTAAACATTCATTGTATATAGTATTTCTTTACACCCGTTTTTCTACCTCGTCGATATAAATAAACTCCATATTATATTCAGAAGAATGTAGAGCCAAAACACCGAGGCCAGGCCACTTATATTAGCGACCCCACTACATGGATGGGTATAACAAAGGT
This sequence comes from Isoperla grammatica, assembly GCA_945910005.1. Lineage (NCBI taxonomy): Eukaryota > Metazoa > Arthropoda > Insecta > Plecoptera > Perlodidae > Isoperla > Isoperla grammatica. Next base: position 13,852,521 of record OX246741.1, read on the forward strand.
AGGTCCAGCCGGGCTTGCACACAATGACGTACGATACGTACGATAATGAAAATCATCAGTAATTACAACTCGGGGCCCGGCTAAACGATGTTAATTAAATCGCGTGTTGATTGGCTAACGGGGAACACGCGAGCAGATACGTCACAATCTCTCGCGGTGAAATGGTCAAGTGTGATGATGATGATGATGATGGAATGTACTGACACTTTGCTCCTTCCTTAGTCATTAGTCATAATACCAATACTTCTGATCTTCCTTTGACTGTCGGTATAAGTAGGTTGTCTACGGAAACACTTCCGAGAGAGTGTGGGGTCGTGCGTATATTGGTGCGTGCGTGCGCCCTTGCCTGCCAAATGGAAACTCGGTCAAGAGCGCCACGCCGCAAAACAATGCAAAAAGCGACCAAGAGGCGAGATTCACGGAGGTACTTGTGCCACTCTTGCGCTGCTCACTATACCGACTCGCCGCCTCCCTCCACCACGAGACCTGCTTGCTATATCTATATATATGTAAATAGATAGATATATGTCGAGTGCCTCGACTCGACTCGGCTGTGATTGGAAAGACGACCTTCGTCGAGGAGGTCAACGGCCGGCGTATATTTCCAACCCTCGGTTTTTATTGCTCATTTTTAAATCACCAGCTATTTCACGTCGTCAAATACTACGATAGATGGCGAAAGACCAATACACTATACCCTGCAGGGGTGGCCAAATGTATCAAAACTGAAACTGAAAGTCATTTGGAAATTTGTTGTTGATTACCCGCGTTGATTACAATGTTAGTAACCGCGAAGTAATATGGGAAAACCGAAGCATTGAAAACGGTCATGAACATAACATAGTTCGTGTTTCACTTTAATAAATTACGTTGAAAATAATAATTCAAATGTTGATTGGCAACTATAACGCTACAGGTAGCCCTATTTTTGGGCAGAAACAGGCAACAACGTTATTTTGTCGTCATTATTGATGAACTAAGTATATATATATATACATACATCGCCTCTATTACCTTCCAAGGTGAATAATAAAGACACATTACTATAATAAAAGGCAACAATCGATTCTCGACATCCATCCAGTTGATTAGCTGTAGTGTGCAACAATCCCGCCGAGCATGGCTAAACCATGATTGATGACGAAGCCCTGATGTAAAGAATCGCGTTCACGACACTTGACGCGACCCTCCCGAAGGTCGTATAGATGCACAGACAATGATGAGGTGTCAGTTCTCCTTAGATGCTGACGCGAGAAGCTTTGTTAGATCTCTTCTCTAGTGCACACGCTGCACCTTACAACGTCCTCCCATGGTAGGTGGGTCGTTCACCTGACGTTCATTACACGCATCATTAGTCGATCCTACTCCAATAGAGACTGTACAAACATGACACCTTAGTTATTACATTTTGTCGAAACAAAAGCTGACAATCTTGTATCAAGAGTCAAGACGTATTCATAGGTTGCACGTACGTCACATCTTTGCGCGTGGCGGCCACATTTGTGATCAAACTTTGATGTTGCCATGGAGAAACAATTGAAGCTTGTGGTGCTAGAACACATACATTCTTAGTTCTTTAAAATTCGGCATTTTTTTAAACAAAATTTGGTTAGTGTAGTAAAGCTTTATTTTTGTGTTATTTATGTTTACCTTTTAAATTCTAAATAGGCATTATTTATTAAATTTAAATAGTATTTGCCAATGATATAGGATTGGTCCTCATCAATTGTGTCGCAATCATGGCCGCTGTGACGTCACGTGGGAACTATGAATAGAGTATAGTTGGAGGCGGACAGCCCAACATTTGGCTCCCCAAGTACACAACTGTGCTAGATGGTAACCCGATGGAAGGTAATAACTAAGGAATACACCAATCAACTGATCCAACAAACGTCAATCTCATAATAATCGATCAAATAATCGAATCACGTCTGCGCGAGACCCAAAATGCGTTTGTTCCTTTCCTCTACAACTTTCAAACACAACAATTCCAAGTAGATTTGTAAAATTGTATTGTGTGCTGTCTATGAGTAACTGTCACCTTTTTAAAGACACGACCACAATACGAGTCGATTAGGGAGAAGAAGTCACTCATCTACTGAAAATGTGTAAAAAAAAAGTGACTGGTCAACGCATGAAAGATGAAATCAGCACTTCACTGAATGTGTCGCGGCACCGACACGGACGAAAGCCTTGGTTGTGTTTGTGTGGGGGGTACGTAGCCTACGTGGACGCCTTATTCAAGTACACTCGCAGGGGAAATGTCGGCACTAGGCATCAGTCTGAATCACGCATGACGGTGGGTGGTTTTCGCACCCCTGGCAGTGCAATCTCTTCACGTAGGGGGTCACTTTTATCGCCGGACAACAACGTGACTGGCCTCCCCCTCGATAAGACAGTAAACTCCGGCCGCACTCCGAGGAGCGCCTTGGCTCTGTCAACATATTACAGTACAGGTCTCTCTTTCGGACAGGCACAACTTTTTCTGCTGGCCGCCGAGAATGAAACTTTATTCCCCGGTCGTTCAAAAAAAAACGAAACGAAACACAATGGAGATGCAATTTCATAAAATATCCAAAGATGTGCTGATGAAGATGTTTCACCAAGTTAGTAAGTGGGTAAGATAGCTACGGATAGTATGTCTACATCAAGTTCTTGAAGATAACCTCTTTATACATGCAGACCCTCGCCCCCACCACCACACCCACTATATTTTACTAATTGAAATTGTGTGCGAAAATATGAAAACACCATTTCTTACCAACCGCAAAAGGTTCAGAAAAGCGGGAAAAATTACTCTTTATTTTTCCGGCTACCGTCTACTACCAGAAACGAGGGAGATTAGCGAGCGAGCCCTAGGAGCGAAGTCGCTAATTAAATCCACCAAGAAAATTAAAAATTAATTGGCCACAGGGCCAGAGGGCGCGGGGGGAGGGGGTAGGCGTACCCACACGGGGGCTGGGGCTTGCTCGTATGCGCAACAGTGCCGTGTGTCTTCGGCATGTCGGATAATATAATGTTATGGGCCCTGGCTTGCATGCGGTATACAACAGACTGTGTTATTGTGATGATGGGTGCTATACAGCTGTCACAGTACACTAATAATGATGACAATGAATTTAAATTCAAACCAAAACGTTGATTCAGAAGAGCTGACGAGTGTTTGTAATTGAAATTGGATAAAAAAAAAACTAAAAAAAAAAAACTAAAAAAAAAACTAGATCATTGTGGTACGCGCACGTTGTGTTTTTACATTGAAATTAGTACAACATTTGGGTACATGTGATCTTGGGGCGAGAACCGAACAATTGAACGAAGACGCGTACTATTTAACAAGAGAACACATAGTGCGAGCAGTCGGCCGCACTCTCCCCGGCAGAGGGACGCTCGCCAGCCGGGGCCGCGGCAGTTACGTTCGCCGTACAGATTAGACGTCACAAGGCAAGAAAATTAATAACACCATCATCCACTCGCAATTCCCCAGACCGGAGATCTTTATCTTTTAATGGACTCCGACGACGACGCAGAAGAAGACGAAGACGAAGAAAAACCACCCAGAAAAACCACACAAGCCTGGGCTCTCTTTCTGTGTGGGCTGCACTGATATCTCCATCATCGAGACGAAGTTAAGTTATGCTTTCAATTGGAAATAATAGCGTGGTTTTAAACTAATTGCACCCCGCGGCGGGAGCGGATCTACCCGCTCAGAACTGATCGCAGCGCAGTGGCGGCCTCGATGGCGATATGTCAAATTAAATTAGTCGCCAATTAACGTCGTCTTGTGAATGAACGGTTCGGCTTTTATCTTTCCCGCGACCATTTGGCGTAAATATGAAAAGAGAATAGTAACGACGCAAAAAAACGACGCAGGAGGTGTGTATTAATAAACTCGGTCCACGGTTTGTTGATCGTGATTAGGGGTAGCGACGACGAAGACGGAGTCCACCAACGTCTTTCTTAGCCGATACATTTTAATTTCGAAAGTTTTAAACGATTTTGTTAAGTTGTTATACGCCGATGTGTTATATAAGAAACCATTAAAAATGTTTAATGAAGTTTCACAACACTAGCACGTCTGATAAAAACTTTGGGGATAAATAAAATAGAGAAATTTTAAACTACCACCATCAACGGTCTCGAGAAACGCAGAGTACGTATAAATTATTTTTATCAATTTGAAATGCTTGAGAGATAAATTTATATAATAGAGCAGTTATTTACATACATACAGGAAAGCTATACTGTCTATATCTATATGCAGCACTCAAGTGCAGGTATGTGATTGTGTGCCTGCCCGTGAGATTTACAACGGGAGCAATTCGACACTTCGATATTGCACATGTCTCAAACTCTTTATCTCGTACACTTAATTCCAGACATGTGATGGTTTTCTATTTGCTATCTATCAGTATGTTGGAAACAAATCAACATTGTAATGCCATCTTTAAAAATTCAGCATTTCGCTCAACATTTCCTTCCATTTTTCGAGTATAAATAAGAGTTTGGAGTTCTAATATATTATATATATATATAATACACATTATTTAAATGTGAGCGAATAGCAATATATTTCTCGATATTGCATAGCACCCGTGTACTCTTTGTATCATCCATGTGTTGGTAAACGCAAATGTTTTCCAATAACCTATACAAGAGAAAACAGGCTTGTTTGTTCAACAGATGAAATGCAGATTCGTCGGAAGGAAGGAAGAGGATGAAACACCCCATTCATTCCTCCAAGTTCAACGTTCCAACATTATCTCAATCGAATGCTTATTCTACGCAAACACAGCCCCAACGCATTCTTACCGAGCAGAATTTAAATCTTCATTGTTCGTATTTTCATCAGACTCGAGTTGGGTAAGCCCGATATTAAATTTCAAAGAAAATTTCATTCACTCTGCAATTCAATTTCTCTTCTCCAAGGCAAAGTTAATGAACAAGCAAAACAAATCAATTTTCTAACCGTGCCCCTCCGACATTATTAATCATTTCCTGTGGGCCTGCCCGCCAGATAATTGAAAATGAAGGAAACACAAATAACAGAACGGCGAAGGTAAATCTACTTTTTGACTCGACAACTTTTTGGGCGTTCCTCCTTTCACCCCAAATACTCGTTTTTCAATACATTACTTCGTGATGTCGATCCGCGCTACAACCGGGGCATTGTAAGCCCCAACAAATTACACGTTATTTGTTTATATTAAGGAGAGAGGGAGGAAGGAGCGCGTGTAACAGTGCATGAATTATAGAATTGTTATTGCAAAATTAGCATTTATTTGATATAGTTGAAATATCGAAAGGGAAATTTTTGATTTGCCAAAAGCGAAAATGGAACTTACCTCAACACACAATACAGGTCCAAATGTAAGCTATACTATTGCTTATACTTATAATGCTTCTTTAACTTTCCATACCTAGCTTCCATAATTTACTCTCCAACGTTCCTAAATTATTTTGTTTTATGCAATCAAACATGAAATGTATTCGACTCCGTGCACCACTCACCTGATGGGGAGGCGTCTGATGGGGCGGGAAAGGTTGTCTAGCCGGAGCACCAGACCCAGGACCGGGTCCGGGTCCCGGGCCAGGAGGGGTGGGGTATCGCTGTGGGTACGGCGGGTACTGATGTTGTTGTTGTTGCTGTTGTTGCTGCTGGCTGGGCGCGCCGGGTTGCGACGCCGGGCCCGCAGCTTGAGAGGGTTGCTGAGGTTGCGGCTGCTGTTGCTGCTGCTGCTGAGGGGGGAAGGCACCTGGGCCCGGGGTGTAGGGGGGTTGTTGACTTCCTCGCCCACCCTGAGAACAACAGAGACACAACTGTTAGGAGAGGGCCAAGTGTACAAACAATAACACAACATTATTAAACTTGGGTGACAATACATTATTATTAAATATAGCTTGGGTGACATGCTTAATTAAATCTTATTCAAATGAGAGTATCGGACAGAGGTGTTGCTCGATATATGCTTTACTAATTATGTACTTTTTTGTACATCGTTCACCTCGATCTTGGCTTGAACTTGATGTCAGCTGTACACGAATTCATAGTAACCATCAAAAGAACAACCGAAAAGGTGTACAATGTACACACGGAACCTACAGAAGTCGCCACATCTCGATAACACCGTTGTATACGTGTCCCGAAACAACCTTATACAGAGGTTTCCGCCATACAATGGTTTCGTGACCAATCAGCGATCAGTATTTTAAAGGGGCTCGCTGGTAGGCCGCGATCCACTCATCTAAGACGAAGGCATTTCTATAATGTTGTTTCACGACGACTTTATTGAGAAGGCGGTTTCATACATGCAGATTGTTTTCATTATTAACGACGCACTCAACAACAACAACGTAATAGTCGTCTCGTACGACAGGCAGAGCCAGCATGGACGTGGTCGTCGTGGCTGATACGAGACGCGGCAAGGAGCGCCGGCCATCAATTACGGCCCTTGTCATATACGGCGACCACGGGAGACAGCCAATAAGGCAATATGACGTCCCCGGGGACCCCGCGAGATGGTTCCAGCGTCATGGGGCGCGACAACAACGTCGAGTACATGCTCTTCCTCGATTGCGTTGTCTGCTGCTCTTGTCATGCAAACTGCGAGAGCTACGACAACCCGTACAAAGTAATGCGAGTCAGTCACCGTGGGGCTTTATAGTGTCTTCACTACTGCAACCCTCCCTCGTACGTCATGCAGGAGCGTCAGCTTCTGCTTGGAACAGGTTCGGTAGGGATTTGCGCCGTGTTTTGCAATCCTGAACATCCCAAACAGAGTGGACGGGGCTTGACCAATGAGGCTCTACAATAAACCGCGTGTACGAAGGTATGAGAGAACGCCATTGAAACAGCGTGCATGAAACGGGCACCATGCAGCCTGCGGTTGGGCAAGGACATGCGAGGTCAGCGTGAGGATAGTTAGAGCGAGTGGACTATAGCTTGTCACTATCTTGAAAACATCTTTATTATCATTGAGAATGTGTCGGCAAAACATTACCCGTACCCCCCCTCCCGCCCCTCTTGGCAGACGGAAACCTCCATTGCCTCGCCCTCACCTCATAGCGCCGATAAACAGCGCTTTGAGTGATACAAATTACAAGGAAAACATCGCATCTGGACGAATTTCAAATAGATTGTTGATCAACGAGTCTTTAACGACTTGTTCACGTCGTTAGAACGGAATCAATAGAAACGATGTAAAAACAAAGACGTGATAAACGGCATAGGATAATAATCGCGTAACAATCAACAAACACGATAATTGGTAGTTACTTCCTCGCAACAGCGGCTTTCGGTCACAAGAAAAGGGGAATAAGGAATCGAAGATGATGGGTGGGGTAGGTCCCCCTCCCTCCCCCTTGCCCCACAACAGGCTGACGATTATTTAGCTGTTTTTTTTTTTTTTACGGCCCTTCTAACGGAGTGTGCATGACCGCCACCGCAAACAAAACAGCGCCACGCGCGCGCGTAAAACACGTGAATTAAATCACCTGTTCGGTCGGCTACCGGCGCTGGCGGTACAAAGCAAAGAAGATAATGAGACGGGCCATCCGTCATTGAAAGCGTGTGGTGGTTCCAGCGCACACACAGGAGCCACTGAACATACAGCGGGCAAGTCATCAGCATGGCTCATATAATCGATGGCACACAACAAACAAACACACACGTACAAAAACTACCGGGGGGGTTACATAAGGCCAGCCAGTATACACTTTATTGCACAGTGAGTATACCCCAATCACGCGACGGCACAATTATCGTACCCCTAAATCCAAATGGTGCCCTTATTTACCGTAGAAATGTTTTTTTTAGAGTAGTGGGCTAATCAATTGAATAGCTATGGATGGGCTAAGACGAATTACGTGAACGAATATGTCCAACGATATCACGACGGTATCGTGGAAAAGTATACACATTTTCGGCCAAGTTTTCTTCAAGTCAGCAAGCAACGCCGTAGATTATGTATACCTGTCTTAGTACCACGTCTGAATACCACATACTAGAATGTGTCTCGCTAAACAACGAATCATCAATCATCATGTATTGTATACACAATTTGCTTGTCCGTACATTCTAAAAGGCTACCTTCATCATAGAAGCACGGGTGCCTATACGCACACCAACATTTTGTATTGAAAGTGGACAGTTCGCTACTCGCAAGCGAAACTCCATAAGACGGCCGTACGCAAACAAACAAACAAAGAAAACAACAAAGAAAGGGAACGCGTTCTAACACGTTCAAGAAGACACGTGACGTGAGTCGTGTGAGCAGAACCTGCTCGTTGACAACAACACGCCGATAAGGGCATCGTCTCGCTTCTTGTACACGTTGCGCATTCCCCTCACCCAGTTAATAGCAATCTATTTAAATGCGACAACACTATACTACGTCACGGTTAACTAAACCAACAGCTATTAAAAGTTCATTCACATTTTATCAGCAAAGTGTAGGTCGGAATGTGAGGAGGGGGGGATGAATGGAGGGGGATAAAGACCTTGAGATTACATTGTGTTCCCCCCTCCTCCTCCTCCCTGCCCGCGATCCTCTTCGCGCCAAATCCTCGACCTACAAATAGTAATTTCACTCACTCTCACCTTCCCCCACCACCCCGCCCCCCCCTCTCAAGTGGAGTGTATGCATTATCGCTGCCGGACACGTTTCCTACTAACACAATAGATCACACGAACAGTCTCTGAGCTGCGTTACTTGTTCTCGTTATCTGCGAGACTCGGAGGACTGTCGGGAGATTGTTGGTTCGAAGGGTCGAGCCGAGTACCTCCGTCCTAGGGGATGGGACAACGACAGCCAGACGATGACGTCTACGATACACGCGGTTGATTCACGCAACGAATGGTACAAGACTGAACCCGGGCCATGTAACGGGCGGCCAACATCGTCAGCAGTCAAGAACAGTGATAATGAATGACAAGTGAACGTTTATTAGGCCAACGTGGCGACTTGTAATCGATAGGAAATCAATTAAATTATGTATAAGTACACCGTCTTCTAACTATTATGTTCGAACAATTTGTCCCGAGAATATGAAATGAATTAGTACGTGTTACAAAAGTGGCGTGTACCGGTCACAAAAAAGGTTTTTTTAATTTTAGCAGTTCTCAGTCAAAACAAATAGTCAAGTCAAGGAGTGATCCAATAAAAAAACAGAGTCATGTATACTATTTTATAGACAGGCGAAGATCGATTACCCCAGGTAAATACAGCCTCTCTGAATTAATAATCACATTATTACGATACCGACCGAACCCAACCCAACCCGGTGCAGCAGTATATTATGTAAACACGACAATGAAAGTGAATTCATAACAACCGTGTCACTTTGTGTCGTGCACTTCAAAGCGAACAGCGAGCAAGACAGACAGTCAGGGAGACAGACAGACAGACAGACAGACAAGCAGGAAGGAAGAAGGAAGGATGACTTTGACCTCAATTTAAATCCTCCTTATCCCATTCAAGAGCTCTCGAGTTGAAAGACCGGCATAATATTACTACAAACACACACACACATGTATACGAGGAAGGCATTTGGCGGGAATTAAACTTCGCGCACTCGGTGTGTCAAACTTCTCACGCGGGGCGAGGCCGTGAAAAACACACATGACGAGGACGAACGCGCCGCGTGCGAAACCAGTTTCCACAGACAAATCTATAAAACCGCGTATCTGCTCTTATATATCGGCAATTGATTCATCTCGTCCATTCATTCATTCATTCATCGGATTGCCGTCGCATTCCGGCACGTAGCGCGTACAATCGTCTACTACTGCCACGGTCAAATCTTTTTTCTCCTCGATGTGTGTACTATAACTGTGTCAATACATTCTGTCTGTCTGTCTGCAGCATCCATTGATCGAAGGAGCTATCTGGCTATAGTCAATGTAGCCCACACCCTATGGCGGAGAAAAGAGTTAACAATATTTTATAGAATTGAATACATTATTAACGGTCACACTGAGAAGGACTGATGGACTGATTGTTTGTTCGCGACTGATTCAGCTCCAAGTCCCTTAACCATGCAACTCAGATTATAAGAGCAAAGCTCGAACCAGAGTTTTTAAATAAATATATTTATTTATTGTGTTTTATAAGTACATTTTACTAATAATGTTTTGCAGAAACAAACTATCTGAATTGGGGTGAAGAGAAATAATAGAATAAAATATACACGAGTGCAGTGGGGTAGGTTTTGTCTGGATCTGGAAAGATGTATGTGATTTTGTTTAGATCTGCCTAGTACAACAGACTGCTACACAGTGGAGACGGGAGAGCACGTTCTCATCTGTTGGGGATAGTCGCGGGTGGTTTTTCCGGTACATAACTCCACCGATGATATCGAGGAACTGTATATATACAAAAGCCAGTGTGTGCAATTACTCACAGGGTTACTTTTTGCCTAGGGGTGCAACGTTTACTCGAATTATGCGGATCTGAATGGGAACATTTACATTTCCAATTAGGCGCGTGCCCTTTTCCCACACACACACTCTCGGGTTCGCTCCCAAAGGCCTGCCTGGCTGGCTGGCTACATGGAGAGTCAGCCGTACATTAAAGCTGATGATTTATTACACGTTTATAATACATTCGTAGCCAGGATGCAGAATACATTGCCGCTGGTTTGCCGGTGTTTGCCAGGCTGCAATGTTTCATTAGCGGGCCGCGGTCGACGCCGTGAGGGTTGCATACAGGGGCTGACGACGACGACGGCGACGCTGCACAACAAAGTGGTAATAATTCTCCTTGTCACTCGGTATTATGCGTTAAAATGTAATTTGAAACATAGAGTTTTTCTCGAACGTGATCTGAAAAAGCGTCGAGCGTGCGGAGCAGCGGCCATACTCCCGTCCCGCGTCCTGTCGGATCCATATCTCTCCAGACTCCTCCCTCGCTCCCGAATCAATGCGTCGCACGGCCAATGGGGAGGCTGGGAACACGGCCTGGAGGGTGGGCGTGGCACATCCCCGAAGGGGCGTGTCTTACGGGACGCGGGTTCAATACCGGGTCGGGGCATTTCGGATATGCGACTACCAACCAGAGATAACTTATACATACACCGAGGATAGCGACGAGCTCGAGTTTTGCAACTCGCATTATGTGATTGATTACACTGTATACTGAATCACAACTTGAAATTGTAAAACTTTTTTGAGTGCGAGTCTTTCGCGAGCTTCCTTACAATCTTTCAATCGTTTCATTGAACACGAAACGGTGTATTCTTGTAAACCTTCCATTCTCGTTCGCTCCAGTTTACTGCAACACCGTAATCAGTATGCATCTGGTTTCACAATCCTCGTTTTATCCTCACAAATGCATTCAAATTGGAGAGTAACGATCCGCCGTTGCGAGGGGTTGGTTGGTAGCGTTTACGTTTACACGAAGATTAAAACTCTGGCACGCGAATAAAAATAATCCCCAAAACGTGATCCATTTCAATTGAAAAAGAATATGATGCATGCTTCCGTTAACTCCCATCGGGACCGCAATGCGAGATCGTATTGTGAAACAAAACATAGCTTACGCGTCTACTATACGTTTTCAGAATCCCCATCTAAAACATCGTAAACAAAAACATGTTTCAAAATCGACATAAACGAAAAGTTTCTAATATATTATCGTGTGACATAGACGAAGATATTCGAACACTCAGCCCTGCTACAACTCATATTTCCGTGTAGGTTATGTGTGGGGGGGGGGCTTGTCTCCTGACTATAAGCCGCCACCGCACTGAGTTATTATCTACGTCCCCACAACAAACTTTGGCGCTGTTCACGGAATGAGATCCAAGGATTACGAGAACCAAACGAACCCACGGCCAGAAAGTTTTTGGTCCATTTGGGGCTAGAGAAGGGCCGAGGCCAGAAACTCGCATAAGTTGTGCGTGTGCGAGCGACGTATCGCGAAAAACCACGACGACGTCGACGCAAACTAAGCGGATTAAGAGCTCTTTGCGAGCTGAGTCAGACAAGAAGTGGCCGTGCAAGGTTTCCATTGGGCCGGGGGAGGCAGGGTCGGCGCCGCGACGCGGCTACGACGTCGGCGCCGGCAGATTAGACCGACAGACCGGACAAATACAACTATTCCGAGGAAGAGGAAGAAAAAACAACGACGATAATAACGCGATTCTCTTCCTCTTATTCCGATTGTAAATAAACTCGTGTGAGACAAACACGTTGTGCTTAATCCGCGTCCTGCCTGGCCAGTTATTCCCTCTGTTCGGTGGTATCGGCATGCGTGCTGCTGTCACTGGGGGTAGAAGAAACTAAACTCATTTCGACGCAAATCTGATTTACAATACGTGATGAATGTCGACAATCGTCGGACGGGCGCAGATTACACGGGTGAATAGTCCCTCGCTCGCTGGTCATGTATGCAATGCTAGCAAGGTGTACGAGACGAAGCCCGCTCCAAAATTCAAATTGATAAATAGGTCCAATTTTCTAGGTTCTATTTCGGAACACGAGCCCATGCACGCCATGCGACCGAGTTCCTATCTGTATTCATTCCATGCGAGTTGCACGTGAATGCGTCGGTTCGATAGCACGACACATCATTATCTCAATTCACCCACGATTCGCCACTATTTCTTATTCACGATGTAATGCTTACAATTTATTTTAAAAGCAGATTTTCACACACACGAGACTCGAGAGGACTTCATTACTTAAAAGCATCCTGGTGTAAGTTATATAGGTAAGTATTTCGTCTAGATCACTGCCCATTTATACACATTCTATCTGGAAGAAAAGAAAAGAATGGAATACAATAATTGTATTAAAATCGTTCTGGAACTCTATCGCGCTACGCCCGAAAAAGTTAAGTAATTAACGTAAAGCATCAGAATCAACTCGACAACATTATCTCATGATTCCGTGCGGAGCCAGGCGGAGGGATTCCCCGAAGTGCGTGCGTGCGTGCGAGCGTGTACGCATGGGGATCACCCCTTTGATGCGTCACTCGCCATAACCTCGGGGAATGTGATCTTGAAATCTCGCAGCAAAACTCGAGGGAAACTGTTCACAAAGTTTTCTCCAACCCCCCGTACACTTCCATCCACCACCACCTCCTTCCTCCCCCACCGTCGCGAATATTACCAACCAACCTTCAAAGCAGACTACGACGGAAATTGAACGGGAAAACTTAACATAAGAACGTCGGGGTCGGGGAATTTCATTCACAATACAAGACGACGCGTCGCTAAAACACACGGGGGGTAAAACAAAGTGTGGTGATTCTTCCCGCGGCTCAAGTTGGTCGTCAGCTGTTATCGATTACGCCACACCACACCCCCCTTACCCAATCCACTCGAACTAACGGGGACGGGGGGAGGGAGGACAAAGCCGAAAACATTACCCGGGGTCCTGAAGTGGGGCCAGTCAGTCAATCTATATAAAGTTTAGCAATCAGTCTCGCGCGAAGCTCGGGACGTTATATCTCTCGATGGAGGATTAATTAGCACACTTTTCCAGTGCGGGATAAGCTCGCTTCGGACGTATCGTATCGTGTGACGTCACAGATGATTGATTGGGCCGGATGATAACCGGAGCCCGTTCTGTTCCAATGGGTACCACAATCATACACGGCCACACAGTAATCGAAATCACTGACAGGCTTCAACGCTTCAATCTTCTGTTGTGTGACGTTGCATTATCGCAAAATTATGTATATAACAATACTATTGCCCGCTCTTAGGACAATTCCACTCAAATATTAGTAAGTGTCCTCTATCTTAATAAGTTGTCTTCACCAGTAACAAACAATCAAAAGCTTTGCAATCTAGATATTTATAATATATATTTATAAATACATGTCACGGGTATACTGGGGTAAAACGGGAAGGAACTATGAACATTTTGACACAAGAATCGCGTCTTGTAGATACTAAGCCAACGATTCGGATGATTCAAATGAAACGAGAAACGCGATATCCTTGTTGCACGCGCCGGTCACCATGTGCTTGCTGTCTGGCACTCATCAGCCGTCATGCCATTGCTGGCCCATATAGCTTAGAGGGAGTATATAACCATAAATCACTCTTGGTTGGCAGCCTACACTATTGGCCAGGCTGTATTTGTCCTACCTGGCATCTATTGGTAATGAATGATATCGACATACGTAAACCAATAGGCTCACGATTGAGCATATATCTATTGCTATACATTACACTCGAGCTTCGTAATGCATTCGTGATGCCAATACGTTCTGCTGTGAAGTGCTTCATGGTATGTATGCATGTAAAGAACTATAGCACGCCAACCACTAACCCACAGAAGAGGAGTCGTCCACGACACAAGTCTGCAATTTATCTAATTGTTTTTTTTTTCTCCAGTTTTCAATTTTGAAAATTGGCTCCGTATTCAACATCGATGCAGAAAAAGAGTGTTTCCCGCGTACGCTCCACACACAAACGAGGATGACTCTTTCTTCCAATAGTGCATGAGCGGGAATGCAGAGTGGCCGGCGGGCCTGCCCGGTAATCGATCACATCACTCGCAGTCGCACCACAGCAGAGCAGAGCACAAAGCATCTCGCATCTCGTGTCGAGAGAGAGTGAGAGAATGAGAGAGAGAGAACACAGTTTCCCTGGCCCCCATCCCACCATTACTCGAATGAGTGACCTCCCCCTCCTCATCCCACTAACCCATTGCCAGGTTTTATGAATGGGCCGCCGCCTGCATCGTAGTCACGTGCTGTCTGCCTGTCTGTCTAGACCCGACCGGCGAGAAGGTTCGTAGTAAAAGTTAGGCATAACAATAATAGAGATATATAGACAACTTCCCCCTCCACGTTCACCCAGACGACCTTCCGAAACCATTTAAAAAGATAACGCGCTCGGAGATCAATGACGCTTCGAGAAACTGCGATCGTGTGTGAGAGATGACGTCATGCATACACTGTCAACAAGGCGGCACCAACTGGCAATTAATTGGTGATTGCATGCGTGCTAATTGTACAATGCGCCTCACATAGTTGGCGCTAGTGTGGTGTGTGAAGACATGACTCAAGCCAAGAGCAACAGAGACAAGGAAATATCTGTGCTATACTTGACATGTTGTTGTGTTGGGGATTCGTATCCGCGACCCTTGATTCTACACTATTCACGATCATCGGCCACCACTGTGACCGACACAGAATGCCCGCGGATTCCGACAAGGCAATGAGTTATAAATAGGCCCCGAAGTCAAACTTCCCTTTGACCTAAACTATCGGATGACCCCGGGAAAGTTCCTGTAAACTATGGTGGATGGATGGAATGAATAAATAAATAAACAACACGAAGCGGCAGATACGAGAAACATGAAGCGGGAAGCCGAGACGGACACGGCTTCTATTATCTCCCGTCCGAACGGCCGACACTTTAAACTTTAACCTTCGAACCTTGGTTGGTTGGTATAATAACAAGATAATCCCCAACCAGACACATGGTCGGGCTTATATCCGCTGAGCTCTGCAAGTCCGTGTTCACTCTTGTATTGCAGCACGGTTTGGCAGAGGTTTCTTGACAAGGAGCCCAGTTTGTTTTCTTATACCTCGGATTGTAGCTCTTCTTGAAGAATAACAACTCTAAATTTGCTATTTATGAATTAGTTATTACCAAATGGTTCATGGTTTCCTGCTTGTTACCGAAAATGCGAGATGTTTTGTTTCTGCAAAAAGGGCTTCTATGAAAATGTGGACACAAATATCATCCACATCTTCACGACAAATTCCATTATGATTTCAAATTTCACGATTCAAGCACACATTTTGCAAGTTAGGTGTGTTTTGTAGGCCCGTTTTAACAAATAGGCGCACACACACACACACACACACACACACACACACACACACACACACACACACACATGAATCCCGGGCATGGGGCCGGGCCTACATACGACATAAGCGGGCATCTAGTACGCAAACTACGTAATTACTGCCCCGGTATTTTGTATTGGATGAAACAACCATTAAATATTCGCCGAGAGACAGAGCTCAACTTTATCTAACATGTGGTAAAACAAAAAACCAAGCAGAGCAAACCCGATATTATATAATTAACTTTTATAAATGTAATACTGTATAGACGTCAGGAAACTATATATAACAATGCCATACAATTGTCAAACTGCTACGGGGAGTTTACTTGGAGCTAGCACGACAGTTTGACACACTTGTGAGAAATGTGTAGCGCACTCAGACTTCTGCAAGCCGGCAATAAAGTTGCAAGTCGCAGCAATCTTCACGACGGCAGCCAAAAATGACGAGACAGTGCGACATCCAGACATCCATCCAGCCAGTATGCACTGACCGTAAAGCGAAACGTCGTGAGATACATTTTCTTCTAGATGTGAAGCAGCCGTGGCAGTCTTTCTGGCAGATGGGGATCCTGCTGACGAAGATAAAACTACTGCAGAGGAAGCCAACAATGTCGATATAGTGTCTGTCCCACACGAAGGGAGGCTGACAAAAATGTGGTGGGGGATACGGGGGATGGGGCTGATGATTATTGGAACGACAGAATAATGCAATTTTTTAGATACGTCGGTCATAAGAGGACTCAATAGCGCTCTGTTTATATTTTACACACACACCGCACATGTTGTTGTTATTACACACTTGCTGGATCATCGATGCTTGGAATAAAAGCCTTTACAGTTTATAATTAATGGGGAATGTCAGAATATTCATTTTTATCGTTTTCAAATACGCAATAATGTTCTAATTTCTAACCTAGAATTGCTGTCGAGTCACATTTGAGGATTCATTATAGAATAAAATAGGGCGATAATTACATATGACATAATTATAATAAATTATTGCGCACATTAAAAACAAGAAAAACCAGCACAATTAAAGTTAATTCTACATCTTCAAATTAGTACATTTCCTTAATAATTATGCTGCCTTTACAACAACGGCGAACATGAGCGAGAGAGTGGGAGACAAGCCCCCCCCCCCCCCCCTTCCCAGTAGCAGACCACGTCGGTACCGCAACACGTCACTCGGCTGGTGCGAAGCAAGCAAGCAGCCCCGAAGTTTATAAACTGCACCATGTTTTCAATTTGGAGGGTCGTTCAAAGTTGTTGGGGCTGGATGCCTGTGCCACGTGCTCCGACTGACAACCACCCCCCCCCTCCCCCCTCCAATCGTCAACCCCTTGAGTCGCCGCCATAACAAACACACCGGCTGTGACGTCACCTCTACAACCCCCACCCCAACCTCAGACATGTTAATAAATCTATGTGGCAATGACCTGCTCGCGGCTTCTGGAGCTACTTCTCAAGAAGGGGTGGGTAAAGCACGAAGACGCGCGTGTGCGTGTGATCACTGCAGTGCGTGTGTGCGTGTCAATTCTCTCATTGCGAGAACGAATATATTCACATTGGTCATCAAAATTAGACGCAACGATTCAACGAATAAATTACATTTTATTTTTTTTGACATAAAGGTACAGTCGTGTATAACAGATCACGATCAACAGTATATTTCAAGAGTAGCTAATTCCCGTCCAATACGCTCTTTATTTTCGTTCCAGCATTTTGAACGATCACGACAGGAATTTTGTAGATGAAGACCAAAACTTGAAAAAGTTGTTTTATATCGCACGGATTAATAATCAGTCAGTAGAAATACTAAAAGTAACGACCGTGGACTTCCACGCAAACAACAAGACGCTTAACGCAATCTTGAGTATATACCTCGAAAGATCGTGATAAATATAACACAAGCGCACGATATACGTGACATGGGGTACACGTACACGTGGGTAGTAGCATGCTTACCAACGGTTAGTTAGTTACTATATGTCCTTGTCGATAATAAAATCAACGGCCAGCAGTGAGTATAATAAATGGGTTACTAGATTGAAGTTTAATGGGTTAACAGTAACACACTTGTGTTATGTGGTACGAATCACTTCACGCAACAATGCGGCAATAACACCGATATTCCAACATACGGGAAGCGAGGAAGGTGCATGAGCAAGGTTAACGGCCACGGGTAAAACCGCGCCACCATCCCAATGTTTTTATTTTGTAACATCTTGGGAACGCTTACAAGATATTGAAAAGGTGCTAATTTAGCAGGATGTGATTTCGTAAAACTAAAAACTGGATTAAAATAGTTTCAAAGATTATTTATAGTCATTACGGTTGTTTGCGGTAATGTATAATGTCTTAGTAACAATGCAAACATTTCGAAGATTTTTGAATCCAGTTTTTAGTTCTTGCGAAACCACGTTATGCTAGTTTATAACTTTTTCGATATTGTGCAGCATTCTCACAACATTACTAAAAAAAAAATAGTTAATTTCGCGCAGTTTCTATAGTAAAACTACCCTCCCATCGTCTTAACTACCACTGCGAGTGATTACTTTTATTTTTAGATCGAGACTCGAAACTCGAGTTGCCAACTCTCGAGTAATTAATTGTCGGAAGCGACGCGGGTTCATTAACAACCAAGCAAGGTCCGGAAACGCGTCGAGCCAGCTATAGCGAAGAGGGTCGCGCACCTGCCATGCAGTCAGTCCCCCGGTCGCCCGCTTCACACGGCAAGGCAAGGTACACTGTCATGTAAATGGTGCACCTGTGTACGCGGTACCAATTACTCACGCACGATGGCCGATATTAAACAAGTCCCGAAGAAAGAACCACCTGTTTGAGTCGACCGACCGACGAAGCTTCGAGTGTGGAGCGCCGTGAAGGTAGACTGACCCGCAACGCACGGTTTCTTAGACTCCACGTGGTCGCTCAACACATACCGGGGCTACGTTCATTTGATTGGCTGCTGTGCGGTCTCTATTCATCATTGTAATTAGCACGTGTTAAGGTGAGACGATAAAACTAAAGCCTCGTAACAAACTGCCCACTTATCAACACATTTAAACATGCATACAATTGATTGCAGGTAATGATGTATAGGCCATACATTATTACCTACAATCAATTTGTTTTACTGTTTCGTGTAAATATTATCAACAGAAACTTGCAAAATTCCCGTCAACCGACAAAAGCTGTATCGCTTAGCTGATGATTACGTTTTATTTAAAATTTAAATCACATTGTGACATTACCAGTATTAATTTGGAAATGGAGCTTTAAACACGCCAAATATGTATTAATCATCACTCTAACAACAGCTGTATTAGTTATGTGTGCGAACGGTTTCGGTAAATTGATTGCTGCTTCATTACAATCGCAATTCCTTACACGCACGACAAATTAGTATTGTAATTAAGTTCAATGGGGTGGGCCAAAATTTGGCAAGTACTGCAGCGTAGCAATGACCATGGAAGTCGTCAATATCTGGGAGTAAAACAAACCACGACATGTGGGTTAATTCGGGGCAGCCAGACGTCCAACACGTAAAAAGAGAATGATGTTTCCACTGCTATAGGGAAACCCCCGAAACAGGACAGTTACTTTTATAACCTGCAAGTGCAATCGAACTCGTGAATTGATTTCAGCAGCTCATGCAACCAACACTCATTTCCTTGACACCGACGCGAGCAAACTATATTACAGCGTACATGCAAATATCAGAGAGTTCATATAGCCGGTTCGCGTATACATACATAATAACACGATTCGCAAGTTTGTCTCGGCGACGTTGAATACAATCTAAGATGACCCGTCACCATATACACATGAACTCGTCCCAACTCGCTCGCAACTCTCCATCTCGATAACAATGATCGAATGAATGACGAGAGAGTGTAGGTCACCACTCCAACTAAGTAAATCTTATCTGTTATGCAAAATACATCGGAGGCGGGAGCGATGGCTAGCA
The DNA here is from genome assembly GCA_945910005.1 of Isoperla grammatica. NCBI lineage: Eukaryota > Metazoa > Arthropoda > Insecta > Plecoptera > Perlodidae > Isoperla > Isoperla grammatica. The sequence goes on from OX246741.1 coordinate 13,872,305, forward strand.
CGTGTCGGCGCGGTTACGTAACAAGGTTAGGTAAGGTAATGGTCGAGAGTTTCGTCACGCAACTTTGACACCTAATAATAGAGCGATTAAATTAAAGTAGATCACACACACACACTAACACACAGACACAGCGGCACCGCGCGCGCACACTCACTCACACGTTACCATCACGTCCGCATCTGGCTGAAAGCTGCAGAGAGAAGCAATCAAACGAGAGTTATGTATATGTATAAGACGTGCGCACGTGCTGGATGCAAAGACGAAGACGGTCCAAGAGATTTGTAACAGATCGAACAGTCGGTGTGATCACAGATGCTGACTGAGGCATTTTCGCATCTTGCTTTCACGCTTGGAAATGTAAATTTTCAATAATTTTTACATACAATACAATCATTGAGTTTGATACAATATTGCATGTTTTACTTCCCAAACAGTGTGCGTTTAGAACACATGAAGACACATGAAGTTTATCCTGTGGTATCGGTAGCTTAGAGTACATATACGTAGAGTTTGAATCCCAGTTGCAGCAAATAGCAGAAAAGCAAAAAATATACAAATCATGATAAATATTTGATAATAAAGGACGAGTAATGAATGGAGTTATGAATTTCAAAAGTACTTTCGCCAGGAATTTTTCAAATATCTTCGAGGAAGTTACGTTTTTTCTCACTCCAGCCACAATTGTTCACATTTATTCACATAACAGCGAATCTACTCCGCATGACGGCGATTGTAGCCTACACGTATTACTTGTATAGGCTACCAGCAAATGCATTTCTTGCGGTAGGTCGCATGCAGGACTGCGGTGTCCGCCCAGCCCTACAAGGATTTGTGGTTCTAGCTTGCTGGCTTATCATAACCACACTACAAAAACCTAACATATAGTTGTGCATGCGATGCGATTACAACGTAACGTAAACTGTAATTAAAGTTTACCGCAGCTGGGATTCAAACTCTACGTATATGTACTCTGAGCTACCGATACCACAGGATAAACTTCTTGTGTCTTGCGGCTAGTGGAGGTCTACGACTACGATGGCCATGGGCAGTAGGTATATTCAGAACTCAAAAGACTGATTCACCGTATATTCTCTCTAAAGAACGGTACTGTAAGACCAAAAGGTATTGATTGTTTTGGCACGTGATTCCTAAATGGCTCAACTGGAAAGAATAAACCGAATTCCGGCCGCACCAACACTCAATAATATATTACACATTATTGCAGATCGTTTGTGTTCAACTGTTGTCATTTTTCTTTACACGATTTACAATATTTTGAAGAAAAAAAAATCTCTTCAGATTCAGACAATCGCCAGAATTCGTACAAAATTACAAAACAAATAAAACTCTGCCACGAAAGGTTGTTGATCTAACCAACCGCATAGAGAATGCGTTCCTGGTTCGATTTCCAGTGGGGGAATCAAATTAGGTTTAATTAAGAGTATTTCCCAGCGCCATACCTGAACCCAAAACCTCTCTACAACGAACGATTTCGATCGAATGCGAACTCGCAACTGGATGCGTCCTCGTTACATACGAATACGAGTCCTCCTAATTCGAGGATTACAACATCGAAACTAAACAAGCGAATCCTTTCAATCGTGTAGTAGGATATATACACTGACATGAAGTACCCTCACTCGGCTGGTCGCATTCAACGGAATGTGACGTAAGTGATGACGTCACGACGAAGATAATTCGGAACATGTCGAGCATGGGTCGTTATCTGGTCGGCCGCGTGGTTGGTTTTCAAAGCCGGGAATAGAATGAAAAAAAATCTCTCTCTCTCTCTCTCTCTCTCTCTCTCTCTCTCTCTCTCTCTCTCTCTCGACGTTTTCAAATCGCTGATCAAAGGGAGAGACAGAGGGCTCATAATAATTGCATCCATCCCGCTTTCAATTGGGAGTAATTGTTATTTTAATTACATTTTAAAAGCATCGCTCGTTACGTCGGTCGTAAAAGGTGCACTCCACTCCACAAACCAAAACAATGTGTTTAGCCTGAAAAGTAAACGCGCGCTTGGGGTCATCATATGACAAGGCATCACGATAAACTGCGACTGATGTGAAGAGGAAACGCTCCAGGGACCCCTTTATGTATATATTCATCAGATTCTGAGAGAAATCAACTCGTATTGACAGCGAGTGCAAACCGATTCCAACCGACAACGTGGGACCCGAAATAAATATGTATCATCACTATAAAACGAAGACGACGAAGTTCAACTGAACGGAATAATATACATTGATTCACCACGGCCGTGGCTTCAGGGGCAACACCACTCGTGGACAACACACAAGTAAATTGCACGCATGCCATTAATATATACACAATATGCCTAATTATGCAGTAAATTCAAGAAAATACAATTCATAAAAACTCAAATTCGACCCTTATCTAATTGCTACTTTTACCGAAAATTACTAGAAACACCTAGCCTAGAACCTGAAAGTATTAGCCTATATCACATTCAACTGTAATGGTTATCTTAATAGTAAGGAGAAAATAGTGTAACTATCTTCATTGAAATTAACATCAACCCATTATCGATCGGTTTATTTATACCCATTCAGATCGGTCGTTCATAGTCGATGGAATAAATTTTACATAATCCAATGTGGTGCGTTTCGTTGTATATCAGCAGATACAGATACACACGGCGCAACATATTCCATATGCATGAAGAGGCCCTATAAAGCTGCGTACACACGGCGGATTTTGGCTTCACGACGGTCGTACGACCGCCTTGAGATCGTCGTAAGGCCAAAATCCGCCGTGTGTACGCAGCTTAGTCAAGACCTTGGCTAGGCACTAGGATAAGTGACGGAATTTAACGACTTCAGAACACCGTAGTATATACTAGTCCCAAAATAACCCTATCCCACCGATGCGTTCATCACAGACGAGTGAGTCACCCTGACCACCAATCCCTTATCTGTGCCCTGACCAATCAGCAATCGGTATTTGCAAATTGGGTCTCGCTGGTTGGCCACCCACGAATCACTAGTCCACAGATAACAAATTAGCTACGTAGTTAATTTGTTATCTGTGACTGGTCGATGACGAAAGCATCGGTAAGGATGTTTCCCTGTCCCTGTCACCCAATAGTTGCGAGCGTTGGCCGCAGCGCGGCGCCACCTGCGCGGCGCTCGGCACCCCGAGCCGATAGTTCAATTAGCGCCGAACACCGACAGTCCCGAGGGTGGGAACGAAAACAACAACGATGCGCGCAGAACAACAAGCCGCGTAATTATCTCGCGTCCAAACGAACGCGATTGATATCCAATCACTGTCCATCCGTCCGTCCGTCCATCCGTCTCTCTGTCTGTCTGTCTGTCTGTCTGTCTGTGTGACGGGTGGGTGACGATGACGATTTTCCACTTTGCCACGTCGCTGACGGCAGAGGGCTTTTTTTTTAATATTTCCGTCAAACGAAATTGCTGGTTTAGCGTCGATATGAGAACCGATTGGGTTTAACGATGCTGAAGAGCCGCACGGAACTGACTGGAAAAGTAAAAAAAAAAAAAAAAAAATAGACGTCGACGACGCGTTTTGAGTTGACCTAACGGAACTCATCCGGCAAATCAAACGAACCACAACTATGTCAGGTAGGGAAGTCGTGGTCAGTCACTGATGAAAGTGAAACACGATGCGGGTTGGTTGTCAAAAACGACTCGCGTGAAACAGTCACGCGCTGAAGAAATCCTATCATTCAACCAGTGCTGGCATTTTTTTTTTTTTTTTTTTTTTATTTGATTTCTTTTAAATTATGTCAGTGGGTAGATCCGGGCTCGAGACCCGGTCGGGGTAGGTATTTCCACCTCCCACATCACATTTCAGTGTCGCACACATTCACCACTGGGAGTACTGCAGTCGCAGTAGCAAACAAACGAACCGAACAATGCATTCAATCTAATTCATCTGATCGTGTCATTTCTCGGCGCTCTGCTCGCGTCGCGTATATATATATATATAATAGAAAAGTGAAAGCTCTGCGTTTAATCCATTCGCCGATAGAATGCGCGCAATACTAAATCAACTCCCGGTGCATGTTTTTAATAGCATCATCAGCTGTTTACGACAATGCTTTCGCTTCGCGGGCGGTATTTTTTGCTCGTTAGGGTCGTCGCCCACTCAATAACGTATTCTCCGTCAGTCCTATGCAAATGCGCGCGCTCTCAATCACCGCAGTCGAGCCGAGCAGTCCTCGTCGGAAGTTATTACACGAGTATTTATTCGATCATTAATGCGAGATAGCGAGCTAGATAGAGAGAAAAGAATCAAGATTTGTTTTTCAAAATGACATTCGCGAATATTCTCAAAGACGTGCTATGGAAATGGGACGTTTGCAGAATGGGGACTGCGAATAACATTGCGACGGTAGCCTGGGCCGTCCACGAGCATAACAGTCCGTTTATTTTTCTGGCACATTTCATTTTCAAAATGATAAATTCCCGTTTTATTGAGTAGGCTTAGGGAGGGGTGGGACGGTTTTATGCATACGCTATTTAAGAGTACGACTTTCCTTATAAATGTAGCACTCTCGTTTTCATTCAATTACACGTGAAGACCCCGACTCACAAAGGCCGAAGAGATTCTCAGATTCACTAGCGTAATATTCAATGAAAATGAATGAAGCAATGTGATTTCGCAATAGAAGACTTCAGAAGCCCGAACATTCCAAAATCAGCGATAATACGCTGATGTATTCATTCAATTTGTGTAGAAGTAATTCTATACTTGCACAATACGCTAGCATGTCTACGAGGAGACCGTATAAAACTAAACTGAAAGAGGTTATTATGTCTTGTATTTTAGAAAGAAGCTGATTGGTACCGACAAAAGCGGCTCTAATGATGCGGGTTCGACTCCAATCTACCAGCACTTCTTCAAGGTTTTGGCGGGGTTTCCAAACTAGTAAATATTTATGGGGGCCTGACGACACCATTCTGCCATATAGACAACCAGCACATCTTCTATGACAAAAACGTTTCTAGCTATATAATAAATAAGACTCGAGTACTCCAGTTTATAAGATGACCAGTTAGCCAGAGAATCAATAACAGCTGGTAAAGCGATATGAGATCAGATGCGTGACTAGTCGAAAAACATTATATAGTTTTTTAAGTATAACTAGATGGGCCGATGAGGTATTGTTTTTATTGTTAGGGCATAATTACTGTCTTGTAGGTAATTCCTGATTTTTGACGCTGTTTCAGCACTGCTGCCGTTGCATCGCATCCGACAGTCAGCAGAGCTGGGGCTGACAACAGCAGGCCTATGCGATGACCATGGTGACAAAACTCAGGAGACGATTTGCTATTCTACTAGCACAATTCACTTCCTACCAAGCAGCAGATCACTCCTCAAAGACACACGATCAAGTCTCACTTTCACAAAAAGAAATACCTGATCTCAGCGTGTTACCGACTACCCTTCAGTGGCGGCTATTAGGCAATTTTACTGACAGAGGGTAGAATCAAAGAATTGCAAAAAGGGAGCCGGATTTAGTCATACTTCCAAGTCAATAATACAGTGACTTGCCTCACCCGGCGAGTCGCCACTGCTATCCTCGAACCTAGCTCACGAGACGAGACGAGACGAGACGACGAGAGATGTAAAAGTCATTGAGCAGAAGATTGGCTCATTGACGTCTACCAACCCTGTTTACCACACGAATGGCTCGAAGAAGGACGGACGGAAGACCCGATCGATGCTTTTATGATGATGATATTATGCAAACTGATGACCGCGGTTCACGACAAGACACCCCCAAAGTTCATTCACGGTAAAAGTATAATGACAACACCCCCGTGAAGCATCCACTGCGGATTGCCAATACCGCTCGCCCGGGACTCGAACCCGCGCGACACTGCAACAGATCAGCTGTTCGGTTGCTGCAACCGGCGTGTGTTTTTTTCCACCACGGCGTCGTCGTCGGCAACACTCAATCTATCTCCTGTTGGTCGGGACCGACATTGCGATAAATCAAGAGCAGTTTGGTTCGCTTCCAATTTGTATCCCCCCCCCCCCCCCTCCCCGTGCTCGTACCCGGCCTGCGACGGACCACAAGTCAGTGAGTGACCTACTCCACATCAGTGCATACCAGCCAGCCAGCTAGCCTGCAGTCATGCGAGAAACAAGAGGAAATAATTGCGTTTTCTTTTCGTGGTCATCGCATTCACTTGCTTTCTGCTCCAGAAGTAGGTACCCACGTGTTGTGTTGGCGACGGTAACGGGCCGCTTCCCACTTGCCAGATCTGACCAAGTTATTTCCGCAAAAATATGTTTCCTAAGGTAAAAGGAAACTGTTCCTTTACAATTATAATTATCACATTATGAGAATGAATAGTGTGGCTCATACAATATTTTATTCAGCAACGATCGATATCTACATGAACATTGTTCTGCTTCTCTGGAATGTGTGAGAATCAGAATTGCAGACCTAGGAGATTATTTATTTATTTATTGTTTTACAACAAACACGCATGACGTATAGGCAGAATCAAAGGCACCACACATCGCCGAGATCATCACAAGTGTAGAGAATGGTAAAGTGGGATAGTGAGCGATTAGGGACAGGTCCTCATTTTGTCGCCTCTTACGACTGGCAGAGTCACCCTGGCTGGGCTAAGTTCTGCCCGGGGCCCGGACGGGATGCAGAACCAGATAAAAACGCACCGTCCGGTGATTGTGTTGCTAGATAGAGAATAATGTTTCGTCGAGAGTCGGGTGATTGTTTACCCGTTCTTTCAAACTAACATAATAGCAAAATTAATTATAAAATTCCTCTCGTTAACTGGAGTTTTTTTGTTTTGAGACTACGAGCCTGGAGGGACATTGTTCCGGGTAAAAAAGTCAACAATTTAATTCATTTTCTCTTGTCCAACCTGTTTTTATTGCTCTAATTATAAAACAAAACAAAAAAACACGACAGCTTCTCGGTTTTCCTTTTGTTTTCGGTTGCGCAAAATGGTAACCCTGATTAAAATACCTTACACAGGGTTCTTATTACGTTGTGAGTCTTGACTCGACTGCTTTGCTGTGCGTTTACTTATGTTTATGCTGCATTCACTTGCAGTAGACCGCAGAGAGAAAATTGGAGCCAAATCCGGTCGCATCAATTCGGAAGGTCCAGACGATTAAAACAACAATCCTGCAACCTGAGGTTTACCCGAGTCATGAGGAGAATGCTAACCAAGATCGCACGATTCCTTTTGCATTACTTCTATCTCAACAGTTACTATTTCTCGTCGAATATCAATCAGCCATTTGGGGTTCGTTCAACTACAGGACATGTATACGTTCACAATCTTCAACCAGTGCAATGGACAAGATCACCAAATGACCTAAGTACGGAGTCAAACCATTTCCCGAATGGTGAACATTGATCACGTTTACCACTTCGATGACGTGGTCAAATGCGACATTCACATAGGGAACGCACACTTTGCGCTGTGCCCTACGTATATGCATCAATAACTACCCAGGTTGCTGGTGGTTCTTATTTGCGCTGATATAAGGTATGTGCAATGTGCAACACCAATGGAACGTCCAACACCAGCACTTTATGCAGAAACACCCGACACAATGGCGCAATGGACTCGCATGTCGTTACCCAACATTGAACGTTTGTTCGTACGAGTTTTGGTTGGATGCAACGTTTTGTTTTGCACTAGGCCTCTCCTGCACACTATCAACTATCAACAAGTTTTGGTATTTGGAAATACCCTATATTATGACTTCCAATTTTAGCACTATTCAATGGTATGTATATGAGTAATATGTAAATTAGGCTGGGAATTATGTCTCCGCGAAACTCGTGTCAAGTAGTAATTCCAGTAACCACGAACGTCGAAGCCAAAGGGCAGCAACAACGACTATTGTATCCCATACAAGAAGAGTAAACATCATAAGAGTGTGATGAAAGGGAACAGAGACAAAAAACACTATCATTATCAGTTATTCTTGTGATACTAGCGTGGAGTAGACGAGCGTACTTTTGTTATGCACGTAACACATTACTATTACAATATAATATTGTTAGTATTTACGTTTGTTATGGACATAGCACTCATTACTATTATAATATAATATTTAGTACCTTTGTTATGGACATTACCATTGGTCTATTATAATATAATATTGTTAGTATTTACATTCTGAAAGAACAAAAAAGATAATGAGGAGAACATATTATTATATCCACTGCCTCGATTCTATGCGAGAGATGGGGGGGGGGGAGGGGGGGGGGGCACACGCACAGCTACTTTGACCGCATGAGCACACACACACATGTGCACACAAGCAAGCAACCAAGCAAGCCAGCCAACCAACAGTATTTATTCAGACTATAAGCGGCGCTTGCGTCATTGATGACGCGTACTGTTAACCCATGCAAATAACAGCCGGCCTGGCATGACTAGCGCCTCTATATACACACACGTACAGTCGCTGCCGAGAAAACTGGCACACACACACACACACACCATACGTAGATTGCAACGGTGGACTTTTTGCGGGTGGTAGTGATGTGGTGTGTATGTGTGTACAAATAATAATCTGCATAGAGAAGGCTTTATGCCGGGTGGTTACACGGCAGTGTATGCTGCTGGTTTATGAATATTCACATCTAAGACGTGGGTGGCTTCAATACTACACTACACGAGCCTGACGCCAGACAGATAAGACGTGTGTACGTCTTGATTGGTGCACAACAATCGAACATCATTACAGACAGTTCCCGGTCGGTAAGGACGCCGAAGTTAAGCAACGCGTGGGTGGGTGCAGGGGTGACCGCTCTTCGACGAAAGTATGTGTGTGTGTGTACGGCGTGGGTTCGAAACTTGTGCAACGGCTTCGTTCTACTCGTCGACTGCTCGGTAGTTGTTGGGTTCGTAGGTAGGGGAGCCCGGGAAACTATTTATAACTTGTCTACACTCACTCCAACAGTCTACAACATTCTCTCGGATGGGGCATGTATGTACAGCCGTTAGCCCCCTTGCTACGAGTTAGTCGACGGGAGTCGGCTACGTGCGTACAGATCTCATATCGGGGTCCCAAGCTCAAAACTTACGATTTACATGTGGGGCTATATTAACAATGAAAGGTCTAGGCTACTTCCATATGCTCGAAAATACAGTGCGTGTTGTTGGTTGATATTAACAGTTGGTAACTAATAACAGTTAGTTATATAAAGTTGATAATAACAGTTGGTTGATAATGGGTTGAAAGCCAATACACAAGGATGTACTAAAATGTGATTTGGTTGTTGAGGAAAGTTGTACGTCCATGTATACATACAAATTACAAATACAATACCCAATTGATCAATCACTAAATTAATGCAATATTAATTGATAGTTAAGGATGACATGGGCTAATAAACACACGGATAAGTTGACGACGGTTAACGATCACCAGTTTGCGTACCCTAATTCCCTACTAATAGCCATCTTATCATGTATTAATGTTAAACAACGCATAGTCGACCGCCAGATCAGATGACGTATTCATAAACATCACTAAGGACCAATCAAAATATGGTACATGGTTATGAATGAGCCATGTCGGCCGGCTATTTTATTTATATACCTAGACGTCAATTTGTGTCAATGGAGAAATTATCGTCGAATTTCTTATTCAAAAATCGATTTGAATTATTCATTTTTCGAAGAAAAAAATAAAAATATACCGTAGATTCGCGTAGAACGAATTCCGACGGATAATTCCGCGTCTGGGCATTCAAATAAAAACGCCAGATAGAGAGAGAGAAGTTCATCGAACACGGTATTTCGCATTCAGTGTACATCGCTCATGTATGCACGATTGAATAATGTATATGATTGATGCGCTCGCGGGGATTGACAGCAGCTGCGGACCACGTGCACGTCGACGTCAGACAATGCGAGCGGCCAGGGGTCAGCCAACCGACCGCGATCAAGGTCATTCTCGCGACCACACCCCACCCACGGGACGAGTTTCATGGAATGGAAACGAACCCGGGACTCTAGGCACGGCAAAAGTCGTGAGCGAAGTGGAACGGTCTGCTGCGAGCACGTTGGTGGCTGAGCCAGCGCATCCACTCTGCTTGCACACAGGAACTACTAGTACTACAGGGCTGCCTAAACAACACATCTCCACTTGATCAATTTCTTTCTCTTGATTGCGTGATTGCGTACCGTGTAAAGTACCAACGCTAATCAAATGGCAACTACCTGCAGTTCATTTCTAAACTGTTGGGATCCCGAGAATATACTTTCTCAATTGTAACTATATAATAGTCAAGAAAACAATATTTTCTGAATTGTACCAATCGCAAACCACATTTCCGAGTTTCAAAAATATCATCTTCTTGGAAAGTGCTCTTTTTATAGACGTATAACGCACTATATTAACATAAAGAACGTGTAACATACCTACTGGAAATATTATAGTGTGGTGTTAGGGACACTGCATAGTTTCCGGCCGTTTGAGCGTTGAGCAGACAAATTGCAACCAACATGGTCATACAAAGCGCGCGTGGCAACACAGCGAGTATGAAGATGTGTAGCAAATTGAAAAGATGCACTCGCTTGCAACGACCACCCCACGACCACGACATAGTAGTGTACGCGCGTATAAATATAAACAAAGCGTTTCCATCTAACCGGCTTCTTAGCTTCCCGGTCAGGTTCTGGCTGGCCTGACTGACTGACGAGTGAGAACGTGTCCGACCATACTTGGAAATAGCGTACACACATTTTTTTTTCAAAAACTCACTCGAAGTAGTTATAGTTAATTGCAAATCAACGTTAGTACACGTTCTACCACCGAGGATCGGGGCTAATGTCCACACTGCACGCACTATACGCACACTATACGCACGAGCGAGACAACACCAGCAGCAGAACCCGTATCTCGAGCGGGTATCGAGCCCAGAGTCAAACCACTGCCCTATTCTTTACTAGTCCCAATACCGACCTAGAATCCTCACCTACTTCTCCTACTTACATGCTGCACACTATTTCAACGAAAATCAACAGGTTCCTGGTATTCTTTCACACATTCGTAAAGGCGTTGTTCCACTAAGGGCCGGTCTCCTAATAAGAAATTTATTTGTAGCAATTAAGCTATTTGGAGGATTTCAAAGGTTTTGATTGGTAGTTGCCATGGAGAAAACAAGCTATTCGACGAATAAGTAGTTATTGGGACATTGTAAGACTGGACCTAAGTAGAGTGCACAAGCCTCATTAGCCACGCCTACTATGTTAGGAATTTCGAGGTATCGAATCCAAGGTAGGCCTATAGTAAGTTATAGTTCACGGAACTGTTTATTAAAGTAGATGGTAGGAACAGAAGAAGTCGATACACACTATTGGCTATTTAGTAAGCATTAGACTGTAGTTACATTGGGGCAACTCTAACATACTTGCAAACCACAGTGCGGACGGCGAATAACCGAGAAGTGGATGACGATGGATGTGAGGACGGACTACAGTGTGATCGTTGTGGTGCCCGAAAAGCGCGCGCAAACACGTCACGCGGATTATCGGACGTGCGTGCATGTAGACTACATGAACGAACATCAGACGATGAAAACGAGAGTTCCGCCGACAACCGAAGATGAATGGCCTCGTGTCTAAGCAACAGGTTCAATCTACGGGACGGACAGAATTCATGAACGCAGATGCCCGCAAGCAAATAGGTATTATTACTATATTAGAGAATAAGCGAACGAATAAGCAGGGATTACAAGAGGGCCGCGAAAGAAGTACATCAGTCTCCAAAACTACCTCAACGTGTATGTCAGTCAGTAGTCCACGCGTTCGGATTACAAGAGGGCCGCGAAAGAAGTACATGTCTCCAAAACTACCTCAACGTATATGTCAGTCAGTATAGTCTTCCAAGTCGCACATGACCGGGATCCGATCCAGTGGACGGACGCACAATTTACCGCGCCTCGACTCGAACACGGACCCCTCGAAGAAACTGACCCACGACACGACAAGATGCAACAAACATCACATTGCGACGAGGTACACTGGTTGGTATAGGCCTCCTTGTTTTAACCTGGTTGGCGGCGAGCCAAGTGGAGCAGATGTGTGCAATGCAATAATACTCCATCACATTCCAGCCCATCTTCTATCCCGCTCGCACTCTCGTCTCGCTGCGCCCCGACGACACAATGGGCGGCGGGGGTGGGGGACTCGGAGGGGTTGGTAAACTAACGTGAAACGTGGAGCAAGACTGGGTGAACAGCAATTTACAACTGGGCGCCGGTGTCTTCATTACACCACGTGACCGGCCGACATAACACGTGGTTCGATTCCCGACTTGGCATCGACGTCCGCAGACAGACAGACAGACAGACAGACAGACAGACAGACAGACAGACAGACAGACAGACAGACAGACAGACATGGACATTATACGAGACATCAACAAAGTTCGAACGAGTCTTTATTACACCCGACAGATTCAGAACTAATGAACTGGCGTGTTTACTTCATCCAACAATTTTTAAGTAGATCAATAAATCCACAAACATATGTTTTTCCTTTGGGATAATTTATCCGTCATATAGAGTGAAACTGTATGTTTTAAGGCTTTGTATTGTCATTTGTATTGTGTAATCGTGTGTATGTTCATCGTTGTACATGATGTGATTAGATAAACAGGATGCATTTGATCAGTATGTTAGGTAGAAAGAGAAGAGCATAAAAAGAAAACTTTGGTCGCACGAGGCCGTGGAGAGAGTGGGCGGGCACGGAAGCGAGGCAAAGCACGACACGTTTATGTGCACCGGCTATACCCGCCCGTCTTTCGCGAATCAATTGATCACCAGAGCGTGATTCCAAGTTGAGCAACATTGAACTTGTCACTCAAAACAGCAGCCGAGGTCAAGGGAAAGTGGCGCTTCTCCGCCCGCCCGCCCGCCATCGAATAAATTATTCAAGAATATTGCTTTGTACCATCACGTATATACACTACCGTGTGCAATCCATTCATTCATGCGCGTATATATGTAATAAAACAACGTACCACGTGGCTGGATGGAAGTGTATGAAGCCGTCCGTGTTCGTTTGAGGGTAACTTCTCACCTGCATCACGACGTCACCCCCCCCCCCCCCCCCACGACGTGGCGCCCAAGTTCAATGCTAAGGGAGAGAATGTCGAAGGTCACGGACGCCAAACAACAAATAACGAAGCCGCAAAGTTTCTTTTGTTAAATGCGGCATGGGCGAATTTAACATAAATTGGTATGTAAATAAGGCCCGTATAACCAACTATGTATGAACGCACTAATACACAAACGTGGCCGGCCGTTGCCAGACAAAGCATATCCCTCCCTCCCTATCCATGTTATTTAGATTCATGAATACATATATACACGTATTTATTTTCTTCGACCACGTCCGGTCAGAACTTACAAGACTAATCGCGACGACCAGGGGTGTTCGACTGCTCGCAAAACAAGAGAACATACTCTTTTATCTTATACTCCACAACCGACTGTCCGAATAACATCCTGTACTAGAGGTTCTGCTGGATGACCATTATACGACCATGTTAGCTCGACTATATATTTACAGGGGACACTTCCGCCACAGTTAGACAACTCTCACCCTTCAGTCATCGTAGTCGAATGGTCAGGGGTCAGGGCACTTTGCACCGTGTGCATTATATATATATATATTGAAGAGAAACACGAATTCGGTAGCCCTACTCCAACCGATGTACAGTAATGGGCGTTACATTCGACAACGACCTTCACCCCATACGTGCTAAATAAATTGCTATTAGAAATTACTTAATGTGATGTGATATGAATCTCGATACGAAAAAATAGGGAAATTGTGTGAGGATCGTGCGAGGCAATAATAACAGACTCTTGTTGAAACGATCAACACATTTCTATGCCATACAAACAATAAAACAATTACAAACAAAACACACCTGTCACACCAGTCATACGAATCCGTGACATTGGCCGTATAGATGCTTACAATTGGTTCATGGACTTATTTTCAGAGGGCATTTCTTCGTCGATAATCGTTCCTTCACAATCGACCCGACTGAGGGGCCCGCTAATCAAAAAGAGCCCCCCACTGGGCCCCCACTTGCCTGCTCTGTGGGAGGCAACTCAAAAACAAATTTCCTTTGCAAATACCCCTTCCGTTTTGCGAAATTGAAAAGCTATTCCCGACCTGACATCATATGATAAATAAGGCTATATTAAAAATATAAACATCTTGATGTGATATGATCTGCGAAATTGCGAAATTTGCGAAATTGAAAAGCTATTCCCGACCTGACATCATATGATAAATAAGGCTATATTAAAAATATAAACATCTTGATGTGATATGATCTGCAACAATCGTGACGTCACTACTGGAGTTGTTTGTCTTATCTCGTCGCGAGTTCACGTTTATCTCCCAGAGAGGCACGACTCGGATTCCAACAAGCAGCCGCAGCATTACACTCAATCCTTATGCCGCACTAAAACGCCGAGCTGATTGCGAATTAAGCGCGGGAAATAAACCTCTACGACTGTATCTATTATTTACTACTCCCGTACACGATTACGTACGTACGTATCGTCGTACCACACACACGTTCCGTCTCTCGAGACGATCAACTTGGGATAACAACAAAACTCGGCTATTTATTGCAAGGCTGTGCCTAATGGACTGCCTGCCAGGTATAGTGAGTGGTTCGTGGAGCGCCGTGCTGCGTAGGCAACCCGACACACAAGGCAGAACGCACGGGTTGCCTACGGAAACCTCGCAGGCGCAGCGCGTATACACGATCCAACAACATCCACGGGACATTCCAGAACAATGTCCGACGGCAGCTGGGCAATGCGGCAGTTTGGGCAGCCGAGCAATGCCAACAAACAACCACGGAGATGGGCCAAACTCGGGTGCATTTCGAGTCTATCTACTCGGGGGGGGGTCAACGACTCCGCGGAATGGGTAGGGTTCTATCGTTGTTCCACGCCGAGGCGGCGCAGACTGCTCGCTCGCTCTCCGCTTTTACAGCCGGCAATACCCATAAAACGCAATCGCTCTACAATTACCCAATACTGTTAGCTTTTATATGGGCATAGAGATGCAAAGTTTTAAGGGGGTAGGGCGCATTTCGCTGCCTGCCGGGCAACGCAAACTGCAGATAACAACGCCTTGTTATTCATTTCAGATGGCTATCCCAAAGAATTTGGAACCGAATCTCCGTGGGCACTGTCGTTCGTCCGATAGTAATAGGTACTGTCATCTCATCTAGCCCGATTGCGTCATAAAACATAACAACGCAACAAACTTATCTTGTTCGTTGGTTATGCTGGGAGATGTTCAAGCTAGTCTAATGCATTTCGTTGAACCTTCTTGAACCGTATTTTCCACAGATCACAGATAAGTATATATACGTAAAACCTTTCGAACAATAGACGTCTTAAAATGCACCTAACTTCTACGAAACACTTTAGAACACTGGCCATGCACTTGAACAAAGATTTATAATCTCGTTGCATCACTCCATTATACGCATTTGATCTTTGGATTACACACCTTCATTAAAATCCACGCAAATGTACTAATAAAACGTCTGCATGCAGCACCCCTGAAGAAGAAAAAAAAAACACTAAGATCCTACCATGCAAGTTGAATGCACAACGCAATTAACAATAATAATAAAAGTAAAGTGTACCATAAACCAGAAAACCATCCTCGCCTACAAGTGGCGGCGCAACACTGTGTTATGTTAATATAGATGTGGTTGGTTTGGTGTATCTGACGGTGACAACAAAATGACTCAAGAAAACGATAACGCAAAAAAGCACACACAAAAAGTGTATTTAAATATACCTCATTTGGCTACCGATTTCCTTTGTATGCACCAGAATCAACGAGCACAAGCTTAGGCTACTCCCTCAGTCCCCGGCACAAGTGCAAAATGACGAACCGCAGGGCTGTCGACGCTGGTGGTTGAGAGAAATAAGACACTGCAGAGCAAAATGTCATACAACGCGAGTTTGTCCGCGAAATACGTCCCACTATACCGTTCCTACTTCAACTCTTATGGAGAAATTTTCAAGTGGGTTTAACCCGTCGCGGATACAACGGAAAGATGGGCACGTGATAACTGATAAGATGCCCCACAACACAACGTCCACGGGCGACCAGACCACATCAAGATTCACAAGCTTTTATCCACAATTTGGACGCATTTCAAAAACCGACCATTTTGGGGAAAAGCACATAAACGAGGCAATTTATTAAATGCGTTACGTGTAACGTCCCTCACGAAACTAACTTCAATGCATCGCAAATAATGTATGTAATGTGCAAACGCAAACTTGAGCGTGATCTTAAATGAAGATTGATTGATGGTGGGGGGTTGAACGCCCCCGTGAATAATACAAGAAGGCGAGTCGAGACGATGAGCGATGGTGGGTAATTAGTGAATGATGATTGACTACTGAATAATGAGAGTGAAGAGAGACAGTGCTGACTAGATACGATCACAGGCGACACACGCATCACAAATACGCAGGTCGAGTGTTGTGTTACTCATTACCCGGACAAAGACTTGGGTTATAAATTATCATGCACATGCAAGTGTAACTTATCAATGAAGATCCCGGGTTCGCTTCCCACATATCACAGATTAATTCAACCAACATAATTTACACCAAAGGTAGCTAGACGACAATAAGCGATACACATTACCTACGTTGCGCATATTTACTTTAGTGTATCCTGTAGTGTAAATAGTACTTTTATCTGTTCACTTGATTAGAAGAAACTAGAATGTGCACAAACTATCTACTTCGGCCAAGTTCTTAGCATTCGATTGTCGCGCCACTATCTTCTTCCTTAGCGGATATACATTTACACAACATACAGAACGGAATGAGTCGACCGGCCGGCCACGTGTCAAAACAAAGCCACGCGGTTTATCTGCATGCATACATACATGTGCCCACTCCTCTCCAGTCCGCGCGCCGTATCGGGCACCGATATTTTTTGCGAGCATCATCGCAACACAATTAGCGAGTCCCCCCTCCCCCTCCCCCCCCCCCTCTACTACTCTCGCCTAGCTAGCTACCGCTGATGAAAAGACGTCATTGAACTTGATAAATTGAATGAATGAAAATTGTACACACTCACACTCACACACAGAGAGAGACAAGGTCGAGAACAAAAGAACGAGTCCACTGAATACCTAAACTTGTGCCAATGTCATTAAAAGTTGCGGAGACCGAAGCGATCACGTGCGGATATCGCTCGCTATTATTATTGTTGTTGTTGCGCCTGCGTTGTGCGAGTGCGAGCGCTAATGCAACGTTGTATAAAGGTAGGTCATGTCTGGTCATCAACATCATGTCACTTTCATCACGAGATTCATTTGCAATTCACTTATTCATGAAACGGAACTAAGTACACGCATGCAACAACGTAAATCGGTAACGAGGAGTGTAGTGTGTACAGTGATCGACACGAGATAAGCAACAAGGTAATATTCTTGTTAACAATTGTGCGTTCATGAAGGGTCGGTTACTCTTGCGCTAACAATTAATTAATGTCGAAGACACGATTCTATGGCTCCACTCCTCATTTAACCAGTCATTCATTTTAATGTAAATACAACAGAATATGTAAAAGTAAAATGTAAAGGTACTCACTGAGACGAAATGAAAGCAGCAACTCCAATAAATGCAAACAATTCTGCATAATATACAACAATTGGATCTCAACTCAAGTCAGTCAAAGTAAAATGATAAATGCGTCTTCGTTACGGAGTATAATCACACAAGACAAGAGATAGAGAGAGAAGACCAACTTATTCGTCTGGTGTCCAACAACAGCTGTTCAGCGACCGAATGATCGAGCATAATGGATTTATTGTATTTTACATGTGTAGTGGCTGATGCTATGAACACTTCCCATTTAGTATTTTCAATACACTTAGTTTAGTCAATGGTTCTTGAAATGATTGGAACACAGATAACTGGGATGGGTGGTATCTCGTTTGTAGTTTGGGATTCGTAGATATCGAACGAACACTTTCCAACGCCAGACATACTCATGTTCAATAACGAAGAGAGAGGATGAAGAAGAACTTCGGTACCGGTAGGTACGTAGGCTACTCCTATCCAAGGTATCATTATGTAAAGCAAAATTGTTTTTACCCCCCGAACGGTAAGCTGGTTGCCAAAACTTGGCTGTACGTACAAGAAAAGGCGTAGCTAACTATTATCGTAATATCAAAACTTTAGGGCCGTGTTATTCCACCTAGCATAGTTTCAACACGTGCGACATGAAGGGGGGTGGGGGGTGGAGGGAGAAACACAACATAAATCTACCGTGCGCAACAACGAGGCAACACATATACATTACGTGTGACAATTTCAACACGCAACAACGTGATAGGGGGCCTTACGAACGTTCGGTTGTTCTCGATAGACATTGTTGCACTTCGCTTTGCCACCCAGCATTGGTAAACCCCAATCTCTCAATTATGTAGTTGACGAAGATCGTCTCCCGTTACACAATAAATAACGTTTCCCTTACAAATTGGCGACCACCCCCCAATGAAATGCTCGAATCGGAAATTGAGCGTGAAATCGACGCCCCCCCCCCCCCCCCCCGGTTACCTCGCTGATGAGAGTAGAATCACATCCTGACAATAACACTCGAAGACGTCCGTCCTCAACGCAGGCCATCAATTACCCATCAGGAAGCGAGTCCGTGCTACACGACAAGCCTCGCCTCGTTTAGCATGGACCATGATCGACGTGGACACATGTGGGCATAGGAATAAATCCATTTGTCCGTCAACTCACACAAAAACAACTAAAACAATTATTTTCAGTGATCACATTATGAAATTTGTGCCTCGTCGCTATGACGGCTCCAAAGTCACCGTCTACATGACATATTTAAATCAATTCCAAAAGGGAAAAAGAAAAACACATCCCAAACCGTTGACATAACCGACATCGCAAAACGTGACGTATGGACCTACCTCGAACACGTGTGGCGAGTACCGAGTTCGAGACCCGCGCGTGGTTTATCACCTGAACACGCGTCTCTGACTTCGAGGCTGAGCACGTCGTTAGGTGAGCACGTCGTTAGGTGACAATTAACGTGGGTTGTTGTTGACACGGCGCAAAGCACGCAGATCGTTTGTACCGACCGACTTATCGCCGGTCCTTGCTTACACACAGAATCGACTTCTAATAAACTTCTTTTGATTTGAGTCTTGCCGGTATGGGATGTTTTTAATATTTAATTTTTATGTATGCTGTGGACTACGTGTTCGATTCCCATCACCGGCAATCCTGACTCCAACGACATTCTTATCGAGGCAAAAACAGTGGATTTCTGTTGTATTACCCATCGTACCATCACACGGTGAAAAGGGGTGTGCCGGTTGACTTAATAAATGCTCACATCACGCAGCAAGAAATTCGATAATTTTGCGAAGAAATGTAGACTGAAATCACGCAAGTCAAAATATGTCACATTCCGACCGAAAATTGTTAAACACGAAAGTTTTCAGCACACGCTCGCTTTATCCAAGAAATTTTTATGAAATTAACGCAAAACTGCTTCATTTTTTGTTTGGTTTTTGTGAACGATCAAGTCTCTTTAGACATTCCTTCCCAAGAATATGAATAATCTTCGTGAGCACAAAGTTAAGGCTCAACCACACCTGACCTGATTGTAATTGTAATCCGGAAATCGTGAAGAATTAACTTACTTGGTTCTTATGGCGCATGTTCACGACAAAATCGTAACGTCGTAATGGATCGTAATGGTAAATCATATTTCTATACAATTGCGATCCCGATTACAATTACGATTCTGTCAATTGTGGTTGGGCCTTTACGTTACATCCAGTGGGCATAAGTGTAGCCTTTCATCACAAACAATTTGTGATCCTTGAAGACAGTATTCAGCACTACGGAAACTCAGCAAATCAAGACCAGATTGTAACTCACGGAATCTACAGACGGAAAGGGGTAGGTATTGTAAAAACGTTGACCAATGTAAACCCACGCAGTACCCGACTGCAAACCTTTGTTTATCGCGATGCGAGAGTAAACACGGAAACGTAATTAGATGTACGTCGGTATAACTCTCGTTCTCGTCTCGTTATGCCGAGCAATCGGAGAGGTCCGTAATTACCAAAGTGCGTGTGCAGTGTACACACTTGAGCCGGCACCACGTGGTCTACACAAGTCGATGCACGTGTGAGACATGATGCATGCATGCAAGGCCCACGGCGATGGGATATACGTGAGAATCGCCCAAGGTATTGGATGTGTTTTAGTCCGCCCCTGGGCTACCGCAATTCATGCATGATACATCCATCATACGTAAGGTGAGAGAGAGAATCGTTCACTACTGTGCGTGCAGCATCTTTGTCAAAGAGGAACGCACTACTTGAGTGCGATACGACCTTCAATTACAAATATGCCGATCATAATTATTTTGTTTTTATTATTCCTAGTCTTGGAGTTTCCATCATCAATTCTATATAAAAGATTACACAACATATTTTACTTCAATTTGTGGTTGCACTATTCTAGACGGAGTTTATTTGATTTCTTATAAACGACACTGGCAACAATTGTGTCCATTAATTTATTTTGAAATAGTCTTATTGTGTTCCGAATTTGCTGCGTTTCAATTTTGTTTTTATTGAATAGCCTTCTGCCTTATCTATTATATTTTGTATAACTTGCCATGTTAAAATGTTAAGAGCTAACATCTCAGGTAATTTCATACACTATATATGTATGTAATCGTGTACTGTTCACAATTATATATATATAATCCACGGTTGTCACGTGGGTACGGTGTGGGTCACATAGCGATGGAGGGGAACAGTAGGAGAGCGTAAAACTACGAAAATTTCAAGTCTACCGACATACGTCCATTTGTGCAATCCAGCGGGTAAAATACCGCAATACGTATACACTTCAACCAATAATAAATTAAAACTAACGCCAACGTCAGCAAAACGTCAGCAAGTGCGCGCGCACGCACCGCGAGCTGACGCCACATTCCCGTGAGTCACGGGCCCGCGGCGCCCTAGTCGATGCCATCCATCCATGTGCGTGATCGGTTTTTTATGCATCCGAATTCCAACCCACGTGGTTCCCGAATTCCGATACTAACTCACCGCTTGACACACAGAGAGAGAGAGAATATAAACACTCGCGTAAAAAAAAAACACACAAAACACGATTTAGTGACATTCTGCAAGTTGCCTCGACGTTATGTAATGTAGTAAAGAAAGAAATCCCCCACACATAAAAAACCTCTTTACGATACGGGCTGTCAATAGCGGCAGGTTGTTACGATCCAACGCAAATGTCATGTTCCACACGGCACGGGGTCCGCGCGCACCGAACTCAGGATACCTACACAAGATTCCTGTACGGTACTTGCAGTAAATTTTAAATTTAATTCTAGCTATACGAGACATTCCGTATCCATTCCATGTCGAAGAAATAATGCGCCGAGGTTCGAAACTCGGAAAGATTTACCGAGCGGAATGCCGAAGCAATTGGCTAGCAATTCGATTCGCTATTGTTACTCGGCACAGTACTCGACTCTCTCTCTCTCTCTCTCTCTCTCTCTCTCTCTCTCTCTCTCTACACTTAGCGGGTAGTAAGTGAAGTGAATCGGAGGAGATCAGTCACGATGTCGGTCCCCTCGCCGACAAGAAGACTACGACGAGTACTTTCCGATTGAGTGGAAGAAAAACGTGCCTTCTGAATCAAATCAATACACACACTTTGTAGAGTAGAAACTAATTGCATTATTCATCTCTCCGCGTGTGATGGACTTTTCCGGAGTAATAAGGAATGAATATTACGAAACATAAAAGGAGAGAGAGGGAGAGAGCGAGCGCTTGCCCCGCCGTCCCGTCCAACGAAATTACACTCTCGGAGTTTTTGCGTGAGGCAGCTGAAAAGCCTTCTGTCTCATTTCCTCTGCCTGACAGCCGAACCAGCGTGAACTTCCAACCAACTAACCAAACAGTTGCCTCACGAGTGCAGTTACGTTCACAGCTAAACTTACTTCGGTGTAAGGCTATTTACAACGTGGAAAAAGCCGCTCAATTTGGAACGACGACGACGCCGCGCTAGCAAAAAGATTATATAGGGGGGGGGGGGCTAACAATTTACATGTGCCGCCGGTATACTCGCTTCGGTGTAAGGTTAGGTCGGATCGTCCAACAACCGGATAGATGCAAAATGTCGGAACGAGTTTACAGTTGCTGCGCGTAAATTACGAATAACTAATACCAAATATCAATCCACCCTAAGTTGTCTCTTATGCAAACACACTCGTCGTAACTAGTGCATGCGACGCGCCTGTAATGTGTTGCAGAGTATCGAACGCAACAACGTGTGTGTGTGATGTATCATTAGAGCGATAGTTTCTACAATCTACACAGACAGTGAAAGAATAATTATTATTTCCAACAACCTCTCCTTCCACTCCCAGTGTTACAACAACCCTGATCGGTGAAAGCCGGAGTGGTAGTTATTCCTTTTCATCGATTACGAAACGCTCGAAGGTACGTTACCAGTACAGTAGTTATACTCGGGAAAACTCTAAAACCAACGTCATAAGCGATATACATATGGTTTTTTGGTACAAAAAAACGTGTATTCATCAAAATTAATACATCTCGCCGCAGATTTTACTACAGCGCGCAAATTCACGTCAGACGAACGATTGAACAACTTCCACAAAAAGCGAATTTATTTTAACTCTTCCAATTAACTCTCGTTTCACTGTGTCCGTTCAACAAAAAAATAAAAGAGAAGTAAAAAAAAAAGAGAGTTGAGTTCATTTAAATCCCGCAGCCCGAAGGCGGTAACACAATACAAACGAGAGAGCAATTATCTCTACTACAGTTCTAAACAAAAACAAAACGCTCAAAGAGGGAAACTTTCCTCCGTCTAATCTATTACCTGTTTCCCGCACGCACATTAGAGAATAATCGTCTCTCTCTCTCTTCGTCTGTTTACCTTTGAATGTAATTCGC
The DNA here is from genome assembly GCA_945910005.1 of Isoperla grammatica. Classification (NCBI taxonomy): domain Eukaryota; kingdom Metazoa; phylum Arthropoda; class Insecta; order Plecoptera; family Perlodidae; genus Isoperla; species Isoperla grammatica. The sequence continues at coordinate 13,895,363 of OX246741.1, forward strand.
GAAATAAAAGCGGCTGGCTATTTGCCTCTTAGACAGCGGGAGGCCACGAATAGTTGGACGCCCCCGAGCGCGGGACTTTATTCGTTTCTCGCATTGACGTTACACGTTTGCATTGGCTCATATATATGTATATATTTTTTTACAGCTAAAATATATTATTTTTAGTGTAAGTTTTGGATGTTACCCCCGCAGAAACCTCACCGCCGCAAGCAAGCCGACGGCGAACGGGCACAAAACAAACTCACACACACACACACATCGTAACACATTCGAAATTCAAACGGCGCGTTTTTCCCGCGACTACGTGGAACGCAGTTTACGGCCGAGTTCTGCCGGCCTCACCTCGGCCCGTCGTCATGGAACAGTCCAAGCAGACCCGCCCGCCCGGTCGCCGCCATTACGCCAGCCAGCCAGCTATCTGCTCGCCAACCCAACCGGCTCTCCGCTGCCTCGTCGTCGCACGGCCGCCTGGCCGGATAGACGAGAATAGTTGCACGGCAAGCTCGGCTCGGCGCGCTAACAACTCAGACTAACCAACCAACCAACGCAGAAAAACTTCTTCTATCCAGCTAGCTAGCCAGCCAGCCAGCCAGCTCTGCCAATTCACCTCTCCGGCTATGCCAATTTCCGTGCGCCATCATTATCATATAAGTACTAGCGGGGAGCGAGCGTCGAACGAGTCCCGTGTTCAGGGGGACGCTGCCACAACACGCTCATGTCATTACGATCACCGTGGGCCCGAATACTAATTCAAACAGCTATCAGATCATGTATCGACGACTGGCGTTAATGAGCCGCGTTATGACGACCGCCGGTCGGACTGACTGGGAGAGTTTCTACCACTGTAATGAACAACATTTAATGATGCGCGATTGCGCGCCAAACCAGATAAACCAAGGAACGATCAAGATTAATGCAGAATGTAGACGTGCTCGCCACAAACTCTGGGGAGGATAATCGAGCCATAATAGTAATTATAATATAAATAAAATGAAACAAACAAGTACACGAAATATAATATAACCAGTCATAAACATGACATTCACAAAAACGCGTTTGATAGGCGCTTTTTTGTTTATGGCCGCGGTTATTGTTCGCGTGCTTGTTTCATTTTAATATTCTCCTGGTCTAGAGTCTTCGTCTTCGTTTCAACATAAAGAAAATAATGATACCTCTGTAATCAGGTGAAGCAAATACCAGCGCAAAAACAGATAAATTACCCCTACATACGAACCAAATGAAAAAAAGTGTGGGGATGCAAAGCTGTTACATTGCGAATGGAATTAACAACTTTAGGCTATTGTGTAACAGTATCAATGAAAATATTGTTCAAAATAAAACTATATGAAACGGTTCTATTTGCAAGCGGAAACCAATCACAAGGTAGGTAAATAACGCACGGCGCCCGCATGTTGTTTGGATGCACACACACTGCTGTGTGGGCGATTGATTTTTTTTTACGAGTCAAAAAAATACAACTCTGTCCAGTCGAGTGCGTCGCGTATCCGTGAGTGATGACGTCAGTCGTACGTATACGAACGATCTGCGCGATCACCATGTGTTGTGGACAGAGGCTGATTTGATTGGATGCATCGCGGCAGTCAGTCACTCACTCACTCTGTCTTGTATCGTTGCCGACGACCGCGCTGCCGCCCCCCTCCCCCATCGATTACGTAAAAAATAAATATAGCAAAACGTTTCATGAGTCACACTCACATGTATTATAACGTTCTGAGCGCACGGCGAGGAGAAAGTTGTGCCCGGCGTCACCGGACGGATACCGGGCCCCATTAAAAACTGGGCCCAACTGGCGTGGAAACCCCCTGCCCCGTTTTATCCCCACTGTGGCGCATTGCACCAACACGCAACAATGGGAGGGCACCTGAAAAACTGACTACATCGCCCTACCGTCCCTTTGAAAGGTGGTCATGTCGTCATGATATAAATAAAAGTGCGAATGCATTCACAGAGATTTGCACAATCGGGCGACGTGAATATTTTAATGCAAGCCGACCGGCCGGCCAGCCGTACCTTCAAAAGCAAATCTGTCAGTGTGGACGTTTATTGTGCGGCGGGCCGACGAATCGATTGAATAAGCACATTTGCAATGCAATAATGCAACGCAATGCAATGACATGAGCATGTGCGGATCGTGCAACACTGGCACATCCGTGTGATAAAATAGTATTTCGAAACGGTTTCAACAATGAGAAAAGTTGTGCACGCTAAATCGTAGAAAAGCGGTTGTTCTCGAGAGCGTTTCCATAAAACAAAACTACATAATATAACACTTGTGACAATCTCACAAACTTTTATCATAGGCTAATATTGAAACCATTTGTTTAGTTCTGGCTGCCCGGCACTCAACGCCTCCTATGTGCTTCGAACTTCAACGAGACAGTAAGTTGGTGGTAAATGAACGATCACGAAGGCGAGACAGCAGCACGTAGTCTACACCGGTCTAAACGAGTCAAAGTTTACTTCCCAATTAAAGGAGCCATCAGTAACTTGGAACAGCTGTTATGAATGTACACTTATTGCTGCCTGTCGGCCTTAGAAAATGAATGGTTAGGTTAGGCCTAATGTAGACTATTGCCCCAGTCCCCACATTTGATTACTCCATTCCACTCACATCCATCTTCCAAACTAAAACAGTTCCGATCGGAAAAGTAACGGAAAAAACGAGTCAATAAAACACGTATGACAGATCAGAATACATTTCCAGTGACAAATCTAAATGGCCAACAAATCATCCCCCCCCCCCCCCCCCCCGTCACATTCTTATCCCAACAGAGCAACAAGCACGCAAAGTCCCATCCCCGTCCCCCATGCGACGTCTGTCGATTCACTTTACATTATTTATACGTCTTATCTGACGGAGGACGATAAACTAGCATGTGAGGCAAGTCCGATATTTTACTGAACGAACACCGATCTATAGTACACCGGCAGCCGTTGGAAGACGCCCCCCCAACAGATTGTATGTTTACTGCCGGGGAATCTGAATGAAGCCTGATAATGAATTATTGACAGCGCCTTCCAAACAGGCAGAGCCCCGACACTGCACTGCCGCGCGGGTTTATATTAAACATACACACACACGCGCGCGGGTTCCGCGTTATGGGAATTCTATGGAGAATGTCGCAATAACGTAAACAAAAGACGAGAACTTCTCTTCGGGAGGGGGAGGGTTCTTCCATAACTCGGGGAGTGTCGCCGCGGTATTCGCAGTTGCATGTTATTAGGGTCCGCAGCAAGGGTCGAGATCGACTCCAGTGGGCGTCATTTCGGTGGCAGTGGCACTGTGGCACCACTACCTACCCGTACGTAGCAACGCAACGGCCCGAACAACCCTGTATGATGCTCTTTCGAAAATAAAGCCACTCAAAGAAATAGATCCGAGCCCCCCGAGGAATATTATAAGCCATCGCGAGAACGAAATGGTCATTTACCGAAGACATAAGCGGATGACGGAACACATTGTCCATCCAAAGAGGATCAGAAAGTCCGTTCTTTTTGCACAGGAGGAATCCAATTTGCGAGTTGTGACTGAAAATCCGAATCCGATGGGTAATGAATAAAACACGTCGGTCTTCGAACGTCGTCCGAGTGTAGCCAAGTGACTCAGTTATGTCGTGCGCCGGCCAGAACCTCTAGAGACACGCTTACACTTCTTTAATCTTGATCCCGCTTTTAATTCTTTTTGTATTGTTTGTAACCCGAACCGGATCGCGCGTGATTTATATGGAGGGGAGATTGTTTATTATGACAGTTTTATTGTTTCCTTTTTAGAGCGCCGCGCGGAAAAGAGTTTCTATGAAGTCGTATCCGATCGGTTTGTGTGTATGTGTGTGTGTGTGTGTGTACGCGTGCTTGTGTGACGTGTTGGATGTACGTCAGAGATGCCGTTCACATATTCACGAGGGCAGGTCCGAAATTGTCAAAATACTAACAGATTGCAAACGCCACTTGCACTCACACACAGTGCAGCATGCCAAGAAACAATGCAATAAGACAGAGAAAAAAAAACACACCGGTCAACTAAACATTGTATAGAACGTCGTGAATTCAAACAATGCAGCAGAGGTCGAGCGATTCAACGTTACGCTATACAAACATCTGTTCCATTCATGTGACATCGTCGCCGCATAATTATACACTCAGACTGCAACCGTGCAGCCGCGCCAAACATGTACATCTTCATTAAATATTTGAACAGGAGGGAGGCATTTGAAAAGCAAGACTAAAACTCGTCTCTCAACTCGAGACAGACACGCATCCTTGGAGGGATTGCGTCCACAAGGGTTGCTCGATGGGGGTGGAGGGGGATGGGAGGTCACGAGACTTGGAGTCATTAACCCCCACCGAAAGGTGAACACGTCTAATCCAGATTGTCAACAAAAAGCCGGGCTAATTCGCTAATGGGTTTACGGACGCAATGGCACAGAGGAATGCACAAATCCGTGACCGGTCAGCGATTAACCTATTTTCCCACACGGCTCGGGTCCATTATGCAGCCCGGCGGGTGGTGTTGTTTGGGGGTATCGAGCATGCATGCACCGCTTCTTGCCCGGAGGCCGTCCGGGCACTCCTAACGGGACAGACAACCCGCATCGCATAGAGTCGCAGCGACCACGTGGGCCAGTAGCCTGCCTGCCTGCGACCATCGTCATCGTCATCGTCATCGTCGTCGTCGGCGTCGTACGGGACAAAACTACGTGGTAAATTGTGATACCAGCAAGGCGATCCTGTACCGGCGACGATAAATTTAACAACGGTTTTGGTCGTTACGAAGGCGAATGCAAGGCGGTGATTGGCTCATCGTTTGCGTCTAACAACTGAAACAGGTGATAAACGTATCGTCACCCATACAGAATCAGGGCGCAGAACAGTTAATTTATCTTCTGTCAAACTCAAAAGACACATTCATGTTGTTTTACTACCGTTATTTTTTAACGAAATACATTACCTTATTATATATATATATATATCTGGCAAATATGTCACACCTTTTTCTTCGTGTTGCAGGGTAGAAATGGGCACCCCTGTTTTAAACTACACGCAATAGAATACAAACTTCAAGTTGAATACCGGTGCTTACAGACGGCAAACAACGTGATAGCAGAAGGAACGCGAGCGCACACAAAACTTTCGCTTTACGGGTAAAGTAAAGTTGTAAAATAGAGCGATGCACGTCGAGCGTAGAAGAGAAGAGCTCGTAATGAAGACGACGCCGTCATAGAAAGCAGCGCAGCGTCGAGGCGCCCGATGTTATGGCGTCATATTCAATCTCCGAGATGCTTATTCATTCTAGTTTAAAGAGTTTGGTCGTAAAAACAAGCAGGAGAAAAGAAACGCGGAGGTAGATACGGTAGACAAAGTACTACGGGAAACTCTGAATATTTAAAACCACAAGCAAGGCCTAGTTGTCTGTTCAGATATGCCTCTTAGCTCATCGCATTCACGACAGAATCAAATAGCGACATGTGCATACGCCATGCAAACCACAACGAGATCTATATTATTCTCACTGGCTGCAATGAATTGTTCATCGAGCCGATGAGTAGGTGGGTAACTAAACACAATTTACGAAGTGAAAAATGGCGACATTGGATGGGGAACGAGGGAAAACCAGCGCTTTCGTGGTCTACGCGCCTTTACGTATCACAGAGAAGCAACAACGCCAGAGCCAACAATACGTTGTTTTAGTAACAGTGACAATCATGAAGACCACTTCGACAATATGATGATGCGTACTGAAGTTTCAGATCGAATAAATGGGAACGCAAACGAGTGCATCAAAAAGCAAAAAGCAACAAGCATGCCAATAGAACTGCTCCCAACTATAAGCGCGGGCCGCTCATCACAAATTGAAGCGGGCAACCAACCAACAAACAAACAAACAAACAAACACGTGCAAGGCAAGGCGACACAGATTGGCAACATTGTTTATTTACTATACTACACAATCATGATTCACGCAAAGCACGCCTACTTGCTTGGAGGCATGAGCAATTGATGGATGCTTGCTTGCTTGCTTGCTTACTTACTTGTGTGTGTGTACTGTACGCTCTAAAGCCGGCGCGATTAATCAAGATACAGATCGAATTCTTAATCTTGTGTGTCATGCTTGCTACCATAGTGTACGTCTATCTCTCTTTCTCTCTCTCTCTTCTCGAACACTCGTACACATAAACAAACCGTCGGAATCGCTCGTTCGTTCACGTGGGAATTTCAAACGGACACGTGGTCTAGCTCGAAGAGGTTATGTATGTCGACGACTTTTCTTCGCTATATAGCTAAAAGAAATATACACATCGTCGCTGCCAAGCCAACCTAACACGTCTCTATTTCGCATTCGGAAATGTTTATGTCGCCGAAAAATCAAGTATGGTAAACTCTACGACGACGGAAAGACACGAACGTGTCAATCGACGACAGTGAATCGAGTCCACGCATAGTTTTAAAATACCGTGGAAGAATGTCTTCTACGTAGTTCGCGTTGTTGCCACGACGTACGAGTTATGCCTCGTTATACACTGTGAACACGGCCTGGCATGTTTTCCTATATATGCATGCAAAACTTCCGGGCGACAGACAAAATAAACTGCATGTGACGGTAATATTTTAAAGGATTTACACACCCAAGAGGATTATAGACTTTCGTTTTTTTTTTTTTTATATTAAAATTTATCTCATAAAAGGCCGAACTTAAAACGCAGACTTATTTATTGGGTTGGTAAACACATTAATGTCGCACACACAGGGTGCAGCACGACCCGGCTATCGGTCATCACACCCCCAGTTTCATGTTTCTCCGCTCCTCGTCTCGGCGTTTGGTTCAGTGGCCGATTGCCCCATCGCTCCTATGCGTCTCATTAGCCGTCCTGCTAATGTAACGGTAGATACATGCCCGGGGCACCGGTTCGGGTCTCAGACCCAGCATGTCCGCACAGATAAATATGCACCGCCGTCATTAAATATGCATTAGTTTTATAGATTCGGAAAACAGAATCAAGGTTTATCGGTTCCTTCCGCACTGGCTGCGACTGTCGGAGTCGGTGTCCAGGAATTAAGGGGGCGTTATCGGAGAAATGCTATTATACACGGTTAAATCCGACAAACAAATAATTAATTAACTGGGTCATCGGTAAAAATAATGTCGTTAAGGGGCTAATAAATTGTAAATCAATTTTATGAAAAGAAAAGTGAGGCATAAGATATGGCAGAACGCAGAACCACGGTATAATAATAACAATATAATAATAATCTTCTTCTTCTTCTTCTTCTTAGATCATGCGGACATAAGAACACTGTACACGTGCTAGTTATGTTGACGCAGCCATATAGTTGGTTCCATCTGCGTGAGTGAGATAACATAATACAGAAGAGCAAAATTACAACTTCTGAAATACATGTAATTCTCCAAATCACGGTATGACGGTTACAAGTGGCGAAGATCCCCCCTCAACAACTCGTCTGACAGCAATAATACAGTTACGTAATAATGAGCTGCCATTTGTTGACTATGCCGCGTCCTAATTGATGAAAAAAGGATGCACGTCGTAAAATGAAAAACGTTGACTAACAATTTGGAAAAGCGTGTTCATCGCAACCCAAATACGGATTGTTGGTTTTACAAACGGATGCGTATACGAACGACAAAAACAAGATCAGCCCGGAGTTGGTCTGTACGATCTGGATCTACGCAGGTAATAATTCGACATGCTCATTTCGGAACGCCATATGCACCGGTTGCCCACCAAAAAACCGCACGATTGGGTATATAAAACAAGCAGTTGGTGACTGGTGCACGTGCACCTGTCGTCTCACTCGTAGAACACACACGGACACAATATTCGGCACTAAATGTTGCAGATATGATCTCTGGCGGCGAAATCGTGAATTAATAGCTAGAGGGCAACAAAGCCGCTGGATGTCATTTGTCAGTGTCATTTGTCAGTGTTTATATGAGAATGGCAACGATTCCAAAGAAACATAAGCGATATTGTTGCGTCAGTGAATATCCAGCTTTGCTGGATATTTGCTGGTTGCGTTTTGTATCCAAGATGCCTTTGATATTATGGGGATTTTGGATCAGGGGACACACCAAGCATCCGAAGGCCCGAAGTTCATGTTCTGATCATAATGTTAATTAACCACATGCAATTAAAAGGCTACCGATTAACACCGCCTCTCTTTCATTGAGGTTCCTTTGGGCTCTATTTGCTTTCAAATATATGTATATTTCAGAATAAAGTTAAAAACTTACTTTGAGCAATAACATGTTAGGCGGATCCATGATCTCCTGTCAGTCAGATGTCAGTTTGTTACCCTCTAACTGTCTGCCATGTTGTGCAGCAGTGGTGCTATCTCTTGACACATTTAGTGTCGACGAACGTATTTCTCCGCGAGCGAGATAAATAAAAACCGCCAAATGAAATACAACTTTTTCGCGTCCGGTTTGACATTTCGAAATGAAGACATTAATTGTCCGCGACGTTGTCAACACTGGCAATGAATAGCGGGCGGCGGGTCGAGGGGCGAGGGGGGAGGGGGAGACCTTGACCGTGACAAGAATGTGTGCACTCGCTCAACTTAATCCTTCCTCAATTATTGCAGAATTTTGGGGCGTCTGCCAAGTGTCTGCAAGGAAGGGGGATACCCTATACACCCATCTCCCACCGCTAAATCATCTGTCACCTACAGATGATATAAACGGACTTTATTGGCACCGACAGACATAAACAAACAACACACTCTAACTTGAGCAGAGCGGACAGACAGACACTCGGGGATCACAATAAAGATGAACGAAACGAGATCATTAGGGGCCAATAGGTTGTGGCAAGGTTCCCGAATGGCGGCCTCCACCCGCACATTGTAAAACGGCGGCAGGTCTACATGACAAGCGGTAAATAATAACGACAGAAAACACGGCAAATTTATGCGGAAAGTTTGTTTACGCCCAAAACATCAATTCATTTCACCAAACAGTGGAGCTTGTTGATTTAGGAATAGTCCAGCGGCCAAATTAATCCCCTCGATTCATTGAAAACAAAATCGGGGGAAACGAACACGGCATTAGGCAATATACATGCATAAATTCACATAATTGTAAATTAAGCACGCCGAATAGGGCCTGTACAAGCACAGATCCATGTTTACTATACAAACAATGCCCACGCAGATTATACCCATTCATAAAAATATAAATTACGTCGACAGTGGTGCGGGCAAACAAAAAGTGCTCTACGAAAAGATTTCCCCACCACCCATAGGTTCTCGCACCCTCCCCTCCTCCTCTACCCCATTGTGCTCTATCAAAACATTTGTCTGGTTCATTGTGAGTTTATCACTTCTCAGTTTTATCACCTCGTCTTTGGGGTGTTCGTCTTTCCGCGTCTCCCCTTCCCCTCTTTTATGGCCCGACGATTCATTCTCGCTCGCGCGTCCAAGTCGCGGTCCCAAGATTGATGCACTCCCGTCTCGTCCATTCCAAACAAATAAACGCCAATTGCAGAGTCCCACCGGGACGCTCGAGTCTTTAGAAGCGCGTTTCATTTTATAGCTCGTTAGACTAGGCCGGTCGGTAGTCCACCACGTCTTCCACGTCGTCTACGGTAGGAGTCAATGAATAGTGCAACAGTACCGCGCCCGCACTTTAAAAACGGTGGGACGGGGTGAAAAATCTATCAGCGGTGCGATAGATACGGAGCAGCCTCCCTCCGCCCGTACAAGGAATTATGGCCGCACCACGCCATCAGAACTAATCGACATTAGATAAATAAATATGGGGTAGTAAATAATGGTAATACGAGCCCATAAACGTAAGCATCGCGTCATGTTTCCTCCCCCGTCTGGGCCCGGGGGTAGAGTTGGCCCACGGTAGCTCTTGACAGTCGTAAGAGCGACGTCGTATGACCTAGCCGGCAAGTACGTAATAGACATACATCTTGTTTCCAATCTCCCCTCGTATCTTATTCTCAGACAATATTTTAATTTTATATCGTCACAACTAATAATTGATCTGATCCGTGATAAGTTAACCATTCTTGGTATGTTTAGTCAATTTTTTCAGTCACTTGACTCACGGCTAAACAAACTACCGATCCCTCATTTTTTTTAAAGTTGTGCCAACATAAAGCTAGCCTACACTACAAGTACCCGCATTTACTTTACGTGCACACGGTAATGGATGACCGAACCGGACACCAAAGGCAAGTGCTGTGTTTGTGTTGTGTGCAACCGAAGGGCTGGAGTTTATTTTTCCTGTGGTAACGACTACGAAGACTTTTGCTTTGACATTATTCATGACCGTTCACCATCGCAAACTTTGCAGGTATTTGTGTTTCGCTCGTCGAAATACAGCCCAATCGCAAAACACAGGTATGGATGGGTTCACACGCAAGGTTGTGAAAGATTGGCACCAAACTACATACAGACCCCTCAACAACGAACTCGTGCATGTAATACATTGAGCATGCAATGTATAAATGTTTCGGCCGACACAAATTCGCCACTCACTCTTGATCAGTGCAGTACAGTCAACTCGGTAAATAGCTGCCCCCAACAGAGCGATAACCTGTAGATTTCACATAAACGACTCTCGAAGCTAACGATGACGATAATAGCGGTTTATCCCTTTTCATTCCTATCCCATTCATTCACCGCAACACGGAATCGCTTTTCAGGTCATAAAAGACTTTAACGGGGGAAGCGTCGAATCCGTCTCCCCTCCTCCTCCTCCCCCTCACCCTAGTATAAATAATAATGCAACATGTGCTTTAAATACCGGTACTCGCACGAGCACGTGGCTTCAGTCAGTCTTATCAGTGGGACACGGATAGAACAAGTCACCAGCCAGTCTGGTGCCCCGTCTATATTACCGGGAAAACAAAGTAAACAAATAACAAAGACAAGGTTATCGAAACGTGAATCATAATACGCGATAATTTTTGTATCGTTGCGTACAGGTCCGCGCAATCGTAACGTCCTTGGCAGCCGGCAATTTGTTTGTAAACACACGTGTGCAGAGCACCGGCTGAGACAGATGTTCCTTGCTTGATGCACTGGGAGGACGGGTGACTCATTTAATGATCAAACGACTTGCACTACTACTGTGTGATGATAATGCATACGAAACGGGGGCGTAACGTAACGTGCAACAGTGGCACAAGGGACCGCGGTTCGAGGCCCGATACGAGTAACACGCGGAGTGAGATGCTCATTAGCATTCCACACATACCTAGCGGTCGTACACTACGTGTCGATGTGGCATCGTTCGTAGTACGCCACATTTACACTACTCAAATAAGAGGACTTCCATTCAGCGGTCCAGGTTCTTAACCCGCATATAAACCGGAGAAATGTACACAACACAACAAGACCAACAAGTAAACTTTGTTGCTGCTCTATAATAAGTTCAAGTGCGCGCGAGTAACCGGGAAACATTGCGTACATTGAATCCGACTGCTTGAGAACGAGCATAATGTCCAATTCAACTGGACCTATTATTTATTGGTCACGCACATGAACAAATGCAGCAAAGGGTTTCTTTCGTCTGTCGGTTACTCCGACTCGTGAAAACTGTTAATACAATCTACATGTTCGTATCCCATGGGGACAACTATAAGACAGAGTAAAGCTCAACTATGGTACCATCAGAAATGCAACAATGTGCTTCCCAGGGTGAGGCAAACGTATGTTCTGTGTAACAAAATCACGAGTGGGCGTTGCCAAATTGCACCATTATGATATCTGGCTTAACGTTACATATTTTGGAATCACTTACAATCAGACGATGAGTGGGTGATATTTACGAAGATGAAAAAACATAACTTACTTTGAAACACAGAAAACGCAGTTCATTACGTCACTATACGAGACCAACAACAAAAAATGTTCGAGAACAAGAACCCCAACGACGATTACCTGAAGATGTCTGCATTCACGTCACCATCTAGTCAGGGCCATATTACCCAATAGGCGGACTAGGCACTTGCCTAGGGCGCCGTGAGACAGGGGGCGCCTGGCGCCCCCTGTCCGGTATATGGTATGTCCGGTATATGGTATGCACAAATTAAAAAGAATATATTAATTAATGACTGGCAGATGACAAAATTGATTAATGGATTACCTATTATTGAATTGCATATTTGTATTTTTTTGTTCCTAGTCCTAGATAATAGTCCTAGGATAGTAGAGTATAATAGTCCTACTCCTAGGACTAGGAAGCCTAAACATTATTTGCAAAAAAATACAATATTATAATATGTTATTAACTATTAACATATCGGTACGTACACAATAATCATAACGATATTTTGAATTTTTGGATTCCAAAGTACCGGGGGGGGGGGGGGGGGCGACCTTAAAAGTGGTGCCTATGTTATCATCATCAGTTAAAACGGCCCTGCATCTAGTCTGCACAAGAGGACTCTATTGTTTTTCTTGATTAGAAAAAAAAAAAACATTTATCATCCTACACGTGCTCACGCGTTACTCGCAGTCACCATCTTCGTAGCCTACACACACGTAATTGATGCGTACGTACGTAGACCGCTAAACAGATGGAAACTGGATTACACACATCGAATGACAGCGGCACACGCGGCGTGGAGATGAGATATCGGCATCGCGGGTAATAAACAAGACCGGTGAAACAGCTGGGGATGAGAGATCCATTCTCGGCATGACCGGAACACTAATAATGCAACACTGTATCTGTATCTGTATAATATCTCGATCACCTTGCTCCAAATACGCGAGCGAGCAGCCCAATACATCACAACACTGGTTACTGCACTCGTCGCCGTCTTGTTCAACCAATTAGTACCGAAGCACTCGGGAGGAAGCCGGACTGTGAATGTGATGTGGGTGTGTTTTAATTACATTTTAGGCAAGTAATAACGTGCCGCAATAAGGTAGACAGCTACACTGTTTATGGGTGGGAAGACGACTACCAAAACGTGAGAATTTGTGGCGAATCCTCTTCGATTCCCTGTTATGTAAAACGGTAACGTATCGGTCGGTACCGAAAACAGGTTAGTACTGAACTTGCGACCAATTTAAAAAAGATAAACTCCAACACAAGTAGATATAGCCTAATTTCACATCAAGTGTATTAAATTAATTGTAGCATGTTTTCGTTTCGAATTAAGGCGTCGTAATCTCAAGTTTAATCAAATTGTAGAATATCATGACACATTTGATAGTTTTCGAAAAAGTCTTGGTTTTTTTCTCTAAACTCCGCGCATTTACCGTGTATGATGGTCATATTTGTACGGATACGAAATAAGAATTATGTATTTCAATTATTGTACGACAACGGCTGGTTATTAGGGTATGTGATTAGTTGGAAAATGAGGTGTAGTAATTGCAACACGACAACGAGGGCTGTTTGTAGGAACCAATCACATCAGCCACCTCACTAACGACAAAGAACTGGAAACACACGGAGTCAGTGAGGCGACCGAATAGTACCTACTTGAACCTGATGGATAATATGGCTTTCATCTCTAAGAGGCTAATTTTGTTGGCTCAAAGATGTTTCCTTCCTCCTGCAATGTTGCTCTAATTACCTCTGGATGCAAACATTGCAGGGAGGTCATAAAGGCAAAGACAACGAACCTCCTTGCGGTGCATATTTTTAACAAGACAAAATAACTAGCATGTGTCCCCCCCCCCCTGTTGTATTTCTTTATGTGTGTCCCACCATAAATGATAGCACCTTATTGCAAGCTAAAATTGTTTGTTTCGATCCTAGCCACCTGACTGGCGGAATATTTAAAAAAAGGATCTAGTTTAAAGAAAAGGGGTAAATAAAACACTCGATCAAAATCACATAAGTAGGCTACACAACACATCGACCTAGTGATTTTAGCAGTACTGACAGTTGTACATACGCAAATGTAATTCACGCATGCATATTGTGCATTCGTTTTTTAAACAGGATGTATGTAAGGTATGCATGCATGTTGCTTGTTGCATGCGTTGTTGCACACAAAGTTATGGAAACGTAAAGTATGCCGTCTTTGAAACGTCACATCGTATTAATTAAAACTGCCTCAGCTGAGAGAGATAGATAACAGAAACATTCATTGTGTGACTGTGTCATTGACTACGAGATTTATATCAAGCTACTACATTCGCTGCGTCTTCTAATTTCTGAATGGCGATTACGCGACCAATACTGAATCGGCGCCAAAAACTACATCCGCGGTTCGTTCGCCCACTTCGTTTCCCCTGGTTGTTTGAATGTGTCTGGCTGGACTCGATTTCGTTCTTCAACGTCGCACAAATTATGACGTTGGGTGGTCATCAGTTTGTCTCAACGTGGTTGGGTGACCATCAACTTGTCACACGGTACTGCTTTCTTTCCATGGAGGGCTCGCATCTTTGCTAAAAGCCACCATGGCAGATCCATACTCCAAACTACATCACGGAGAGTGGGCTAACATTGACGGCTAAAACGTCTGGCCCATACATTTCCGGGATCCGGCCAGGTGACAATAGAAAATCTATCGCTAATTTGCTAGCATGGAGTAAATCGATGTCTCGTGGCAACGCCTGAATAAATTTGTCCCATTCGGTGGATTTCCTCGTCGGGATTTGATCTAACTGGAATTTTAAGAAGGATGCTGCCGGATTCACGAGCGCACGTGTTTACTTTGTCACCGCCAAAGGAACTGACATTATAACAGGTCATCACAATGGAAATAATGTGTTGTATAAAGCTGGCAACTTACTAATTTGCTAGGTAGGCCTACTAAATGCGCCTAATTCATTAATGCTCTGAACTGAGAAACTGTATTGTAGGATAGTCTTTAATGTTAATAATAAGGTAGGCACCAGGCATATTATTATCCTTGTTCCTAAATTCTATTCATATTTAGTCATATTTCAAAATAAAAATGATTGCCATTTAATTTAAAGAACATTACTTCTAACGTCATGTGATTAACAATGACTAACTAAATGAGGAGGCACTATTAATCATGTCTACCTCCGTACTCGACTAATGTGGATACAATCATAGCAAAAATATGTAATTTAACAAATGAGATAAATTATTTAGTTGATTAGCTAAATAAATGACAACCTGGGTGGGGACTGATTTATGCTGGAGCTGAATGTCCTCAAAAGCAGCGAGAACACTGAAGTGAAGAGGTTGCCACTGATAGTGAATGCTGAGTATTAGATCTTTACAAGCCCAGCTATATAATTTTCATTAAATATTTCACGAGAAGACTTAGGCCTACATGACAGACGCATATATATTATAACATAAAAACCAGCCATGAAAGCAAGTGAATGCTGTGTAGAAACTACTAACACAGAATCTTGTCCCCAAGCTGATAAAATCCACAGAAAGAAAGCTAACACCAATCTATGAGTAATTTCCAAAAATATCAATGAATTTCATGTTGCTGTTGCTTCTGCTGTGTTTGATGTGTTAGTGGTGGCTTCTGTTGGTGCTGTTGCTAGCGACATACCATACCGGGCTAGTGCTTTTTGAACATGCTAGATAACTTTTAGTATTTCATAAGGTTCGAAATGGAAATGATATACCGGTATGTAACGCGTTATCACTGCAAAGTGCAACTATGGCAGGCCTGTACCATGGTTTTATTGTTTACTGGTCAGAGTACGCAAAGATTACAAGCCTTACTATCATACCATCAGTCTACTTCGTGGCAAAACTATCCTGAAACACAAAGTTACAGGAGGTTGACAACTGTTTGTGGTACGCGTGTAGGCCTACTAGGTAATTCAACACTAAATTCATCAAGAGAGTGCGCTGGCACAACAAGAACTTGACTGAATTCGCTAGTTCTCGTTTCTACCGCATGTTCAAATTCATCAAGCGAGTGCGCTGGCACAACAACGACTTGACTCGATTCGCTAGTTCCCGTTTCTACCGCAGGAGCACGCATTGCAACTTTTAACCTCGAATACTAATCTAGCATAACCTGGTGGTAGGCATAGGCCTACTGCCCATTCAATGCAATGGCCAAGTGAAAAGTAATCTAGGCTAAGTATTCTACCTAAGCAGGACAACTTAAGAATAGGCCTAGTCTGAGGTAGTAGGACTAAAACTGTGTGCAACCCAAGTCTAGATCTACACAATGTTTGGCTTAAATTTTAATTACATAGGCCTAATGCAACTAACTGAACCACCTAAATCGGTAAAATATTGCCACTGCCTGCACTGCACTTCCATTCACGTTAAAATGTATACCTATTGAAAACGTAACAGTGGTAGTAAATAGTAGCAACTGAGGCTAGGTATCTATATTTAATCACAACATGCTCTTCGTGTATGTGTGAGCATTTTAAATGCTTCTGACATCGTAGAATTCATGTATGTGCGTATGAGCCACGACGACGGTTAGTATCGCTTGCATAATTTGATAGGTAGGCCTAGGCCTCGCATTATAATAGTCGGACAGGCGGACAGGCCTAGGCCTGGCATGTCTACGCCCGAATTCACCAATTTCAGCTTTGATTTAGTAATGTCAGTTTGGTAACCATGGTTTGAACAAACACTTAATCCAAAATGCATGGTAGGCTAGTCGCCATATTTGCAAGAAGCAAGTCACCGAGCTTACCAAAAGTTTGGTAAAACCGGCCCTAAGATGTAAATACCGTACATTAAAAAAGGACCTATGACATAAATCAACTAGGCCTACATTTATCAAGCAGGCCGAGCCTGGACTTATTGCAATGTGCACCAAGATTGGTGTTCGTTTTTCAAGCTCGCTCGCAAATAGCCTACCGCCAGATTACGTTCAATAACAACTTTGCAAGGCTGTGCTTGGATTCATGATCACTGTACTCGGCTCGAGATTGTTTACCAGCTCGGTTAAAAGCTTCTGTGGTATATTAAAAACTGCGTTGAAATTTGCTCGAACTTGTGCGTTTATCAGACAATGAATTAAGTATTAAGTGTGCAATAGACTAAGCTCACACCGGCTTAACCTAGTCCAGACTCACCCAGCGTGGTAAAGACAGGTCTAGGCTAGAAGTACTGCTTGTGTGTAGGAATGCTGTCAAAGGCTAAGTCTAGTGGACTGTTTTAAGGTATGAGCCTTAATGGCTACGCAAACGAGTAACGCTGTGTATGAAACATGCAACTCGTTGTGGGTAAGGGCTAGATGGACAAAAGCTTAAAATTAAAGAATACTTACGGGAGGCTGGTTTCTGTATCCTGGAACGACCTGCTGCGGACTGTATGAAGCCAGTGGTCGCTGGGGCTGCCACTGTTGATTGTATGGCATATTCCCTGGTGAGCCTTGTTCAGGGCCCGTTTTCTGCATACCGAACTCTCCGTAGCTATTTGTATATCGATGCACTGGGTTCGACGATTGCAATAACTGATTCAACGTAGGTGTTGGACCAGTTGGTTGCGATATACTCTGTCCAGACATAAACCGCTGCTGTTGTCCGTGTGGGGAGAAACCACCCGATGGAGCATTCATGTTTGGACCACCACTTGGAGGTCGAGGTGGCACCATAGGAGTGCCAGGCATCGGTTTTGAGCTTGGAAAACCATGTCTCATACTTTGAGAACTAAACTGACTGAAAGGGTGATTTTGATGTAAATTACCACTATCTGCACTATTTTGTACAGGATTACCAGAACTATGTTGATCAGGATGATAGTTCCCTCTAGCGGGGAAGCCTAAACTAGGGCTACCATAACCTTGCATGTTACGTCCACTATCCGACCCTTTACCATAATTTTGATCATTTCCCACACTTTGTTCTGAATTCTGAGGATACGGTTTGCCATCAGAATTTAATTTATTGTTATCTACACTTGCACTATTCGTATTTTGTTCACCATTACCTGCATTATTATGAATAGGGGGACCTGCACCAGATTCTTGTCGATATTGGCTCATCTCCGCAGAGAGGCTGTTTTGACCTGGTGATTTTGACTTTGAATTCACTAAATTATCAGATCCAACTATACCTCGTCCACCATTCTTCTCTGTTCCATTTTGTAAAACGGCATTACTTAAATCTGGAGGTTGCTCTTGTTGCACTTGTTCACGATTCACCTCATTTTGTTGGCTTTCAGCTTGCGTTGCAGCCATGTTAGGCAGAACCTTGTTCGCTGCCAACACCCCGCCACTGCAAACGCATCCAGCTATCGCTTACGTTATCCCGAAACTCTTCGAGAGCCACTCCACCGTAAACCATAATCTTTCCATTACTTGCTGAACCACGAAAGTTTTAAAAAAATCGCCTCCGTATGTGATAAAAATTGAAAATAAAACTGCCACCTTCTACACTCACCATTATTTCGCATATCTACTTCAATAGCGCGAAAGGAGGTTAGGAGAAAAAAGTTAATATATCCATCCGCAACAATAACAACAAAAATCGCGTCCTGTCTGTACCTAGAAATGCATTCTAATAATCCAAACAGTCACTCACTTTATTATCACATGTGACACCGTAATCCTATTAGTAAATGTTTGCGTAATAACAAAGTTCACTTCGACACGATGTAAGCGGAGGACTACTTTCTGAAATTAAAATCTACGCCGCTGTAGCGCGGAATGCTACAGCTTTCCCAGTCGTGAACAGTCCCAAGTCATTTCTTCATTGCTGATGAAAAAGGCAAGAAACGAGCAGTTTCGTTACAGCACAACGACTGCCAGCGAAAGCTAAATTTTATTTTTCATAACCCATGGTAGACCTATCTGAGTCTTTAAAAAAATAAGGCTGCTATCATTCTTTTTCTTGTAGGTAGTTAAAATTACAAAGCCATTCGAATTGCCTACGTCACCAAAAATTCCGAGAATGCTTGTCTCATTGTTTGCATCACGAATAATCTCATACTTGATGTCAGTGTACCTTATATTTTATTTTAATTTACTTCTGAGTATTTCTCTTTCTTAGTTTATCTTTCTCGCTTGCATTTTATAGTTGCTTTTTGAGTATGGCAAAAAACAAAGACAAAAATAAATCAATAAACCGGTTGAATACGAAAATGCTGTTGTATGTACTTCACGAACCAATGTTTAAAATTTAAATTATCCGTGTCTCGTGTGTCGTTGCGAACGAATAAAAATATCGAACTATTTTCACTAGGGCTGATAATTACAAGTTTTGCTGTAAAACAGCAGCATTGACCGCGGCAAAACTACGCATATGCTACGTAGTTCGGGTCTCTTCACACGAGAGCAGCACCAAACGTTCTAGAATGTACTGCGGGACGAGCCACCGAGACAAGTTTCAGTTAGTTCCTGAAACTCCGTAACATGGACGACGGCGCTGCAATCGTTTTTGTTACAGCAGTCGACGTCGACGTAGGCCTATTGTGTTTGATTGACTATTATCACTAAATTATTTTTATGTAAACGTGCAAGTTTCTTTTAAATAATTAATAATGGCGTCTAAAGGTGGACCTATTGCTTTGGGTACAGATGGAAACGATTTTGGTCACAGACAACGTGTAGCAGCTCAATATCAAATCAGGTAGCTATGCCTCGTATTTTTAACCTGGAGGGACCATGCCCCTACTCCTCTAGCCCTGCTGGTGCCAATGTTCTAATTTCAAAATTTGAAGATGTTTCAACCACTAATTCTTGTTATTAATACTGTTTCAGTGCCCAAAATAAATCACGATTAAAGTACTGCATATTTTTCCACTACCTACTTTTCTTTACGATGTTAGCAAAACTATCTGCTGATATTCTCGACAGACTAGATATATTTATTTTAGAAATTGAAGAACTGCAAGTGCCAGAGGTAAGTAAGCATATGTTTACTATAACCTAAACAGACATACCTAGATACAGTATAGGTATTTTTGGTATTGCAAGTTGCAACCCTATGCTAAATACCTTTGAATGTGTTTGCAATCTTATACTCCCTAGCTGCACAGTGGTTTTGTGATGGGCATATAACGTGTGTGGGCACTAAATATATAATTTACTGTGTTACCTGTTTCTTTACAGCCACTGTGGTGGGAGTATATCTGGTGTATCAGTCTCTTGCTTTCCTTCTTGGGACTTTCTGCTGTGCGAAAGAATCGAATTCAAGCCATGAAGAGATACATGATCGGTATTGGGATCTTCGGATTTGGACCTTTGCTCTATGGAGCAATTTACTACTTCAGTGATGCTTGGGAGTATTTAAACACAGGAGAAACTGACAACATAGCTGTTTGGAAGGTAGTCTAATAGCTATTTCAATTTATCTTGTAAATTACTAAAATTAGCAAATTGCATTTGTTTCTTTCATTCAGCAGCTTACCTTGAAAACATGTATACTACATTGTATCTCCTGTGTCATTTTCAATACTGCTGCTGTTGAAAATAATTCTTGTCACAGCTTGTCGGGTGAGGCAAGTGACCCTGGGCCTCGCCATAATTCTAAAATATTTTTAACATTACTGACTTACGTAGTATATACTTACGTAGTCCTATGAGTAGGGCCTATCCTATAGGCCTATAGAGCTATGAATAGTGACATCAAATTGTAGAAGGCTTGAATCCGAAACTCTCTGTAAAAGCAAGCGATTATGGCGAGTTGAGTCGAGATAAAATGCAAAAACCATATTACAGTGTAGGCCTAGTTTAAATAAAATGTGAAATGTTAAAGAAACAAGCGAGATCATTTCAGTTAGCCGGAAGTCTCCCTGGGTTCACATGCATAGCATGATGGTTTTCATGTGTTTTTGTCCGATACTATTGTGTCTGTTGTAATGATTGCCCATGTATTTCTCTTTCTAGGGTTATCCATATGGTCTTCTCTGGTACGCATTCATTCTCCTTGCGCTTCAAGTTCACCTGTTTTCGTTGTTCTTCTCATGGAACCTGCTGGTAGCTTGGCAGTCTCGTGGATCGGCAAGAAAATTAGAGTAAACCCTCTCTACCCATTGTGTGTCGCTGCTTGGTGTCCCTTCCATCCCCGACGTTTCATACATGTTCGTTAATATTTCACGCCCAAAGAGAGACGCTTTAACAATGCCGTACGGTGAGATAAACCAACAGCTGCTACCAACTTCCTATTTTTGCAAATCTTGCCCTTGGGCAATTATATCTATTGCAGTTAAAAACAAGGAACTTGGACCATAGGCTATTGAAGATTAATCGTTACATTGTCATCTAGCCAATGCTGTAGTATAATGTACATTGTACAACAATGCAGCTCCTAGGACCTAAAAAGAATCTGGTGAATACCAACATTGTAAACATGATTCAGTTTTTTCTGTTTGACAATCCTACTAAATAGGCCTATTAGTGATGTTGGCAGTAATATGCCTGATTGATTATTTTATCCATTAGACCTACATGCATGTATCCTAAAACAAACAAATTGGTGGAATGATGCTACAAATCAGAACATAATAATGCAGTCTTCCTAACTTATTTTGTCTGGGTAAGATGGGTAAGTGAGAATTTGTAGTCAATTGAAAAAAAACATAGGCACTTAGGGTATATTAAATATCTTATCTATTGTTCTGTAAGGTGAAGGACCTCCCCCCCCCCCCCCCCCTATTTTGGTGATAGGCTTGCTAGGCCTATTATGAGTGGTGTATGTAAGCACTTTTATCAACAGTAGTGTAGACAGGTTAGGTGGGTTGGGGACCAGTGTAGATTTGTACTAGTGAAGAAAATACTATATTCAACCGTGGAAAATAATGCAAAAGAAAAGAGCATGGGTACCTATATGGTGGTAGTGTACTTGGTTGCTGCCCCTCTATGCTTGGAGTACGAGCTACTGTTGGTAGATAACCGTTACGTCAACAATTATTTTCAATCGAGAGTTTGCCAAATTGTTACGGAGACAATCACAAGGAAGGACTGTAAATTGTAATTGATCCATATTTCTTAAAAAGCTAAAACACATGATTGCACAATTGCCATTGCCCATTATAACAGAATACTGTTAGTTATTTGATATATTTCCAACATGGCACTTTAAAAAATTACCACCTGACTGATTTGCTCAAAGGATATAAGCATTGTTTCTTATTAATGATTAACTAATGAGGGGCTCCGCAGACTAGTAGGAACAAAATAACTACTGGTACCTAACAACAGCATAAGTAGCTGGCGCTAGGTACTACCGTAATTCAAATTTTCAACTTGGCTGTACTACATCACATTAGGTTCACACAAGGCAGATTACAATCATAACAAACTGCCAAGTTGTAAACAGCATGTATTCCCCATTAAACAAGAGCCAAAGAAATTAATTCTGTTAACCAACTGTTGTGCCGGCTTAAAAGTTTACCAAATTGTAAACATTGGAAGTTTTGCTTGAGAACAAAGCCCCTGGTAGCTTGTGTAGTACTATTGAGCATGAGCATTTCAATGTTCTGTTTGAATCATGCACCATACCTGGCATGTATGACAGATGGTGAAATGTTAGTATCATATTGGCATATTGGGTGTTTACGGTTTTCTGATGAATTCTGGGCGAAAATCATGTTGTAGGCATGGACATAATGTGCAGTTTTTGTCTTGTGTCACCAGTTCCTATTCTTGATTACTAACCTACAATATGGAGATGTGATGCTGCATGTACTTATTTAATAATTTATCAGACCTTGGCAATGTACTTAAAATAGCATATGATTTGATGATGACATATTTTTAGTTGTACTAGCCAAGAGAGCGTGCACTCTTGATACTTGCTAATACACTGAACCTGAATTAATTAGATTTTCAGATTACGTATCTGCCTTCTTGAACTAAAAATAATAATTTCCATAGGGCTGAACCACATATTATAGTAAAAGTACTATAGGAGCCTATATATTAAATTTAATTAATCTTCATGCAAGTTTAGAATGGCAAAACAAAACTATTTTTAATAAAGACTAGAATTTTTATTTTTGTACATGTAGGCCTAGGTTTTTTTAGACTGCCATCGTAGAACAAATTTACATTTTGTAATTGATATTATGAGATTTCTCACCTTTTACCGACATTAGCCTAGTCATTCTCATCAACTTACACCGGCATGAGATCTCCTTAAATCGAGGCCTGTACGGGTACCATTTAGATTACATCAACAAGCTAGACGGAAGTAATTTTTTTTTTATAAGACTAAACCACTTGCACATTTAAGACAATGCTCAATCCAAACATGTGTAATAGCTAATAGGTACCATAGTGTTTTCCTGCTAAAATTATTATATCTACTATAAAAGTGAGTACGTAGTAATAGAAGTGACTCAGTTTTCTTGTGTATCATCTCACTTATAGGAAGCTCTGATATTAAGTAGGACAGAATTGAAAGAATGTCTTCATAGGGCGGGGGTCATTATTACAGACCGGTTGTTTTTATTGTGATAGTCCTATGCAAGAATAGTGTTTGGCTGCAAAGCAGTTAAATCAATTTATTTGGGACCTTCCACCATCAGAGTCACCATTGGGCACTAACATCACTTTTTTCTTAAGCAAAACAATTTGTAGGTAGTCCTATTTTGTAAAGTGAATTTACACAAAGAAGGAATTAGGACAGTTGCATATTTGGAGGTTCTGAATATAATTTATTCTGTAGCCTATGTGATTGTTAGATTTAACAAATATGATTCGAGAACGGAATGGCGAAGTTCACAAAGTATTTGTTAATTTAGAAACTGTCTTGAACGAAATGTTTGCACTAATAGTGCAAAAGACTGAAATTTTAAGTATGCAGGCCTAATACTAATACCACAAAGATCAAAAGCAAGTACCGAGCAACACGTATCATCGCTACCACTGTATCTTTGCTTTGACAGTACTTCGTATAATTTCTACTAGCAAATTATACTATGTTTGCACTGCAGCTGTTCCAAGTTGCTTATTGGCGACAACTAATCATTGTTATATCATGCACTCTCGCTTGTTACAAGGGGGAGCATTGATTGGAACTCGATAATTTGTATCGCAGTAAAATTGAAGAATGTGTAAACTCATACAAGCCATCGTCTATTATGCCATCATCTATAAGGCCTCCTGCCAACAAAAACAATATTGACAAATGCATATTCTAGTCTCGTATGAATTCAATGCATAACTGGCTTGCAGATATTACACTTGTTATTTGTAACACCCTTGTTTAAATGCTGTTTAAACAAGTGCACCTAGTTGGCTGTAGCTTTCAGAAGACTACATACACTAAGAAAATTAATTTTATTTGCCTGGCAAATATTAGACTAGGACAGGGTTGCCACTTTCAAGGATTTTATCCTCATCTCAGGATTTTTAGAGTGTCTCAAGGATAACAGGATTTTGGGCAAAATCTTAGGATTTTCTACTGTCTTTAAAAAATACATTAAATTAATACATTTTTAAAAATTCAGCTAAAAAAGCAATGTAGACAGTAAAAGAACATCAGGTACTAGTAAAAATAAACATTAGTGACTGCATAACATTTCCCGCAAGTGGTAGTTATGGTGAGTAAAAGTAAAACGTTAAAATATATTCGAAGAAAATTCCGATTCTTATGCGTTTCTGCACCTAATGTTGACTAGATTCTCGAAAATCAGGCTGGCATAACATATTTTGGCATGAAACCTGAAAATTTGTAACATTCCTTTGCAGTTATAATATGCTAATGCTGAATATAACTGTTTTCAAGGATTTCTCAGGATTTTTTTAGTTTCTTTCAAGGATAAAAAAATTGACTTGGTGGCAACCCTGGACTAGGAGGATGTAAAATGAAATGTCAACCTAAATCTGGTGCCAACATAAAAATCGTACTTCCTCTAGTTTTATTGGATTGTGTTTAAGCTTAAAATTAAGTTTATGAAACATGATATTGATATGGTATTTAAAGTGGAATAGTGATAATAAGGTAGGTAGTGACCAATTTTGTTCACACCTTTGACGTGTGTGGCACCCCATTTTCTTAGTCAAGCTTTGGCTTTGAATTAGAAGTTTGTTTACATTACTCAACGAGTCAACTTGTACATTACTTATATAAAAAGTAAAATAAGTTGTCATCAACTAAATCTTAACTATTGAAACAGCTCTCTCTATGTGTTAACCCTTGACCATTCTGTGTGAAAGGATACCTAGCAGGCAATCTAGCTCAATAGGCCAGCTGTAGTTAAGTAAAATACTGTCGGGTAGGCAGAGTAACAAGTAAAAGAGTACCTAATACTAGTCATAAAATTACGATAGACGATACACTGTTTTTAGTCTTTGTTAAATATTGATGACGTTTTTTTAGTGTAATATTATTCGGAGTGTATGCTAATCGATTGTTATTTAATATTAATATTTTACGTTTAAAATAACTAATAGTTCGAGTACCTCAATACACTGAAGCAATCACACTGCCAGTAGCCTCCACTCTGTAACCACATATCAGTAGCATGACACTTTTCACCAGCACATCTTGCTGTATTTTTATTACACTATGATAACTCGGAAGGTAATGAAACTATTTAAAAATGAAGAAAATCAAAATTCTCTATACAGCGAGACTAGCTAAACTTCTTGTCTCTTCGCATTGTTGAGACAATGAAAGTTAAGTAAAAATATGAAAATTGTATGTTTTAAATTGGCCTAAAATGGACGGAATGAAAATTATGTTTGTCTTTAATAGAAATATAATACCAAAATGACCTTAAAATAGTAAATTTTTAAGGTTTCACTTTTTCTGTTTGATTGTTTGTTAGTGCACTTGTCTAATTCTTATGTTGTAGCCCCCCATGCCCCATGGACTTTAGTGTAGGTATCTTGGCTTTGCCACTGAGGGGTCTCTATTTGTGTACTCCATACTTCTATCCTGTCCTGTAAGTTCTTCGCACACTACTAACCTAGCCATTTGGCCTGTGATGAAACTCAATTATTATTGATAATGATGTAAACAAAATTTCTTGTTTCATTTATAATGTTGGTATTCTCCAATAGGTAGCTATAGGTAGTAAGTGTTAAAATGTTTCCATGTTGTCTTAAACTTGTTTATTGGGATAATTTTAAAGTTGGCAGAAGTGAGTTTTCTTACTACACTAAAGCAGGTAGTATGAACGTGATGTAATGTAACTAGCCGCACGTTGAAGGATAATGAAAGATATTAAAGACATATATGTGTTGAATGTCTCAACTTAGTGCAATAATAAACCTGCTCAGGAGCTGCCATGAATTGAGGTAAATAGATTATTTTTGTAAAAATGTATGTAGAAAATAACAGGAGCACAACTGTACACGTATTTTCAGCGCAATGTTGCTATATACCACAGAGAAAAATAATTATTGTAATCCTAGTAACGGTAGAAAATTCCGAGCAATATATTGTGGCACTGGTATGTTCTGAACGAACGATAAGATTGGCTAACAGAGACCAAAACTGATTGACGATCACTTTAATTGTATTTCACATACCTTTGTGTTCACTAGCTTTCTTTGTGCACTTCAAATAGCAATACTCAATGTTAATTATTAAGGCTGAATTCTAGATTAACTTAACTGAGCAGTGTTCGATGTTGCATGTCATGCTCGGAGGTCTCCGTTGTGTGTCTAGAGTTCGAGTTAACAATTGTTTGTGTAATGTGCTTTGTTCCACTTCTAGAATCGGTTCAGTAATAATTCTAATCTCGGTGTTGTGACGAACCATCGGTGTGATGATTGTTTCTGGAATGTTTCGTTTTTGTAAAGTGACCCATGCACACAGGTATCGGATTCCAGTCGTTATTTCATACTCTCTTCGATCGGGAAGATGTTATGTAATTGAAATACTACCCTGAGAGAATAAATTATTTTAAATGTTTCTACAGATGTCATTTTACTTTATCCTGACGCCTTGATGATCGCTATCCTTGTCCAGGTAGATTTCTCATCGTCCTCTCCTGTTGTTGCGACCACTGCCTGCCTTTCCTCCTAGTTACATTGCCGACTCTTATTTTTTAACATCACGACCTCTCACTCTGTATGGGTGTGTTTTCAGTCTGCATGAGCGTACAGTAACAAGCCTAGTGGCTAATGTGTATATGTTGAGAACGGACACCGTTCCATCAAGGTAACAACGCATGTGGTACCTGTTGAACATCTTATACATAGCAACTTCCCCAATTTTCCATGCAGTTGGGGCATAATTTCCTTCTCTAGATGTTCATTTCAGTAGCTTTGTGTTGTAACGAAGAGGTTTGTCTTGGAGTAGTAGTAATTAGTACCTTTAAAAAAATTGATAGAACAAGAAATTTATCATTTTCAGTAAAATAAAAAATCTGTAGAACCAAGGTGTTCCTTGATAGTTCTTTGACTTCTTTTTGCTTCACTTGAATTACCATTGGACCGAATCCCTAACTAGGACAACAGTAAATAAGCAACACTATGTTTTTTTTTTATATCACACTTAAGATTTTTTATTTTTTTAGCTTTTCAAGTACTCGATTGATTTTCTTTTCTATGTCTATTTACACCTACCTAAACAACAACTACAACAATTAAAAATCTATAACTATTTCGAGCATCAAAAGTACTAAATGTCAGTAACAATTGAAAGTCGTTTTGATTTTGTTCGGTATAAAAATTGTCTGTTCACTGAGGGCAGGTACACATACGGTGACACGTTCGATCTAGCACGACCCAAACTCTTCCATCCACGCCTCGTACTTCTCAATGTCGCCTAAACAGACACTCTTCCTACACTTGCTGATGGCTTCCTCAAAGTCTAGCGTGGTGACGGGAAGATCGACGTCTTCCTGCAAGCAATCAAAATAATCATTCCACAATGAGTATAGACTAAATTTCTAAAATTTTGAAAATATTTTGTGGGGTTGACAAATCATGTCATTGTTACCAACCCTAACTTTAAATTTTGTTTCAGTATATATTTGAGCTTTCAAAATATTGGTAGAAACGTTATACATTCCCAATTTAATATTGTTCATACTGCATTTGTTTTCCATGTAATAATAAAAAAAAAAACATTTTACGTATGTGAACGTAAACACTTACTTCTAAACAAATTTAAAAGAATACTAAAAAAATAAATTTTAGGTTTTATAAAAATTGTGAACTTCACATCATATTAAAATCAATTTTTTAATAAACTGAATAAATAAAATAGTGGTGTAATCTTATCTAACAATGTTTGTACTATTATAAAATATTTAATATAATTTGATACATTCAAGGTCAATTGGCACAATATGTTAAGAAAACAATATTAATGGTTGACAAACAAACCATTGAAAAGAACGAGGAAGATACGGATGGTGAGGTGAGTGTAGAGAAGTATGTATGAAGTACCAATGAGGTGAAGTATGGTGCTGAATGTGGGAAGATATCAAGGAAGATGTGGATGATGAGGTGAATGTAGAGAAGTATGTATGAAGTACCAATGAGGTGAAGTATGGTGCTGAATGTGGGAAGATATCAAGGAAGATGTGGGTGATGAGGTGAATGTAGAGAAGTACGTATGAAGTACCAATGAGGTAAAGTATGATGCTGAATGTGGGAAGATATCTAGGAAGATGTGGATGATGAGGTTAACGTAGAGAAGTATGTATGAAGTACCAATGAGGTAAAGTATGGTGCTGAATGTGGGAAGATATCTAGGAAGATGTGGATGATGAGGTGAATGTAGAGAAGTATGTATGAAGTACCAATGAGGTGAAGTATGGTGCTGAATGTGGGAAGATATCAAGGAAGATGTGGGTGATGAGGTGAATGTAGAGAAGTACGTATGAAGTACCAATGAGGTAAAGTATGATGCTGAATGTGGGAAGATATCTAGGAAGATGTGGATGATGAGGTTAACGTAGAGAAGTATGTATGAAGTACCAATGAGGTAAAGTATGGTGCTGAATGTGGGAAGATATCTAGGAAGATGTGGGTGATGAGGTGAATGTAGAGAAGTATGTATGAAGTACCAATGAGGTGAAGTATGGTGCTGAATGTGGGAAGATATCAAGGAAGATGTGGATGATGAGGTGAATGTAGAGAAGTATGTATGAAGTACCAATGAGGTGAAGTATGGTGCTGAATGCTGGAAGATATCAAGGAAGATGTGGATGATGAGGTGAATGTAGAGAAGTATGTATGAAGTACCAATGAGTTGAAGTATGGTGCTGAATGTGGGAAGATATCAAGGAAGATGTGGATGATGAGGTGAATGTAGAGAAGTATGTATGAAGTACCAATGAGGTGAAGTATGGTGCTGAATGTGGACAATATGGCCGGTTGGAGATGGACCAAGATGCACTAGTGCGTGATGATTGCAAGACCCATCACATACATACCTTCTTGATCTGCTTGATCTCGGCCGGACTCCGGCCCGATATCTTGCGTCTCATCGACATCATGGCAGCGTCTCGACAGACGTTGCTGATGTCAGAACCCGTGTAGCCGCGCAGTTTGTCCATCACCTCGTTGCTGTCCAACGTCGAGTCTGTGATGACTCCTTCCAGGCACAACTCTAGCAGAGCAGAGCGTGTCTCGTCTGGCAAGAGAGTATTCATAATTCAGATTTTTTATTTTAGACCATGAATTTTATAAGTCTATGTAATTACACGTACAACGCCATCTAGAATGATTGCATTGTATACTTAGGTGTAAATAAATAAAAATTAGTACCATACAGTTCTTGCCACTGACTACCCTTACTAAGGTGTGGCTATACTTTTACAGGATATCTTCTGTTAAGATGCATGGTGGTGTTATGATCTTTCGTTATCAAAGTTAAAGAGGCATTATCTCCTTATGTAGTTGAACAACGAAATACTAATACTCTAGAGTAAAGTAAAGAACAGTAATTTTTTGAAGCGTTGTTATTATTATTGTTAAATTAATAATAGTTTAATTATTTTAATTAATTGCAATTTTGAATTTTTGGGATTTTCGGAAAAAGATTGGTAGGAACCTTAAAGTATTTTAAGGTCAATAGGCTAGTTCAAACATAGAAGGTAGGTAGAATACCTGTATACTATGTCATGTAGGCCTACTATCAATCTTTTTAAATAAAAACACAGCATCTTTGTTGTTGTTGTTGTTTCTAGCGGTAGGAGAAACCCTTCCGCTACACACACAGCACCTTTGTTATTCTATCCAATTGGTAGGGGTCAGTGGACTACAGATTTATCTGTTTAGATGGTGGTAATTATACTTATACACACTGCTTTCATATCAATTACAATCTTAAGCACAGATCTATGTTTCGTTGTATCTCGGGTTTGTTTCAACCTTGCTAATGGCTATTTTTAACTGTTATCAGAATAATTTTCGTAAGTCCTAACTATCCCAGTATTGAACACAAAGAAACACTTAAAAAAAATCAGCGTGCACTAATTATATAATAATAGTGTATAAATAATTGTCTGAAGTCGAATCAGACAAATGAGTGATAGGCCTACCCGATGATAACGTAAGTTCTATGAGTTGTTTCGAATTAGTGTACACTTTGTATTTGAGTACTTGTGTAGCCTACTCGTAATCTTACCGTTTGGCAGTGGGATATAGACTCTCTTCTCGAACCTTCGTCGGAATGCTTCGTCAATGTCCCAAGGGTGGTTTGTGGCCGCAAGCACCATGATCACTTTGTCGTCATTACTGGAACACAAAACAATTGATGATAAAATTACACAATATAGTTATACATACTCAAGCCAAGGCTCAAACCTGGTTTATTATTATTTTTAGTATGCATTTATTGAATTCATACCAACTAGGTCTACTATAATTATCATTGGGGAACATTATCATTGACAGAAAAGCTCCAATACCTTTTAATCTAATTATGTAAATTGATTGATAGATAAATATTTCGAAGTTGAAAATACTATACTTGAACCGGGAATCGAACCCAATGATTTTTGCATTAGAAGGAACCAGTAAATTTAATCGTGGATCCTCGTAAAAACATACACCATAGTCTGTTATGCAGGCTAATCACAGCTCACAGTGTTATAATAACATTAATCGTGGAAGAGACGAGTTGAAGGACACAACAGCCAAATACTTGAATATCCGTCATTCATACTTGTTAAAGCTAGACCCGGCACCTCCACCGTGTTATATCGGTTTGGACGGTGTTATTTGCACTTCAAAAAAGTATTTAATCTATAGTACTGCTATAATATCTAGGTAACGGTGACTTTGGAGCCCTCATAGCAACGAAGCACATAATAAATTACATAATGTATCCCACTGAAAATCAGTTCTTGTAACAGAGTGGGTAGGTAGAGTATGAAGACAGAATGTATTTATTTCATTAATTTTGTTGGAAAAAAACCATCAAGATGGCGGGGAATTAAGGGAAGGGGTTTGGTTTCTGTTTAGTTTTGTTCTGGTTATGGAGTACGCCTTGGCCTGCATGATATTATTGCTAAATGGCCATGATAACAGGAGCTAAGAGAAAAAATGGGTTATAACCAAAGCTAAAAACAAACATTCAAAGCTAAATTTATTTGCTGACACAGTTCACTACAAAACGACAAGATAACGGGTGCATGGTTTTTGGGTCGTCACATTTTTCCAGGGAGGGGGAGATAGGGCAGCTTGGTTTTCTTACCTCGTGGCGTTGAGTCCGTCCATCTGTATCAGCAGCTCAGCCTTGAAGCGTCGCGACGCCTCGTGCTCAGAGTCGGAGCCCCGTAAGGAACACAGTGAGTCGATCTCGTCTATGAAGATCGTGCTTGGAGAGTAGAAGCGAGCCTACCGGCAAAAGGGGGTTTCCTCAGTCAAAATTGCGAATGCCTGGGATTGAACTGCCCTCGGACAATCCTTGCCAAATATCTATGTCCACCTGGCATGAATGAACTACTAGGGAAAAGTCTCTACATGGAAAATCAGAAAATGAACGTAGACCGCGTTGATACCAGCATTTTATCTAGGTTGCTTTTAGTGCGATTTCAATGCCCTCCAAATACGTGGGCCGGGAGCTTAGAGTGTAGGGGGAGGGGGGCTAGAGCCCAATTGAAGTGTTTGAAAGTTTGTGTAACAGCAAATACATGCACTATAGAATCAAATCGTTAAATTATTGACCGCATATAAGTCTTTAATATAACTTTTGTATAACAAGTCTTCAGTTTGGAATAACAGCAAAGAATGAGTCATATCCGTGCTAAGACAACTTTCAGCTCAACTACGTTTAGTTGCGACTTAACTATCATATTTTCTGTTTTAAGTATGGCCTACCGAAATCGTGTCATACTCTGCAACTTATAGGCCTATCCAACAGTCAAAACTAAAACTAGCACAGTGTAGGACCTTGAAGGGTCCATGTTCGCTATATTATACTCTGATGTAATTAAGTCCGTTATACTCAGATGATGCCTACTTGTGCTTGGATTCAATTAGACAATACTCAAGCGCTGCCCTTATTGCGTCACGTTCTTAACTTTAGCCGGGTTGGCGTACGTTTTATAATAACATAGCACAATGTGTACACATTTGTGTGTCAATGCCAATTAGCCGATTATAAGTTGTTACAACAAACGCAAGTATGAAGGTTGCTGTTGTATAATCACCCGTGTGTCCCCCACCCCCCCTCGCGTTGATTGTGGGTGTTTGTTTTTGAAATCATGTTGGTACCCTCATCGAAAACAGCTGATGAATATTAACTTTAAAACGTGACGGAGAGAAACTTTCATTTGTTTGTTTTCAAGGTCCAGCTGCTATGCTAGATTGATATAATAACGTAACTAAAATATAATTATCATCAATTTAAATAAACATTTATTTCAAAGTGAAACAATATATTACATAAAGCTAGAAAATGTGGAGACCAAATTATCAAAGTAAAATTTTTTGGTCACCATATCTCTGGGTTACTTGGCTGTATCAAAACAAGATAAAACACTAGAACATGTTTTATCTTTTTCTGAGTTCCAATTAACTTAGCCTTTTGGCCTCCTCAAGTATACACTATATATATATATATATATATATATATATATATATATATATATATATATAGCACAGTTGAGCTAACAAACAAAACGGATAGCCTACAACGTGAACTCAACGTATTATAATTAATGTGCGTAATATATCCATTACTAAATTAAAGACAATCCCTACTTAGCAGCATTAGCATAAAGTTAAAATATGGTTTGTGACTCGGACCTTTTAGATATCAAATTTGTCGAACTATCATTGGTTTCGTAGCATAAAGAAATAAAACAGTGAATGCTATATCGGGTCGTTTTTTTCACACTCGCGTGGCCACACGCAATGAGTGAACATACACGATTATGTGTACAATATGGAACACGCACAATCCAAATAACAATAATATCTAGAAAAACAACACGAATCCACTGCTTTCTAGCCATCCATAACTCTTATCTAGAACAAAAAGTTATCAACAGGAAACACTGCCTTCTAATCTTCACTCACCAAGGTTATCAACCACAAATACACTGCCTTCTAACCCTAACACTCACAAAGAACAAAAAGGTTATCAACTGGAAACACTGCCTTCTTATCTTCACTCACCAAGGTTATCAACCACAAATGCACTGCCTTCTAACTCTAACACTATCTTCTCGAACAAAAAGTTATCAACAGGAAACACGCTGCCTTCTAATCGTCACTAACCAAGGCTATCAACCACAAATCCACTGCTTTCTAATCCTAACACTCACAATGTTGAACAAATGGTTATCAACAGTAAACACTGCCTTTTAATCTTCACTCACCAAGGTTATCAACCAAAAATCCACTGCCTTCTACTAACCCTAACACTCACAATCTAGAACAAAAAGGTTATCAACAGCAAACACTGCCTTCTAATCTTAAATCACCAAGGCTATCAACGACTTAACACACCGCCTTGTAATTGTAACAAACACTCACCATCTCAAAGAGTAACCGGACTAGTTTTTCCGACTCGCCTCTGTACTTTGATGTGAGCGTCGAAGAAGACACGTTGAAGAAGGTAGTCCCGCATTCCGTGGCCACGGCCTTCGCTAGCATAGTCTTCCCCGTGCCTGGCGGACCTACCATTAGCACACCTTTCCACGGCCGACGGATACCCTGCACAGATCAACACATACTCATGAGATGCACAAGATTGTTATTCATAGTTCCCACGTGACGTCACAGCGGCCATGATTGCGACACAATTGATGAGGACCAATCCTAGATCATTGTCAAATACTATATTCAAATTCGATAAATAAGCCTAATTTAGAATTTAAAAAGTAACCATAAGTAATAAAAAAATAAAAAATTACGACACATACCAATTGTATTTAAAAAAAAAAACGCTGAATTTTAAATAGCTATAAGAATTTGTGTGTTCTGCCACAACCGCCTTCAATTGTTTCTCCACGGCAACGTCAAAGTTTGATCACAAATGTGGCCGCCACGCGCAAAGATGTGACGTACGTGCAACATGAATAAAGCCTAAGCCGTGTTCCAGAATTCATCGGATTATTAATCTCGCTCAGCCAACAGTAATCCAAGTGTACCAATATTCACACTAGATGGCTTATTAGACGTTACAGAATCAATCCCAAGCTAATCACACTCTCATCCAATTCTCAACCTTTTTTAATCGAGATTTCTCGGATTACTTGTGGCGTGAGTTTGAATTGATTTACTTGTAAAATGGCTATATGTTTGATTGATGTATGTATAATACACAATGATGTATAGCGATGACAGCGATTGGTCGGCATATATATATACCCACCTTGAAGAAGTCTGGCATGAGGATTGGCAGCACCATCGCTTCCTGTAGGATACCCTTGGCCTCGTGGAGTCCCGCCACTTTATTCCACTGGACGTTTGGATTCCTCTGAAGGATATCTGAAACACAACGATCGCGTGTTCATAAACAACTATAGAGTCGTCATCGATAATTACACACAAACGACATATCTAACGCATGGATAGAGCGTTTTTCTCTCCGCCCGTTTGTATTAGATGCAAATGGACGCTTTTTATGATTGATGATTTCATTGCATGCCATTTAACACTTACACACTGGATACCGTTGAATTTGTAACCCGGGACTGGCTATATCTACTGGATGGTTGTCTGTCTACTGCTTCGTATCACTCAATACAATCTAGTCGGCTAGTAGCAGAACGTAAGTGCGTGGACGATGATAGCACACGATATTACGCATCAGTGATTCGTTAACATTCTGCTACTAGCCGACTAGCGTATGTTGACTGCGACGCGGTAGACAAACAGTCGCTGTTTTTTAGCCTTGACTATACAATGCACACTCAACGTTTGTACTTTACTACACCCTTGCACACCCACTATATACCCACCCAGTATATTATTTAATGCATACCCACTATACACAATAATATACATAGATTTGTATTATGCCAACGCACTCGATAACAAGAACTGATTTTTAAGATGGGTTACTTACTTTCTTACATTCACTAATGGTTGGCTATTATAAACCTCCAACAATACAGCCTAACATTAAAAATAACAATTTACGAAGTATATGCACACTGTGCAATATAGAACTAAATTTTGTCTCTCAAATTCTAGCTCAATGCCCGAATGGTTTTTGACGGCTTTAGTGTGTCACGGGACGCGAAATTCTCTTCTTGATTAAAGCGTGGAAAAGCTTCAAACTCAACAAGACACCCCCCCCCCCCCCCCCCCCTAACGACAACTGTTCCTCTAGGATGTTGAACTATTTTTAAGAGTAGAAGCTCATTTGAACTAGATGCAGTATTTACAGCCGTGAAGCAGAGCAGTGTAATCAAAACACACAACACCAATACATAAAAGTTATCGTAGTAAGCTGTAGGGGCTGGACTTGTACCTTTCTCAAGCGTCTCGACGAGGTGGGGCTCGTAACCGGCGGGGTTGAATACGCGATCCTCCTTGTCAAGGTCGCCAGCGACCACGTCCAACTCCGAGCTGCCCGTCGACCCTGATGACCTGGGGGTGAGAGAGAGTGACGTAGTGAGCACGTGTACCCCACTCACGCACGCACACACACAGACACAGACATGCAGGCATACACGCACACGCACACGTACCCCCTCTCCTCGGAGGTGTGTGTCTTCTTCCGGGTGGGACGTAGCGTCCCGTCTCCAGGTACTGGTTTGGCTCTGTCCTTCTTCCTCATCATCCGGTCTACAGAACGGGACTTTCGGGATAAACTCGCCGTCGAGACCGAACTTCTGGAAGAAAGGGAACACATTTTCCTAGTGTACAGTTCTTCACACATGTTTTGTATGTGAACTTGGATGTTCAGCCTCGTAGCCTAAAAAAAGTTTCGGTGTGCGATATCGGAAAACTGATTTCTTGCATCAAGTTAATTATCCATAGAACTCATGAATATAAAAGTATATTCTGTATTTATGACTATATAGTTTCATAAAGTGTTTTTATACAAACACAAATACAACACGCAATGCCAGGAAAAGGCTAAATTATCATCGAATATTATCGTAGGTCTGTGAGGGACACGATGTACTCTCATAATTTCATTTTATTTACAAAATATTTAAAGTAGTTGCTAGTGAAATCCAATCTTTCTATCTATGAAAAGAGGTCGAGTGTTTCAATTATAATCAACTGTTGGGTCGTTAGGTCATAAGACGTCGTCTCTTTTTTGTGTCGTCTTTTATGACAGTCAGAGTTAACGTATTCTATCATTTTTCCTCCGTATTTTTCATTCTGATATTACTTTTATGGAAACTCTGCGAAAGCTTTCCCAAAGCACGAGACACGTTTTGTCATCAGTCACGTTGCTAATGATCCGTTCACCCAACTGTTTAAGAATTGAGGTGTTGATGATATATAGTTCTAATATTCAAGATAATATATTAAATGTTTTATATAAATCATTTTTCAACCCTAACAATGAAAGTCGTCCACATATTATTTTTCTATAGCCAATGATAGAGTGACTCCTGTAATAAATACAATTAATTTAATATTTACTTTCAATCAAATCGAAAAATCTATCAAATCCAAAGAGCTTACTCCGTGTGTACGTATCTTCTACATGAAGTTGTTTGGCCTTAAGAACCTGTGTGAACCAATCTTTAAGGAAATCTTAAAACGAAATCACCATAGTTTTGTGAATTGATCATAATTAGGACCAATCTTTAAGGAAATCTTAAAACGAAATCACCATAGTTTTGTGAATTGATCATAATTAGGAATATCTAGTGGAAGTGTTACTATAAACAATCCCGCAACTCAAGGTGAAAAGATTACAGTTCCGCCTCCAAAATATGACGATGTTCCAAAATCTTCATTGCCCGCGATGGAACAAATTTGAATTTTAATACTTTCGTAAGCTCTCCCTTCAATATCACTGGTGTAATCTGCATAACAAGCAGCCAGGCAGGCAGGCCGCTTTGCATGTTCGTGCACGTCAGCCCGCTGCAGAGATGACGTCAGCTGTTTGTAGGGGGTGGGGGGGAGGGGGGGGGGGGGGGCGCAGACGACCCTTGATCAGTCAGTCAACCCTCGACGAAGGTCAAGCTGACCGGGGGCGGACCTCACTAGCGCATACAGTTATTTTTACATTCACTTCTAAGAATTGATTCCTTAAATCGTTTAGCCTTTCGCTTTGATTATAAGTCTAGGCCTATTCTTATAATGATTGTGATTTTGTGTGTTTTGAGAGGGTCCCATTACTTGTTTATTACATCATTTACCAAATCTCCCACTTTATGTATTTTTCTCGCGTCAAAATTTATGAAAATGATTTCATGACTAGTCCATACATAAATAATTATGACACTGTAGAAGAATAAAAAAAAGTACAACACATTTAAACATACACAATATGATTCTATAAATTAGAAGTTTAAGTTAGTTTGACATGTAAGTTATGGGATTGTTATTTTGATATTTATGGAGCGAGAATAATAATAATTTGACCCTACTGGGTTAAAATGGGTCAATGCCACGTTTATTTGAGAAAGATTCCAAATTAAAATATTCTTAATTATACTCGCGGATCTTCCCCAGTATATGATTTTACAAAAGGTGTTCAATTTGGATTTTATTTAATTAATACACATATATGATTTTCTATCTTTGTTTGAAATTTTAAGAAAGAATTACTATATTTTAAATTGACTAAGTTATAAAATAAAGCATGTAGTAAATTATGCAGATAACTACACGTACAAGTAAAATGAATATATAATGCGATATCAAGCCAAGCGAATCGTACCTTCCCCGAGGGTTGATGGCCGGTAGCGCGGGCTGGATCTCTGGATCTCGTCTCCTGAGGGAAGCCACCCACTTATCAGACGTGGTGTTCCTGTTGTTGGTGGGGTTGTTGTTGTTGTTGTTGTTGTTTGCCTCGGGCGGGGGCGGCGCGGGCTCGGGGTGTTGCGCTCGCATGGGCGCTGGCTTCTGCTTCTGGGAGGCCGTTGAACGTCGGGCGGCACCTTCAAACAAACCGGCCCGTCATTTTGTGACCCGGGGTAGCATTTCACCCAGGGTGGCTCTGCCAATCGTAATAAGCGGCGAAATGAGGCCCAACTTTCCCTCATGCCCATCCGTTTATCCCTTTTAAAACTTACACTTCTTTCTTTTGTTCCAATATCATACGACTTAGCTGTCCGTTTCAAAAACAACTAATTAATCCATACAATCTAAGGATTTATCTTATTGATAGTGATTTTGCTCAAGTCTAAGCCAAACACGTAGGCCTATTTCTAAAATAATTTTTAAGTTACAACCTGTAATTCAAAAAATTATTATATATTATTATTTATTAATTTTTTTATATTAATTATTAATTATTTATTTTATTATAAATATTATATATATACATATATATAATAAATGGTACTTACACTAACAATACTAATTTAATACCAATGTAATATGAACGTATTTGAGAATTACCATATATTTCTACTTGTTTTTATTATAAACACGCATAGTGTTGTCAGGCATCTGTCATTGTATTAATAACACAAACAAAGTATATTTACGTACCGTTATCGCGTACTTTTATTAAAACCTACAAAGAAAATTACCTTTTTCCGAAACGTGTTTTCAACTCAAACTACATATTCTGTTGTGCCATTTACTTAATACAATGCCATCATAAAATTATTATTCCCCTAGTGATAGTCCATTGTGATTCAAGGCTCAATATTTCAATGTCCAGTTAAAATCTACTTCTCAGTTAAATTGTTTTCGCCATGACAACGGCCAATAGAAATACACCAAACTTGGCTTACCTGACAGTTAAATTTACTTGACACTTTAACTGGACATTGAAATACCGGCCATAAATCAAAAAAAAGGTAGGCCTACCCGGCACCCCCACCAAATTCAAACATTTTATAAATTCCTTGATATATTATATTATTGTAAATATTAGGCTATTCATTCACATTGAAGTAATTAGAAATAACGTTGTCACATAGAATCGAATCAAAATAACTGTCACGTGACCCAGTTTCAAGTTGCTTCATTTATAATTTAAAACTCAACATCTGGCCTTTTTGATTGAAATTTGAAACTTCTGCGTGAAGTTAGTTCTTAACCTGGGGACCTGGCACCTATTTCTTAATGTTGTATTATATTTATTAAGGCTCAGATCAATGGTTAGCCAATGAATATTACTTCTCTACTGTGCACGTTGATAATGTTATTGTGCATTAAACAATAGTGATATTAAAAAACGAATCTTGGCTGTGTTGTTTTGTAAAAAGAAAAAAAAATACATTTCAACTCAAGAATGTGTTAGGATGGGAGGGAATTAGCATGTATGAAATATGGTTCCGATTAAGATTGCACGTCAGCGAACCAAATTATATCTAAAATATAGTAGGCCTACACGGTTGAGTACTCACCATTGCTGCGCGACGGTCTATGCGTGGTGGTGATCTTGGTAAAGGTGAATGGTGAGAAGGAATCTAGCAACAGTGAGTCCATCATACGGGCCACCTGGTGAAACTCAGTGTGGGATGAAGCGCCACTGAAACAACCACAACGACAATTAGGCTCACGTTTTAAAATAAAATAGTGTACAAAAGACGAATAATAAAATAAATTAAAGTAATAAAAAAGTCAGCAAATTATTCATATCGGTGGTTTGATAAAAAATATCATTTATTAACCAAAAAAATATCTAATTGTTTTAAACATGAATTTAATAAAACCTTTAGACACAACTTTGTGTATTTTGTTATACGAACGGCGTTCAAAATGTAAATTACATTCGTCAAACAACAACCTACACAAACACTTTTGGCCATGTTTCGTAAAGCGACCGAACCGCTCGGGCTCGTTCTTGCTATTGTTATGTTCATTGGCATAGATCGGACCCTAAATGTGCCTTTTTTAGAACATTTTAATGAGGATTACTTATACTGTACAAACAAAAATGTCTACCCACACAGCTACAAGAACTACGGTGAACATTACACCAATAATAAAAGGTCTTATTGCTATACTAGTCCCAACAAAAGTATGCGCATACCGATCTCAGGTCATTTTCTACTGCCCCTTTCAACCGCGCAAATTGAAAGAAAATCAGCAGATACCTGGCGTTCTTTCACACATTCGTAAATGCATGGTTCGGCTTAGTAGAGTAGAGTGCACAGGCGGTTTGGCCACACCCACCGTTACAGGTAACCAACGGAAGGTCTTAAATTATCCACAATGAACATGATTAGCATGGTAGGAATTAGCGAGGTAGAAACTTAAGTACTCGTCTGTGTCGTAAGCATCAGAATACTTTCGTTGGGACAACTATATAAAGGCTGTATAATCACCATTTACTAAGCCAAGCCAATAATTATCATATCGATTGATTTCAGTCCAAACCAAACCTGAAATAGAACCCGGATCTTCTACATTGGAAACAGACATAAACCCACATATTGTATATTATATTAGTTAGTTGCAGAGAGGCGAGCAGAAACAGCGACAAACGGTAGTTTGCAGTGTAACCTTCACACCCCCTGTTGTGTGGACAAGTCCTGACACGCAGCCACAATACGATGGGTTACGCAATACCCCGGTTGAGAAACCCCAGTCACGTCAAGAGAAGAGGGGAGGGGGAACGAGGAAGGAGTTTGAGAGTTCCGTCATAAGGAAGGTAAGGTGTCCTTTATAATTAATGGAAAATAAAGACACGAGACGAAATTTAATGTTGTGTAATATTTATGAGGAAGTACATGAGTGGGCATATTATTATTTGTCTTGCTATAAAATTTATATTGCATTGTGTTTGTGTTATCATGTTATAATAAGGTACAAAATATACTGAGATTAATCTAATTTTAATACTATAATTAAATAACTTATTTTATTAACGCTAGCGTTGAGGTTGAAAGGTCTCTTACGATAGTTGGCAAATTCTAAAATAAATTATATAGGGACTTTGGTGAGCGCTGAAACACTAAACACGTCACTTGAACAATTACGTTACGTATAAGATGCCTACGTAATGATGTTAGGTCATGCCAATTAAACGTAGATCTGTGAGTTGAGTTGAATTTTCAAACTATCTATCCTATCATGTTTTATTTCAAGAAAGAAGGTCCAAATTTTCAGTATGTGAAATGAAAAAAAAATCACCAATGAGACTAGTTTCGACAAATGTTAAATCGTAGTCGTGCTCATTCATCACCTAACTTAAAACACTGTACGTTTTTTGGGTGAAGTAATACGGTTATCTTAATCCAAACAAAGTATAGTTTATACATTTTACACGTTTAAACATGCTGATAAATAGTTAACGGTAAACAGCTTTCACTTTAAGACATTGAAAAGCATACAGTACTCCCTCCCAAGTACTCAGTATGGTCTGGCTTCATGACCCGGCTGGCTTTGACCAGACATTAAAATCGATTTTAAAGCGAGAATGACCTCATTCGTACCTGCTTTCAATTTATTTTTTTGAAAACTTCGAAAGTTATAGGAGCTATGAAACTATAGCCTTGTCCGAGATTCAAACCCAAGTTTTTCACTTGCGAGGAAGGAATTTCAACAAATCCAGCACCAGATAGATAAATAAGACTCTAAACTAATGTGTGCTGTAACTTGTAACCTCGCACAGGGATCAGTACCTGTCATACTAAAATTGCGCGAAATTTCCGTTTAAAAAAAATCATATACCAATAGCGTTAAACTACATCGAAAACCTAAAAACTAGGCTTCATTTGGGTTCAAAAGAACTTAATACCGTGTTAAAAACTAAACTACTAAACTACTGCTACTACTAAAGGCCTATTATAAGTAAATTTAACCATTAGAACCATTCAGTTTATCAATAATATGCAAATATTTGTCACATATTCAGTTTTTATTATGAATCAAATTGATCCTAGTTTTCACCTTTTCTATGTGGAGTAGAATATTAGTTGGGCAATCTCCACACAACCACCACCCATAATCGTTTTAATCTTGAGATTGTGATGATAGAAGATCTCAACCAAAGATATTATATTCCATTTCCATACTGGAATATAATGGCCTCCACGTTCTTGTAGATAAGTGAAGACATTACGGCTAAAGTAACTTTTTAAGACTTGGCTTCGATACAAAGTTGTTGTTGTGTTTATTTTTTAGACCATTCATCGGCTTAAAGGTATAATATAAAAAACGTCAAACTCACCAACTGACAATTTATCTCAACTGATTTCACATGACAAATGTACGAAAAGAGTTATTTCTACGACCCCTCCCCAGTCCAGCGCAGCACTTAATCATGAACCGCATCTGAAGCTGACGTAATTTCCAATATAAATTCCAGGAAATTCTTTCCCTTTCTGAGAACGGCTATAGGCCCATACAATCTGATAAAATATTAAGTGGCTATGTATGGATTTTCTGTTTTTATTGTTGTATAGTGGGCTTATTACAATGTTGGAGAGAAATAGCGAAATTAGCATTTCTGTGGTGAAAGTTAAAACGTATCAAGCCCCAACACTTTTCAACTATTACAACCTTATATCAAAGCTAGAAAACAAGATCTCTTAAGTAGTGAACTTGCTTAGAAGATAAGCACACTTGGCTTGCTTTTAATGTTTAAGTATTGAAAATTATCGTATTTCTAGAAGAATATATAGCCTACAATAAGTAGGCCTTTATTTAAGCGAGCGTAGCAAGCGTCTCTCCATTGTACTTTTATGGCATTCGTTCTGTTTTTGTTTTCTTTTTTTTTGTCTCGCGATACCGGTCGAACGGAAAAACCGATCAAGTTGAAATTTAAGGACCATCCACAAGCCTCGATGTGGATTGAACGTCTTTAGTGTTGTAGCAAAATCGTTCTAAAAGGTACAAAGTAACTATAAATAACTACACTAAAAAGTTACTGAAACATATTTTTCCGACCTAGGTGATATTACCTACACCGGTCGAATGTGTCATTAAAAACCGCATCGTCCAAAAATGACTGCGTCAGTTATTGTTGACAATGTAACTGGTGAACATCATACATCGTCTGTTCTGATTACCTCCGTTACTTCGATACGAAAAGTGAACCCACCGTCAACAACGATTTGGCTATTTTTTACTTTTGATCGAAATCAAGGGCTCAGTAACCCTGATCAACGTAAACGTTCTCAATTATAGATCAAAGTCAGGTGGACCTTCACATTTCACATGTTCGTGTACACGCATACAGGTATACAGTGACGTATTGATTCCGTTCAGAAGAAACTAGGTCCCCAAATTCATGTCAGGGACAGAGGCCAATGGCACAAAGTTTACCCGAGAACTACAAAATAAGAATTCATGGTTCATGATGGGGTGTCTTCTGAAATAGGCCACACTCCGGCCACGAAGACCGCTCGGACACTCCGCTCGGGCACCGCTCGGCTAGTTGGATCGATTGGCGAAATACTTCACGGGGAATAATCGTTTTCATCAAGGGTAAACAGTGAACATGCTACTGGTAATTGTTAACATGCTTTGTTTTTACAACCCCCCACCCCTCCGTTCCAAAAATGGCGGCCCCCTAGCGGGCATCCAGAAGGTCGAGGTAGACCATGCAATTAATGTAAATTAAAATGGTCGATGGATTCGCGGTTGTGTTCAACGATATATAATTTGAATCACATAGGCTAGACTGAAGGCAGCCAGTTTGCCATTTAGAAGACATTTTGAATTCGGGCATTGTATGTCATCGGAATATGGTTTATTTCTGGATTCACATAGGCTACTTTAGTCGGTTTTAAAGGTGTGTTTAAATATTGTTTTTATTATGATCCTATTATTCTATTATTTGTTATCTCTTTCGCTTGTAAAACTGATAGGAAAAATAGAATATGCCACCCCTATACAAGTGTTATATTATTTAATTATAATGCCTTTAACGTGTCTCTAAATTTGCAAAGAATGGATAGATTATTGATACATAAAG
The DNA here is from genome assembly GCA_945910005.1 of Isoperla grammatica. Taxonomy (NCBI): domain Eukaryota; kingdom Metazoa; phylum Arthropoda; class Insecta; order Plecoptera; family Perlodidae; genus Isoperla; species Isoperla grammatica. The sequence goes on from OX246741.1 coordinate 13,939,613, forward strand.
ATAATTAATATTATAAAGTTAGGCTAATACTAATGTAGGGCCTAATACTAACATGTGCATCAAGTTTGATGAATGGTATGCCTTAATATTTTACGCAATATTGTTTCGAGCTCATAGTTATCAATGGTTTCACTCCTAGTTATCCTAGTACCACTGTACTAGTTATCAATGGTTTCACTCCTAGTCATCCTAGTTAGTTATCAATGGTTTCACTCCTAGTTATCCTAGCCATAGTTATCCTAGTCATAGTTATCAATGGTTTCACTCCTAGTTATCCTAGTCCTAGTTATCAATGGTTTCACTCAAGTGTAGCTATTAGCTAGGGACATGTTAAGCGTTACGTCGCGTGAGATACGATGCTAGAAACAGTAAGGAGAGTTGACCTACGACGTACACTCAACCTTAATAATATAACTCGGCAATTTAGACGTTTGATAAAGATGATTACATATTTAACAAACAAACAATATAAGAATATAAAAAACTAAAAAAATCACAAATGTTTTTCTTGAAATTACTTTAAAACTTCATATTACAAATTTGTTTATTTAGATGAACATAACCTCAATAGTTTTTTTTTATCTGACCACTCTTGTGTTTTAACTTATTACTTATCACAGTTAAATTAGAAATACTTAACCGAAGGAGTTCGATTATTTTCTATCGTAATAAGTAGATAATGAAGATAACATCATTACAATATGTAATTTAATGAGTTGTGTTGACGGTTTGGCCAGAGCCAAATATGCCATTTCCGGTCTTTACAAAGTCCTCCCTCACAGCTGATTGTGCAACTAGTATTGATTGTGTGTTCCAACTTATATAATCGTACTTACTTGAAAAACGGATCACTACCAAAATCGTAACCGAAAAACGCCATAATAATCAGTTGAAAATAAATACAGTTTCCATCGAAGAGCAGAACAACACCGCTAGAACATTTGCCTATCGACGTCCATCGGGCGGCCATGCGTGTTGGTGCGTAACCAAGACAACGCATGCGCACGTGACGTCAGAGCCCACGGACGGAAGCCCGAACGAGCTTTTCTGCGATATACTTCGACATCGCATGTCGATCGATCGAAAGGGGTATTGCCCTCCATCCATCGCAATGGTACGCGCGATTCATCCATCACAATTCATAATAAATAAACCACGATGCGTTTTTTTGTTTTTCTTTTATGAATTTCATATACAATCATCTCATTTATTTCGAAAAATCAAAAAGAGATTTCCACGAAGAAAAAAATAAAACGAGTCCTCTAACAAGTCTTCAACAACACTCCCGAAAACTCACGAACAATCAAAACTTGAAACACGGAAGAAAGAAATCTGATGTATATATTATAATCTTAGTGGGGCATCTGGAGACATATTTCTAGAGTGGGAAATTAAATCTCAAAACAAATCACGCACTTCTTGTGTGTGCGTTATGTACTGTATGTACGGGCGTGTGTGGGGGCCGGTAGTGTTTATGTTATGTACTATATATGCTGACTTGTGTATGTTATGTACTGTATGCACTGGCGTCTGTGTACATTATGTACCGTATGTATTGGCATGTGTGTTGATGTGTGTGCGTTATGTACTGTATGTACTGGCGTGTGAAGGGGTAGTGTGTATGTTATGTACTATATGTTTGGACGCCTGCGTAGTGAGTATGTTATTGTTATGTACTATATATGCTGACGTGTGTATGTTATGTACTGTATGTACTGTTGTGTGTGCTGACGTGTGTAAGTTACGTTCTGTACGTACTGGTGTATGTGGGCATTATCTACTGTATGTGCTGTATGTGCTGTACTACTGTACTATACTGTATGTGCTGTAAGTGCAATAGCTGATGTTTTTTATGTGTTAACCTATATTCTTTATCTATACTGATTAACTTGGTAAAGTTCAATAATGTAAGCCTTATGGTACGTTTACAGCTACGCGTTGCGAGTGAAGCGAAGGGGCGAGCTCCAATCAGTGGCCGAGTTTGCGTGAAACTATTAACTTCTTTGCGTGAAACTCGGCCGCTGATTGAAGCTCGCGCCCTCGCTTCGCTCGCAACGCGTAGCTGTAAACGTACCATTAGTCTTAATATAAAAGATGTGTTTCAAACAATATAATTTTGTTAAAGAAACAAGGCAAAATAAATAAATACAAATAAATAAATAGTGTTTTATTTATTTATTTCCTCTTCCTCTTTTTGTACATTACACATTTGCATTTTTTGGGATTTTTATGTGTACATTATGTACTGAATGTGCTGACATGTGTGCTGACGTGTGTATGTTATTTACTATATGTGCTGGAGTGCCAAGGCGGACGATGACCCAATGGAATCAATACGACGGCTGGAGTGGTGTGTGCATAATTAAGAACCAGTCGTTACGCTCTTAGATAGACGCGTTGTTAAACGACGCTGCCATTCAAGCCATGACAGTGACACCGGAACAAGTAGAATATAGATTGACACTCACTGTGATAGCCCCCCCCCCCCCCCCTCGTTGGGGTCCGATCATTAAAACACTGGCTAGAGTTACGGTAGGTATTATTAATGAATGCCACGAAGCGTAGTCGGGTAAACTGGCGGGTAAACTCGAAGCAAGCTCGGAATTCGATCGACGCCGAATTCTTTCTTGGGAAATAAATGAGCAACGTTCCGTGGAATAAATACAATCAGATTGAGCCGCCATTGAAAAGTTTCGTTGTGTTTCAAGTTGAACGGAAGAGAACAGGATGTGGTTTATAAATCAGCTCAAAGAATAATTGTGAATGTGTAATAAGTCATTGTTGTGCTTATTGGAACGCACACGCACACATGCAAGCATGTGATGTTATGGTAAATTTAGCAGTTTTCTTTGACTGAGACTTGGTCCCAAGACCTTTGTAATTTACTTAGTGCCAGCGCAGCTGCTATGAACCCATAAAAAAAAATATTTATAAATAATAAAAAATGTATGTTATTTTTATTACTATCTAACTTTTAAAAATGTTTTGTGATTATTATTAGATCGTACCCATTGATCTTGCAAGCTTAATCTTATTTACTTAGTAATTAGTATTTATTGTAGGCTTTATTATAAAGCTGTGTCACCTTTTTTATGTAAATTTAATACTATAGTGCTTACTCTCGATGCAACCAGCACTCAAAGAACCGTCGCTTATTGTGGAAGAATATTTTCATTATCACCCCCCCCCCCCCCCCCTCCCCAGGCTCGCTACGTACCCATAAAGAAAACTCAAAAGACGCATGGGTGGTTCATGAAAGAAAATTTGTACTGTGTTATTCGAGGCCCCCCCACCCCTCCATTTAAAAGCCACGTGATTTGGCATTGCCAATTGCAATCTCCAACCACGTGTTTGTAATAGCCACTCAAAATCCACGTGTGTGTTTACAGTAATTATGTACCAGTACTTCACTTAAGAATACTACATTATATCTTTACATTTCCATTTTTGTGTTAACAACTATGTGTTGTCACATTACGCAACTAACATTCTAAATACGTCTTATAAGATATAACTACTGCTTTGGTATTGTACCATGCACTCTCTTACACTTGTTGAGTATGGCTGCCAATTCAATTCAATTTTTTGTTATTTTCCTGTCCTATAACAGGACAGGAAAATATTCAACCACGTAGGGTTATGGGCATGCCCGTACCCTCTTTAGCCTACAGGTGCATACAATTACAAAGTTAAAAGTTACAAAGTTAAATACATGGAGAGGAAGTTATAGTATGACATTGATCGGTAATGACTATTTGGACTTCTGTCTGAAGGATATAAGGTTATAGGGCGAGTTATTATGTCTAGCATGTCTTTGTGGTTGTCGTTAATAATATCAAAATATTTCAGATGAAGGTGATGAATGCGGTTTGAGATACCTATTTGATACTGATTGTAGGGCCTAATTACAGTGTCCTTGAAAATACAGCTATATGTTATTTTTCTTCTTTCCCAAACGCCACATGTAGACTACCTTTATCGACCGCTTGTTTTACCGGCCATTGTCGCTCCCTATTTTACAGAATAGCTATACAATCATGAGTTTTATTGTTTTCATCATATCAAGAGATGATATCATGTTATATAAAAGATATTATTAATATTAACCTCCTGCATTCTAAATAAACATGAGGTTCAAACCCCGTGTTAGAAGACATACATGATTTTCAGCACAAAAAGACTCGAAATAATGACATGTGAGTTTATGGGTACAAAGAATGTCGATGGAACATACTAAAAATTGTGGCTGTGTCCGTTATTCTGAGATTTAGAGTAGTTGTCAAAGTATTGGACCAACCGTAACATACAAATTACTTATGTTTCTGTAAATGAATATCGAATTTGTAAAGTTTTTTGTTAGTGGTACTGGTATCTCTTGTCTCGTTACCATGGTGTTTGTGTGCATGTTCGTATACAAATAACAACATATTTATCCTGTTATGAGCGGTCTGGTTGGATCAGAAACCAACCTACCACCTAGTTCTAAACTATGTCGCAAACCATCTTCATTTCTCTTTATCCATTCGTTCTATCCTATTACCGATAGTTATCACTTATCACATTCCTCTAATTCAGAGCTTAAACTCTCTCCAGCTTACCTCGTGGCTTCCTACCTTCATCATCTCCAAAAAGAAACACACAATTTAAAAACCGTATTCGCCCATATACTATTCCCAACGATTATACTCTCATAACGATTTCAGATCTTGATCTACTGCTACTTTCATGCACGCTATTGCAATAAAAATAAAAAGATTCCTTTCTTTCACATTCATTCGTAAAAGAAGTCTTTCGAACAAGTCTAATTAGGTACACCCACTGTGTTATGAATTTCCAGGCATCCAACCAAGGATTGTAAATTATCCCTAGAATGGACCGGTTTCAAGTGGATGATAGGAACTAGAAAATGAAATGAAGTTGGTACTATTGGAAAGCATGAGACTATAACTCTACTCACCAGGGCATGTTCCACATGGGGCACGGCCCCCTCAGCGTCCCCCTCAGGGGTAGCGTCACCTCGAACTCCACCTCCATGTCGGGGTGCCCGCCCCCGCCCCCACCCCCACCCCCCTCGTTGTCGCCGCTCATGGTGTGCAGGCGAGCGACCTAGATCCTCTGACCGCTGGTCAAACACTGGCGGTGAAACGCTGGCCGAGGGGTATTCCTACCGCGCATGCGTACTGAGAGCGGCGCTGACCGTAGGGGACAGTCGGCACGCGACAGCTTTCTTACCCCCCCGCCTTCCCCCCCCCCCCCCCCGTCGGTCACGCTCGGTCAGTGCGTTCAACAATGAAAGTGAAGCCACTCAATAATATAACGTGATATTTATTTGTTTGTTATTAGACTTCTCAAAATCCAATTCATACAAACACTTGTTTGATGAAAAGATTTGTGTTTATGTAAAGACTTCGGCAATGTAAACCCGCGCATTCGAGTACGGTTTATATTCTCAAGGACATGCCCTAGATTTGTTAAAATTTTCTATGTAGGTGCTATTATATTTATGTTACGAGGGTAATTGGGACTATGATTAATAGATGTGGTAAGTTAAGAGACATTCTACGTCATACCGTCCCCTATTATATAAATAGGACCAACGGGCAATACACCTACTTGAAAATGTTTGATATTGACCTCAATATCTCATTTCATGCAACTATTTATAGTATCATTATTGTGTGAGGATGACTTACGAATTATGGTGGGTACGGCATGAGGAAAGAGGAGATGTGTATTGAAACAATGGATACAATCAAATAGATGTACTAACATATAAATACGGGACAGAAAAACTACGCATCATGGCAAATTGTACTAACCAACGTTTACCTATACAAGAAGACAAATCTGGACTATGGGCGATGGTGGATAAGGAACTGTAAAGGATAGGCCTAGCGCTTCTTTGTGTAAGCCTCAACAATTAAAATATTCAACAATTGACAGCTGAACATCATACGTGCATAATTTTATTTTGTTGACTCCAGTTGAATCACATCTCTTTTTGTGTGGTCCGAAGTCCACCATCAGAGATCAGAGCAATGAAACTTGAAGTTGAAATATTTTTGGTGGAAGCGCCGGGTCGAGTATCTGGTATGAAAGAGAGTGAAGACAGCTGTTTCAAGTGTTCACCAATAAAACCAATTAACTATTTGCAGTATTATCTTGAAAAGAGAAATCTTTATTCAATATTTTGTTATAAAGTTTTCAAAGCAGAAGGTTTCAAGTTTACATTTTGTATTTTTAAACTAAAAAATACGATATATTCTGCGTTGGGATAAAAATTAGAGCAGTTCCGACGTTTGACAGAATACAGACGTCTCGTATTCAGTCAGATTCAATGGTACCAAGACGTTTGTACAAATTAAATTAACGTATTGTTTATAAATTTTTGATTTCATTGCACGTTTTTAAGATCGGGCGTTATTCATAAAAACAACCCTTTTAGAGATACACGAAACCCTTCATCTACTTTTGTTTATGAAACCCAACACATTGTCCCAAATTGAATTATTGTCTTACATAGCAGAAACAACTAAATTATCCTGCTAAGCCATTGTTTAAGTTCTCATTAAAAAAAAAGCGCGTACACACGGCGGATTTTGGCCTCACGACGATCTCAAGGCGGTCGGACGGATGGACTGATCGGATGAAAATTTGATGGAAATCTCTCGTGTGTACAGACACTGGCGGTCTTGAGGCGATCGTACGACGATCCGTTCCAATCTCTGCCTGGTCAGTATTTTTAGCTGCGTACACACGGCGGATTTTGGCCTCACGACGGTCGTACGACCGCCTTGAGATCGTCGTAAGGCCAAAATCCGCCGTGTGTACGCAGCTTTATACAGTGAGACAGACAATATTGTCACAGTGCTTTCTCCAATGACAATTATGTCTGATTATTGGCTCGTTGCGTGGTAATGACTAATGAGTGTACACGGCACACGAAGGACTTAGCGCATGCGCACAGGTGTGATATGAGCTTCTAGCGAGCTCCGATAGAGGTGGCCATCAGTGAATAATGCAGGGTTTGTAATTCGGGAGGGTTTCTGTATGGCCCACCAGGTTGGTAATCCTGATTTAGTTTTCCTCGCCCATTAGGTGATAGCTGGGTTTGTGTCATTTCAAACACTTAAGATATTTCATCCAATTATCAGAATACTATATTATCCTTATATAAATTAATTGATTTAATGTCTAAACTATTCATGTTATAAACTGTTTGTAGTTGATTACATACGCACATGATTTGATATAAGGTTTACTACAATAATATGTTATTTTTATAACATAGAATTACGTTTGTATATTTGAAACTTCAAACGAACATGTAGGCCTACGTGTAATGAAAACGGAGTGTAGGCTAGGTTTTATACTTGCAAGTTAGATGAGTAGGCTATTGTGCAAAATGCAGCACCTAGATAGTCGAGAAATCCGTCATTTATGTTATTTCAATTGCAAGTTTATTAAATAATTAAATACTTACACTTTAAGTGTTTTTTTTTTTTTAGTGTATAACTACGCTAGTACAAATATTACGAAAATGTTAGCACAGATAACTAATTAACTTATCTGTGATGTTAGTAATGCATAAAGAAAGTACACGTACTTAGTATTAAATTATCACGAGACTATAACATTCAAAACAACGCAATTCAATTATTTTACAAAATAATATAAATTGCAATATAAAATGTAGTTTGGTATGTTCTCCGAATCATTGGGTTAGCGATGGATTTAGTCATCAAAACAGTCGGAGTATGTGCAGTGTTTTTGTTTTTTTGATAGAGGTGCAGGTGGTGGATGGGTGTATATTTAAAATGTGAGTATAGCTATTTCAATTCATCTTGATGACGATTTTTGGGTATGTTTCTAATAATTACGCAATGTAGAGTAGATTATCGCTCGGATTATCGTGATACCGTCTGTACGTTAAGAATATAAAAACTCTACATGATGTTTATATCTTTGACCCATTTCAATTTCTTAGACCGTGACAACATCAAACATTTTTAACAGTTATTTATCTCAATGTTCACAAAAAATATAAAAAGTCTGGTTATTTCCAGGAAACAAAATGCACCGGCCCTATAATAATGCACAATCACCCTAGATCGAAATCATTTAAACATTATTTATTAACGTTCACATGTGAGGGCCTACTGCAGCGTAAACAAATAGCACGGAAATGTTTACCTCGTGAAAATTAAAAAAGTTGTTGACAATCTACACCATGCAACATATTTTATGCTCCAAAACTTCTTATCAGTTCCCTCCCCTCTCCCCCCCCTCTTGCCCACATGGAACACAAAAACACGTTCGAAACGAATCCATATCACTTCTATATAATACGATAGTGCAGCATAATTGCATGACTTCACAGCCAGAAATGATATACTTGCACCTATACGTACGACACACACACAACACGCCATTTGCCGATATGATTCACCACAAAAAACAGACGTTCTAATGAATATTACCAATGGAATGGACTCGTCCAGTTTGTGCAGGGGTCACGAGAGGTCATGCAGACTGTTGAATATGCAAGGCGGTGAAAGAACAATCAAGAGGGCGCAAAGGCATGGGGGATTTATTACACATCGGACGTGGTCGCGAGGGATGAAAGGGTTGGTTGATTGTATGGGGTTGATTAGGCGATAAGGTTGATGGGGTAAGGTCTGCGCATGCGTGGGTATCTCAGTCACAGGCAATCACGCGTGTTTTCTCAAACTCGTGCATCCCCCCCTCCGCCCCCTCCCCCCCCCCCACCATGAAATCAATTCAATGTTCGAAGTGATGGGTGAGACTGACAGGATAAATCGTAAAAAAAAGAAAATCAAATGTTTATGGGTAACCTGGAACCCCACATATATAAAATATCCCAGTTGGAGTAAACTTGTATTACTATTGCTATTTCTCCATATACAAATACAAATACATAAATATATATGTTTGTTTCCACGTGGCCTTGTATTTTCAGTGGCAAGAGCACCGGTACGTAGAACCGGATGACCTGGGTTCGATCCGCAGTGTTGGTAAACTTTTATTACGATTTCTATTTCTCTATAAGAAAAATCTATTCAATTACTTGCCGACTTCTGGAAACTGCACATGACAAAACAAATGGAATGTAGTAAATTTAAATGAAAGATTTGTAAAAATATTAATAAAATGATAGCTTGTGCGAAGAGATCAGTGAATGTGTGTCAGAGTGAGATTATTATTTATTAACATGAGAATGTAACACTTATGATTTGTTTCCAAAACATGATGAAGTCGTGAAATAATTGCTGCTGTCTATGCATAATATAATATTTAATACCATACGAATTATTATTTATTCATAATTGACTCTTGTATACATCTGCATAGTTTATATATGGCGCAATTATAAAATTCGTGTCATGTAACACAAAAAATGCGGAAGTTGAAGTGTCGAAGTTTTCTGGGACTGCGACCCAGTTTCGTAGATGTCTACGCGTGTTAACCATGCAAGTGCAACTGGCCCACGGAATTACGGCGTCCACTAACCGAATATGACGTGTCACTGAATTAATAATGTCCTATGCTCACTGGTCAATCAACCTGAAATCATTGTGACCAGCACGTGGGTCACAAAATACGAAACCGTCACGATATGTGTTGGGTACAAAGAAAGGGCGGATTGAACAAAGAACGCGTTTCGGTGATTGGGTGTAAGAACACGTGACTTTGGTAGGAACGTGTGGTTTCACCGCTGGATACATTTTTGGTAAAATAAAAAATACTCAAGGATGTAAATGTGAATCTAACTTTGCAGCAGGAAACAGAAATTGAGCCGTAACTTGTGGCTGAAATGACTCGAAAGTATGAGTCACAATAGGCTGCCGACTATGGTGCAATCCTACTGTCCAGACGACTTAAGTAACACGCTATAGATGAAAACACTCATAAGGGTATGGAATGTCTTGATGACGCGGTAAACAGTGTTAAAAGTTTATAAAATAAGAAAGCTTGTATGATTGGGTGTAGTGAAGAATAAGGTCGGAAGAGAGGAGAGAAGAATAATTGTTTACTTGCTGGAAACGTGATTATACCCATCCATATCGGGGCAAAGTCGTGAAGATTTAGTAAATACTAAAATGGTTAAATAATGTTTTTCGAGAAGAGACGTCATGTTTGAGTCAAAATGAGATCGATAATGAAAACAATTTTGATAAAAATTCACTAAACTTAACAAAATATAAAAAAATGGAATTGAATAAAAGTTGTTCTAAACCCGGAATTAGTTGTAGATTACTGCCCACAGATTCACGAACATCACACTTATTAAGTCAAATATAAGTTAAGAAGTTTATAGTCTTTGTATGTGAAGGAAATTCTAAGGTCGTTATCACAATTTTTGGGACTTAAATGTCTTAACAATCTCAAAGCAAGTCGAGCGAACGTTCAGAGAAAATCTCTGCTTGAACTGTTCGAAGAATATCGAGACTTCAATTTGGTGTAAATTTTGTTTTACTTGAGTCAAAGACTGTTCACTGTGTTTAGTAATGCTGTGATCCACATATTTGTCAGCAGACGTGAAGAAAAATATTTAATAACATCAGAAATTTAATAAAAGTGTGTAGAATTGAATCGCTGCGTGAAGTAAATAGTAAAAAGCCACCCCCTTACCAACCTAACAACCTAAAAATATCAACATAGTAACCTACCTCATGTTGGTAAGACTGGCGTATTGGTCTAGTGTGATGTTGTCTACACGAATACTTCCTGACTACTGAGCTACCTACAGTAATTTGTAGCATAGGAACAGAACCCCTAATCGCAAATACGGTAAGTCGGCGTCATTCTTAAAGCCACTAATTAATAACTTCGATTCTATTGTTTGTCTAGAGCGTTATTGTCTCCGTTATTTACGTTGCTAAAACCTACGACAACAAAACACTGATAACACCCAACTAATCTCTACGACAGTAACACTCACAGTGCTTAATTTGTAATGGAGCGCGGGTATACGCAGTATACCCACCTATTTTCGTGGGTATACGCAGTATACCCACCTTTTTTCATGAATTATTAGGTACGCAACACTCAAATTTTGGCTAACATAATATAAAAAACAAAAATAATTTGTGTGTTTATATTATGTTGTTATTCGTTGGATTTCGGTATAACTTGATCTCATTCTCATCAATCTTCTTGCTGGTGTTTTTCTACTTTTAACCGACGAAAACAAAATATAAAAAAATAAAAAATAAATAAAAAAAATAAATATAAAAAACAGTAATAATTTGTGTGTTTATATTATGTTGTTATTCGTTGGATTTCGGTATAACTTGATCTCATTCTCATCAATCTTCTTGCTGGTGTTTTTTTTACTTTTAACCGACGAAAACTACAGTATTTTGGTAGTGCATTCAGTCTGCTATGTTTTTTCTAAAACGCACCAAATGCCTTTTAAAAACCTGATTAAAAAAATTTCGCCTGCGGCGCTGTTTCTTGGGGGGCCACAGCCTCCCAAACCCCCCGTGCCAGGCCTGGATCAAAAGTTTGCCCGGCCTGGATTTTTTCCCCAGTCCGCCCAGCTGGTCTGAAACACGTTTTGAGGTGATATCTTGTCATAAACATGAATACAACGGATAAACATTTCTGCTATTGTTAGGTTGTTCCTCTTGGAAATGAATTGTTGCCAGTTGACACATAAAATTACTGTATAACTACTTCAATAACTGATATTTTATAATATATGACTGTATCTGCTTTTAATCATTTAATGGTAAACTTACAGGACAATTAAAATAACGATTAGCTTTTGAAGACGAATAAAATTGTATCAAATGCAACCCAAAACTCCGAATCCAATTCCAGATTACGAGCCCAGAAGCTGAATTGGTAAGCGGGATGGGGGGGGGGGGGGGCAATTTCCCACCGAGACATCAATTTTTATCACGAGCACATTGTAACATGAAACTATGATGCGTATACCCACCTTTTTCCTTACAAATTAACCACTGAACACTCACAACATAACAGTGCGAGGGTTGTAACAAATAACAATCATATCTGAAGTGACAAAATGTGGCCTACTTACCATAATTATATTTAACGTTTACCTAATAGCTGAGTAGTTACGATCCACATTGTTCTAAATCGTTCTATTCATTAACCGGTTAAATAGTTAATTTCCTTGTTGTCTTTAGTGAAACATTCAAAAGTACATCTAATAGTTAATTTTCAAAATTGATCCAGAAGTAGGACCCTACGGAGCTAATTACGGTATTCGTCAATAACAATAATGCACAACACCTTGACATAACATTTAAAACTAGTTTTTATGGTTGTACATTGTTGTCATTGACGATTTAGAAGTGTCCCAGATCAATTTTGAAAATCATCTATTGACAACCTTACAAAAATGTAAATACTTTTTGAAAGATTGTATTTTTTTTAAGATTATCATAAAATCTTTTAAAATTTTTTTAGTTATTCTTTACCTTTTGACATGATAAGCCCTTAGAAACGAACAACGTGTTGCTGTCAACATTAAGTTCTATTGCCCAACATTTTCTTTGAATATAATTATGACGTCGTTTGATACCCAAAGTGTGTAAACAAAGTCCACTATTACCATTACTATTATTATTTGTATTATTATTCAATTAAAATTGTCTGATTCTGTCTTCACTTCCAACTACAAGAATCATTTAAGACGTATAGAACAAAGCAAGACAAAATGGCTGTGTGCCTATGCGTGTGCGTATGCGTGTAAGAATGATCGTGTGTTTGCATGCCGTGCCGTTTTCACTTCTTACAAGGATGAATCGTTAGTCACGTTCCTAAGACTTCAATTAAGGTAATAATCGCTTTATATCGTGTTTGGTTACGTTAGTTACCTCTCAAATAATGCCCGAATAAAGGAAGCACTAACATCAGCAAACCTCGTAATACGGAGCTACTCTTGTTTCAGACCAACATCAAGGACAAGGACAGTCATGTTAATGTGAACTTAGCACCAAAACATGTCAGGAAACCCGCCTTGTGGTTGTAAGACAACCTGCCACCCCATTGGTTCCCATTTCCCGCGCCTGACTCTTGCCCCACCCCCAGTAGAATGTTTAGTTAATTAAGTTATCTTTAGGTTTCATTATAACGCACTAGGAATATTAATTGTAGACCCTATTTTATAATTATGTTAGCATTAAGAGGTATCAACAGATGTATTGTAATTTAAACATTGTGGAAGCGTGTTTCCAAATGGCGGGGGGTTCGAGGCTAACCCGCCAGTGGTCAACGTGAGGGGGCTGCTTCGGCGGACAGTGGGAGTGTGGAGGCCCTCGAGGACGGACGTCTCTCGTAGGGTTTACCGAACGGTCACCGTGGGTTTGGTGGAACTGTGTTCCACCTTCACGTGTTCGCGACTGTGTCGCGATACCCACAAAGTAACTGTGTAGTGTTTTCTGATAAGAGCTGTGTCTCGTAGACACAAAGTAACTGTGTAGTGTTTTCTGATAAGAACTGTGTCTCGTAGACACAAAGTAACTGTGTAGTGTTTTCTGATAAGAGCTGTGTCTCGTAGACACAAAGTAACTGTGTAGTGTACTCTGATAAGAGCGGTGTCTCGTAGACACAAAGTAACTGTGTAGTGTTTTCTGATAAGAGCTGTGTCCTGTGTCTCGTAGACACTAAGTAACTGTGTGGTGTTTTCTGATAAGAACTGTGTCCGCGCGTGATTTGTAATCGGGTGTCTTCGGCGCGGTGCGTGCATCGAACTAAGGACCGGCTGCAGGCGGCGACCACCAAAGGACTGCCTACCGCCTCGAGAGAGCTTCCACCGTGGGACCCTGCGGCTTCCCGGTAGCCTAGTTTTCTACGGTCGCCGGACACTGTCAACAAAGAGTTGAGTACCCCTTCTGGGGCAGGACCATAATACATAATATAGAATAGACTTGACCAGCGTACCTATTTAATTCGTGTAGTATTAACATTTACATCTTGTGTAAACCAGTATAACAGCTGATCCGTATCTTTATTTGCATAAATTCATAGTCTAGAAAATAACTAATTGTATGTTTTGTAACAACCCTGTCCCCCTTCTATCCAAGGTTTGACCTCACCACTTTTGACCCATCACATCTGGCGCCCAACGTGATCTTGGCTATAGACAGTGGGATACAGGACCTAGGACAATGGGTGTATACTTTACAGTTTAGATTTCGTGAGTGAGAAACCCTGTTTAATGCTGTAGTCAATGCATGGTGCTGACGCGCACAGGTAAAGGAGGCTATCCGTCAGTAGTACAACAGTCCACCATGACCGAGATGGATAAGCTTGCAAATTTAATCGAGTCCTTAAGGACCGATGTCCAGGGATACCGCCAGGATACGGCTACGCAAGCCGACCAATTAGTCACCCAGCTTACGGCATTTAAATCGGACTGTACAGAACAAATAGGCGCAATCCGTAACGAGGTAACTCAGGCGTCTAGCCAGCTAGCAACACTCGGGAACACCGTGCAGAGTCTTACCTCACAAGTTAACGCGTTGGAATCGCGACAGGAGGCGGGCGCCTTATCACACGAGGACGCGGGTACTCGCATGCCCCTCGGCTGGGGGGCGGACCCCAGATCGCAGGCTCCACTACCCGTGTTTGATGGGCCTGAGTGTAAGACCCACCCAATTGAGTTTCTCAAGGAGATAGAATCTTCCTTTGCGTTATCACGCACCCCACCACAGTTTCAAGTTAGGTTGGCAACGGGACAGTTGCGAGGAACGGCCAAACGCTGGGGCGAGGTGTTCTCGGACCGTTTCCGTACGTTTGCAGAATTTAAGACCATGTTCCTTGGGGAGTATTGGGGCGCCACACAACAAAGGAATGTGCGCTTTGAGTTGTATCATGGCAAGTGCCCTCAGCGGTATGAGACGTCCATGGCTGAATACTTTCTACTAATCCTCTCTAAGGCGCGACACCTGACACCCACAATACCGGACGAAGACTTGATAGACGCCATAACAAACCATTTTAGACCGGAAGTAGCTGTCACCATACTTGCAGCGGGAAATCATTCCATAGACGAGGCTCTAACATTCTTTCATAAACTCGACGAAACGAACAAGCGTAAGCTAAATGACCCATATGTACCCAAACAAACACAACCAGACAATAGACAAAATTGCAATAACAGTAACTGGCGTTCGACAGGCTACAATAAACAGCTGGATAGCAACACGGAGAAGCGTTATTCACAGCCATACGCGACCGCCGGGAATAACAACGCGCGCACCCCCACCAACACGCAGTGGCGCACCGACCATGGGGGCAATCGTGACAATTCCAACTACCCCCCTCGCAATAGAGACAGCGGGCATCGCCCAGAGAACCGCAACATACGATCTTTGGAATTCGAAGAAGACATAGGACCGCGGGAGGACGATGCAGATTGCGAGATAGTTGAACAAGAATCGATTACAGAGCGAGAAGTCCGCCACATTTCAATGGAGGATAGCGGTGAACTACTGTCAGACGACGATAATAACCCTACCGTGCCGACCGGGAAATCACCGGAGATAGAAGGATTATTCCAACACACGATAAAAGCTCCTATACTTATAGACTCGGGAAGCGAGATATCATGTGTTTCGAACGAGTTCTTTACATACATATGCGAGAACACTGAAAACCTCCCCGTGTCACCTACACCCGCCATAAAGGTGTTAGGCGCAATTGGAACTACAAGTAACCTTGCTTCCAAACAAGTATTGTTGGACGTGGCATTGGGAGATTGGAAGGGCGAAGTAGTTTGCGTCGTAGTACCAGGGTTGTCACGGCAGGTAATCTTTGGCGCAGATTGGCTGTTGACTACAAAAGCCAAAATCGATTTTGAAGAATCGACACTTCGGATCACGGATGGTGACAAGTTAATTATTCAACATTTTCTTACCACCGTACCCACACCGGCCCGACAGTGTCTAGTCTCACGTCTCCAACTCGACGAGTGTTCAGACATCACGCCACCACGAACACACATAATAGATTCAAAAGACACCCACCTTACTACATCTCACAAAGAATCACATACCTTACCGAGGGCTGGCGGACAGCGGTCGAAGAATACACCAACCAAACAAACACTGAAAGATTATGTTGACGACCTAACGGGACTCACGAGGGACCAACAGCAATCAATGCTCGCACCCCGTCAACGTCACAAAGAAGTCTTCTCTGACGTACCAGGTTTGACAACAATGTATGAGCACACTGTTGAACTAAAAGACGATACACCTTTCAAACACAAAACATTTCCAATCCCCCACGCTCATAGACAGGCGGTGAAGGGACAGATCGACCAAATGCCAAAGAAGGGCGACGTGGCCTTCCACGAAAAACTCAAAACGGTCAACGACAGGTTGTTGTCCCGCGCCAAGAGACGCAAACAAAGACATGACCTCGAAACACCGCAACCACCCTTGACGGCCAGCGAATGGGTGTTGTTGAAGGACAATAACGTGTCTTCCGCAGTCAACAAGACAGTGGAAAAGTTCTTCTTGTTGTTCAAGGGACCTCATAAAATTCGCCGCCAAGTCGTATCGAACGCGTACGAGCTCGAGGATCTGACTGGGAAAGGCCTAAAGGGAACTTATAACATCAAGAGTCGTTACTTAAAACACTCAGCAGTTCGCCTACGTCGACACTTCGAGTATTTTAAGTGGGGGGCTGTAAGACAACCTGCCACCCCATTGGTTCCCATTTCCCGCGCCTGACTCTTGCCCCACCCCCAGTAGAATGTTTAGTTAATTAAGTTATCTTTAGGTTTCATTATAACGCACTAGGAATATTAATTGTAGACCCTATTTTGTAATTATGTTAGCATTAAGAGGTATCAACAGATGTATTGTAATTTAAACATTGTGGAAGCGTGTTTCCAAATGGCGGGGGGTTCGAGGCTAACCCGCCAGTGGTCAACGTGAGGGGGCTGCTTCGGCGGACAGTGGGAGTGTGGAGGCCCTCGAGGACGGACGTCTCTCGTAGGGTTTACCGAACGGTCACCGTGGGTTTGGTGGAACTGTGTTCCACCTTCACGTGTTCGCGACTGTGTCGCGATACCCACAAAGTAACTGTGTAGTGTTTTCTGATAAGAGCTGTGTCTCGTAGACACAAAGTAACTGTGTAGTGTTTTCTGATAAGAACTGTGTCTCGTAGACACAAAGTAACTGTGTAGTGTTTTCTGATAAGAGCTGTGTCTCGTAGACACAAAGTAACTGTGTAGTGTACTCTGATAAGAGCGGTGTCTCGTAGACACAAAGTAACTGTGTAGTGTTTTCTGATAAGAGCTGTGTCCTGTGTCTCGTAGACACTAAGTAACTGTGTGGTGTTTTCTGATAAGAACTGTGTCCGCGCGTGATTTGTAATCGGGTGTCTTCGGCGCGGTGCGTGCATCGAACTAAGGACCGGCTGCAGGCGGCGACCACCAAAGGACTGCCTACCGCCTCGAGAGAGCTTCCACCGTGGGACCCTGCGGCTTCCCGGTAGCCTAGTTTTCTACGGTCGCCGGACACTGTCAACAAAGAGTTGAGTACCCCTTTCTGGGGCAGGACCATAATACATAATATAGAATAGACTTGACCAGCGTACCTATTTAATTCGTGTAGTATTAACATTTACATCTTGTGTAAACCAGTATAACAGCTGATCCGTATCTTTATTTGCATAAATTCATAGTCTAGAAAATAACTAATTGTATGTTTTGTAACAACCCTGTCCCCCTTCTATCCAAGGTTTGACCTCACCACTTTTGACCCATCACATGGTCAGAGGGAGGAATGAATGTGAAACTAGCAACGAGGACATAATCAAGTGAAAACCTAGAACTAAGTTAAAG
Source organism: Isoperla grammatica (assembly GCA_945910005.1). NCBI lineage: Eukaryota > Metazoa > Arthropoda > Insecta > Plecoptera > Perlodidae > Isoperla > Isoperla grammatica. The sequence continues at coordinate 13,957,467 of OX246741.1, forward strand.
TACCAATCACCGGGTCAAGGCTGGTCCACACAGATTTTGAAGACATAATGCATAAGGTTTTAAGACGTTGTTTTAAGAACAACAATTAAAACAACGTCTTAAAACTAAAACTTTGTGTGAACGCCAGCCCGTGTTTCCTATGATCCAACTTTACGACTACGCGTTAAACCCTAAATCGTATGTCTTAAAAATCTGTGTGGACCAGCCTTTAAGTATAATCCTAGCACTAAGTTTAAGTACTAAGTACACTAACGAATTCAAGTGTGTAATACAAGCACCAATAACGGAGGAAAGTGGTCGACATAAAGTGTGAATCTAGCCCCAAGAAAGCCATCCGGAATAGTATGAATGTAACACCAAAGATCATATAAAGTGTGAATCTAGCCCCAAGAAGGCCATCTTCTCACCTGACTGCCGGCAGGAAAGGCTGCGGTCGGAATAGTGTGAACCTAGCATCAAGGACCACATAAAGTGTGAATCTAACCCTAAGAAGGCAATCTTGCAAGAAGGGCTGCGGTCGGAATAGTGTGCACTTAGCACCAAAAACCACATAAAGTGTGAATCTAGCCCCAAGAATGCATGTTTTCTCACCTGACTGCCGGCAGGAAGGGCTGCGGACGGAATATAGTGTGAACCTAGCACCAAGGACCACATAAAGTGTGAATCTAACCCTAAGAAGGCAATCTTGCAAGAAGGGCTGCGGTCGGAATAGTGTGCACTTAGCACCAAAAACCACATAAAGTGTGAACCTAGCCCCAAGAAGGCCTATCTTCTCACCTGACTGCCGGCAGGAAGGGCTGCGGACGGAATAGTGTGAAGCTAGCACCAAGGACCACATAAAGTGTGAATCTAGCCCCAAGAATGCATGTTATCTCACCTGACTGCCGGCAGGAAGGGCTGCGGACGGAATATGGACCGAGTACCGTGGAGAACCATCTTCTCCTGTGTCCGAATCATCTCTTGCTCTCGTTGTGAGACCACGTGGGGTGGCATCGTGTAGTATTGCCTGGAACACAACATGTGTGATTAGGGAACCTTCGTTTCCTTGATTGGCAACTTTGCCATCGTAACTTTTTTTATTACATTTTTAGCGGATCAAGGAAAAAATATGGTCCGAAATTTCCCATTAAAATGTGATATTATTATAACTGTATGCAAATATTAGACCATTTTCAAAATTGATATAGGGGCCCTTAGCTAGAATTATTGACGGTCCTCTAAATCTTCATTTTATTTATTTATTTTATTTATTTTAGCTATGAAAACTGATTTACAAAGGAGGACCTTGACAACAATGCTCAAAAATTTAAAGTAGTTATCAAATGTTATGTCCAGGTGTCTTTTTCATTGTTATGCATTGTTGTCATTGAAGATTTAGAGGACCATGATTCATTTTATCTTAGTCATTAATTAATTTTTAAAATGGTCTATTAAATATGAAACTTTAGATACAATCTTTGTTGTTCTGGCAAATGGAAAATAAAATGTAATATCCATACATGTTTATTAAACACCACTTTTATGAATGTGTTTCAGTTAATCAGATGTATGAATTGTATTTAGTTAGTCTGCGTTATATGAAAGCTATTATCGATCTTTTAAGAAAATGCAAAGTATGAACTGAGCTAATCTAATATTAGGCCAAAGCCATCAATTCTCTTTAATGTAACGGGAACACACCACGACCCAGTGAACTGGGAAATAACGATGCTTTTGTTGTTCGTTCAACCATATCATCCCCTGTAAAACCTATATAGGTGGCTCAGGTTGATGTATAAGACTTTAATCAGGACATAGCGAGTTGTATCCTCACTAATAAAGGTGTTTTCCTTGGGGTTAATCGTCGCCGGGAAAATTGCATGGTTGAGTTTGAGTATTTAAAATAACTATTGGGCATTTCTATATTCAATTTTACAAATACCCTGATTGACCTGCTTTATCACATTCTAATATAAGATAAGTTGAAGTGTTCCTCACAGAACATTCTAGTACCTATATAGGAAAAGGACCCTAATATTATTTTTATATTTATATTATTTATAATTAATATTTCACAGCAAGCTTTCTTTCAACGGAAAACATAATTGAAAACTTTATTTTGAGTTATTTTAAATCTTATGTTACATGATCGATTCATGCCCGGTTCCCATGTCTCTTGCCGCGCGGCAAACTGCAGGCGCGGGGACCAATCAGAACTCTGGCTTCCAGTGCCGCGATGGATTGGATTAGTTGCCGCGCATCAGCTTGCCGCGCGGCAAGATATTGGAACCCGTTACGTGCGATTTGAATTTATTGGCGCCCTGTACACATTAGAAGGGGTGCTTACGGAAACCCTGATCTGGTTGAACCGAACGGATCTGTTCGTTCGGAAACATACAAGATTGCAAGAACCTCTGTTCGAAAACCTTCACGGATCCATCCGATCAAGTGATCCGATCCGATCTTAGGGATCCTGCTAAAAGAAGGATCTCTTGGGTTGGATCTCGCACCACAGCCTGTTTCACCGCCTTTTCAAAATTAACGCCTATAAACTATAGGCTGTATTGCCATTGATTAAAAAGGTTTAATCAATGGTATTGCCATCATGGACGACGCACAATGTGGGATTTGTGGGATTAAAGAATTATTTGAAGACATTCAAGAACAGATGTATTTCATGTAGAAAGTAAATTAAATAAGATTAATTTCGGAAGCACGATTTATAATTATATTTAGATTTATAAACAACTACAACTTTTCGTTCGGAAACAGACATGAGATCCAGGGAATCTGATCAAATCCATCACGTGACCAGATCCATCCGATCTCTTCAACTCGAGAGGTTTCCGTAAGCACCCGGTCGGATGACATACCGAGCCTTATGAATGACTTTGCAACCAAATATTTCAGTACCAGCCATAAAATGAATTGAACTGGCATCCAACACAATGTTAAGTTGGATGTCATAAGACTGGGTTGATATTTAGTTGCATTTTGAGTATGCATGTGTGTTCGCGCCATATTTCAATGTCACTCGTTTATTTCCGGTGGTTTGACTAGGGTAGTCCATCACGTCATTTCTGTAGCTTATCGTTGTAAATATCGTCAGTCTTACCCCAGTCTTGTCTCTGTCGTGCCGTACCTCGGTTGCACTCTGGACGTACTGTCGTTCGTGCGTGTCGTGTTTTTCGCTGACTCATTCTCTCGGCTTTGTGACTATCCTGTTCTTATTCCTATCTCTTCTTCCTTCATCTTGCTACGCTATTATACTCCTAACCATACTATCCCCAGCGCCGGGCATAAGTACAGCAAGTGTCAAGTCATCTGCGTCACCTGTTCACCACGTCATCCACCGAAGCTTCTCGCCGCAATGTAAGTTCAATTTCTCTCCTTTCTAATGTATCTCACCCTAACAACAAAAATACAGTCCACTGTTGCTATCTCCAGGGCAACCGCCCTTACATGTATTATATTTAAACTTTTTTTGATTAGCTAATTTAATACCATACATGTTTCTAAATTATGTTTATTGTTTACATTATTTTCTCTTGTTACCGATTAGTTTACCCGCATTGCACGCGTAGCGCTAATGTACTTTCACTTTCGTGCACTCGTGCACACATAGGTCTACATTAAATGCGAGTTTGTTAATCAAGCAAATCTTTGCAAGCAGCTTGGCTCACGCGACGTCTGCAAGTTTGGGGCAACAACCTAAAGATTGTGTAATTGCGTATTCAACCTTGGATGTTTCGTGTTTTTCTCGATCATGTCTCTCTTCCCTTGAATATAGACAGCTGCTGTAATGATTGAACAGTGGGGGTCACTATTCGGTCTGCACGATGAATCAAGTATTCTGGGGATGTAATTGACCTTTCCGACGGTGTTCTCATGTTCATTATTTTATGAGTCACAGTCTTCTGAATCCCTTACTACGAGAATAGCGTTTGTAACGAATAAGAGGGCTGTGACGATACAGGTCGGACAAACCATTGGTTGCTAAGTAGCTCTATTGTTGTGTATTTCTTTGATTGGCGCTCAATGTCAGTCCGAAACAAAACAATGTGGAGTGACTCTTTTGGTATTCATAGGTTGCACGTACGTCACATCTTTGCGCATGGCGGCCACATTTGTGTTCAAACTTTGACGTTGCCACGGAGAAACAATTGAAGGCTGTTGTGGTAGAACAAATAAATTCTTAGTTCTTCAAAATCCAGCCTGTTTTTTAAATAAAATTGGTATATGTGATGGTAATGTTTAATTTTTGTATTACTTGTTTACTTTTTTAATTCTAAATTAGGCTTATTTATTAAATTTGAATAGTATTTGGCAATGATCTAGGATTGGTCCTCCTAAATTGTGTCGCAATCATGGCCGCTGTGACGTCACGTGGGAACTATGAATTCGAAACTAACGCACGTGCGAATGAAACACTATAATCTAAACCCAAGGTCCTCTCACTCCTATTAGTGGAGTTTCGGTAAACTTCAAACTTCCTAAACCATGAATATATATTTTCATGATTGAACATTTTATTTTTTTGAAATGTCTCCTGCTGATAGCTTCTTGCATTATTTTTCTATGATAGCTTCCATTCTTGTGTGAGAGATATAAAGTGGTTCCACAGCAATATTGTGGATGCTGACGTCATATTACTGTGTCAAAGCCAATCAGCGGGCGGCGTTTTCAAATACTGACATTTGGTTGGCCAATGCCTCACTCATCTATGACGTCAGCATCCCAAGGTTGCTGTGGAACGACTTACGAAAACTTCGCAATATCGTTATGGATTAACTCGTTCAATTTAAGAGCGTTCGGCAGTAGGAGTTTTACAGATGTATTTGCCGTCAACTAATTACTCTTAAACTAATAATAGGATTATTATAAATATATACCTACTTGAAGGGATGTCATATCTATGCATGGTACTAAGTTCATTTGTGACCAACTTGTTCAAATTTAATGTACCCATTTTTTAACAGATTCTCCGTATTATTTCGCCGAACATTTTCGACGAAAGTAATTTATTTGCATATTTCAAACATAAGTATTTTATTTTTGATCAGGCTTGTCACTAATCTACTTAATACCATGCGTAGATATGACATCCCTCTGCAAGCAGTAAAATTTCCATAATAATCCTATTATTCGTTTAAGAGAAATTACTTGACTAAAAACATCAAAAACTACTTCCGAACGCTCTTAAAATTAAGACCCTATACTAGTCTACACGTTTGATTGTTCATTACGTTTTATTTTATTTTTTAAAACTACGTCAACTCTGACTAACGTCGCTACCAACGCAAACACTTAAAACATGCGATTGAAAATAATGCCCACCGCATGCAACAGTGCCCTTATGTACGCGAGATTGCCACGAGTAGATAAGCGTAACGCTCGACATAACAGGTCGATACCGAGGAAAGTGGTGACTGTGTATGCGTCATGTAGTGTCACGAGGAACTGTTTCGTCGGTATTCCACGAGACTAGACGATTACTCGTATCAACAGGTGTGATAGTAACGGGTGTCCATCCGTTGTGACGTCACGTTACTTCGCATGGTGGGAGTTTACCGGTGCGGTTTAGCACTCCTGTTTACGGGAATCTAGTATTAGCAAAGGTGTGTACTTAGGGATAATGAATAATAATAATGTTTTGTAGAAATACCCTTTATAGAGTGCACACCAGATTTACCTGATGTGCCCCTCTTCAGGTGACTAACTAGATTATTAGGGTGTTTGGATAGTTGGGAAGGAATGTCCGAGCTAATTAGAAGCACTCAATCCCAGCATTCACTTGTACGACTGAGGAAAACCTCGTAAAAGCCTTCAGTCAGGACTGCCGGTGGTCGGAATCGAACTGAAGATCTCCCGAATTTGTCTCGCGTCTTACCGCCGAGCCACCTCTATCGGTTATGATGAATACCGTATAGGGGCCCAGCGGTAAGACACGAGACACTAATTCAGGAGGTCGTCGGTTCGATTCCGGCTACCGACAATGCTGACTGAAGGTTCTTTCCGAGGTTTTCTTCGGTCGTAGTAAAGGCAGATCCTGGGATTGTATCATACTAACAGGAACAGCCCTTGACATTCCTTCCCAACTATCCAATACACTAACATACCCAGTTATAGCCACTTGAAGAGGGGCACATGAGATAAAGCTGGTGTGCATCTGCACCCTATAACAGGTATTCCTATGAAGAATTATAATCAAATTATGAAACAACCAAGATTCAGACCAAGAGGATCTTCTTCCTCTTCCTCTTTTTCTTCATTTCTTTATGTATTTTTTATTGCAATCACCCTTTGAGACGATGAGGGGTGATAGATTAAGATGGACAATTACTATGATTTACAATTACAAAGACCTATGCTTATACGGGATTCGAACCCACGTCCCTAGGTGCCGTACTCTTAGGATCTACGCCTACAAGCAGACAAAATGACGGATTGCAAATACAATGGAAACGAAGATAGCAATTTATTGAACGTGGAACAACTCTTGATAATAATAATATTATTATGAATCAATAATTTAAAGAAATTGTATGTTTTTTAAAATAATTTGTGTTGCGGTGTTTTCATATAACTTTGAGAGAACGAATAACACGTGTTTCGTGTAGTTTCAATGCCCGGTCAGTCTCAAAAATCAATCCCTGGATTTGGACACACATCGATATATCAACCAGGATGAACCCTCACAGTGAGTCCATCCCCTAAGAACGCAATAAAGAAAAACTCCCTCACTCCGTCAATGTCAATTATTTACAGCCAAATAAGATAGACGAGATCTCCCGAGCTAAGAGCTGCACTTACCGTATTGAACACCGGCCCGATGACCACGTGGGGATTGCTAACTTTTCAATTTGGAAGTTTTACATTTTAAATCTAATTAACTTTCATTTCAGAGTGTGTTTTGAGCACGGTCTTGCGCACAATTGTTCCACCACATCAAAGAAATTCCAACGAAAGAAATATCGTTACCATTTTTTTTTTTATACTGATGTGACATGCAATGGATCGTTTAACAGTTTGACTCGATTCGAATAATACAAAGGATAGTTTTGTATTTGTTTGGGTGACTGTTTTTTGTACTTGTTTTGGAAAAAATCCATTTCTTAAATTTTCGTATGGAATACGCTAAAGAACAACAAACAATCGAACACAATTCGGATGACAAACATTTCACTCCATAATTAAGGCATTTTGTTATGGTGCTAGAAAAATTTGTGTACGGTTATTAAAAAGTGGCTTAATGATTGGACTATAATAAAACAGAGAATCTGTCATTTTTAAACAAACCAAAAAAAAAATCATTACGACTTAACTATTTGAATTAACAAGTGCAAAACATGCTCTCATAGTTTTAAAATTTATTTTCTAACACATATTACAGATCCTCACTAACTCTTCTAAGATCTCAGAACTTTGCTCAAAATTAGCATTAATTATTCACTGTTTATACAAACCTTCAAAAATTAATCACACATGACCGAAGTATTAAAAATTTTCATACATATCCTCAATACAACCCGGATTCGAACCAAGAAATCAGTTATCACTTCGGCCACTCCCTATAATTTATGCCTCATTCACCGACACTTTAAAACAATTGTACATATTGTTATAATAATATTGAATCACCTATTCCATATAAGGGCTGGTCCACACAGATTTTTGACATACGATTTAAGGTTTAACGCGTAGTCGTAAAGTTGGATCATAGGAAACACGTACTGGCGTTCACCCAAAGTTTTAGTTTTAAGACGTTGTTTTCATTGTTGTTTTTAAAACAACGTCTTAAAACCTTATGCATTATGTCTTAAAAATCTGTGTGGACCAGCCTTAACGTAACAGGTGTTCCCAATAAATTCCCCTCTAAACTCGTTCACAAAATATTCAAGTACTAATACTCACTGGTAGTCTACTTCACCTCCACGCAGGCCCATTCCCCTGTCGAGGTGTGTTCACTGTAGTCACGCATGCACTCGTCCCTCTCAGTTGAAGGGACGTCCACTACTGAGGCCCTCGTGCTGCGAGTAAGCTGCCCCTGGATCGCCTCGCCCGTCGCCTCGCTGTTTCGCACGCCACAACTGACCCACTTCTTACTCCCTCCGATACATTAGTCAAACCAAAGGACGTGCATGGCTTTCTTTGTGTACATGTACTGAAAGTAAACGTTAATGCAACGATTGTGTGCTACGGTTCATTCGATTAAGTACCAGAGTCGAGTATGACTAAGAAAAGTGTAGGTTTGATTTATTAATGAGTTTTGTTTTCGAAGGGAGTTACTTGGAAAGTCATTGATGGCGAGACGAAGAATGCGTGGGTGGAAGGTTCTGAAATAAGTCGACTGTCGATAATCGATTTATTTATGATGTTCGATGGGTGTGTTTTGGCCTTCAATATGTCAGGGTTCTTCAACTCTAGAGAACGAAAACAAAAACTTAAGAGAAAAGTAAACGTAGTTCAGGGAAAAGAGTTGGAAAGTAACATATGGAGGTATACAGACTTATTGATTTTACGATTAACGTCTCATAATGCGATAGCCTTGACGGTTATTAATTATGCGATACAGGCTGACTTAACATTAGTTAATGCCGACTTCAATTTTTTTAATGTTGAAATTTTAATTTTAATACTAATAAATATTTTTGTATTAGTATGTTGAACAAAATAATTGATAAAATTATACATTGTTTAGGAGTGACAACTATTGTATTATATGGAGGTAGTCAAACCAAGTCACACCACTCATAAGCTCATTAATCACAAGAAGGGTGATGCTAATGATATTTGGGATTTACCTTCGCTATGAAAGGGATTGATAATGAAATATGTCTTCGAGCAGGTTGAAGAGGTCGGAATTTGATCGGCTGTTTCCGGCTTTAATTCCCCTCGCCAGTAATCCGATGATTTCTTAGATTTTGTTGGTTGCAAAATGTGTTTGCGTGTATGTATATTGGTTATCAGTTAAAAATGTTTTCGTACGTTATATATAGTTTTGGTCTGTTCTGGCCACCGACAGTAGATCACTAATAAGACTGATTGAAACTGACAGTGAGGGATGGTGGTGGCTCTCATGGTTCCCACACCAACGTAAGACGTAAGACGTTTACCAATCTGGCCTCGCTACGCTACCCCTCTCATTTTTAAAGACGTGCATCCATATTTAGCTGGGTATTCATGGTGGGTAAAGCTGGGTTGAATTTTTCACCCTCTAACAGTACAGAACAGGGCCTGATTCATAACGATGCATAACTAAAGTTGTCCTAAGTTAGGCAAATCCTATCTAGATATATCAAGATAAATCATCTCTGGGTCTTACTTCACATTCACAAATAAAAGATTATTAGTAAAATTGTTGATATTTTACTAAACTTTATTCATGACATTGCAGAACGGCATATGCGTGATTTATATTACTATGATTTGCTTAAACTAGGACGTTTTAGCACTTGGGCACCTTTGAGAATCTGGGCCCAGGTATTATTCTTGGGAGATAACAGAACGATCATACATTCCGGTGCATCGTATTATTATTTGCGTTGTGTTGAGATTTCTTGTGCGACGGCGCTTCAACCCAAAACACATTTGATATCGAGCAGTTGGTCAGAAGACACGTGTGGTTTATGTGTCTTCCCAATCCCCTTTCCCACCCATTCCCTTACCTCCAATCTTCTTCCCCGTTTGGCTACGGGATAAAATAGGTCCACGATAGCTCTGCCTATCGTAAGAAGCGATAAGGGGTGACGTCATATGACCTAACGGTTAGGTAAACGTTGTAAAACAGCAACTAATGAAAGCGAAAGAGAGGCAAGGTGAATGAATATTTGGCAGCTCTTCCTCTGGTCGACTATTGCATAAAAGGGGGATGATAGAGACCCACTTTCAACATCCGACCCACAGGTCACGCGAGATTCAGGCGAAGATACTCGTTTAGACTTGAGCGTCCTCATTCCTTGGCTAATGAGCAAAGAAGTATGCGGGAGCGATATAGGCCTACATAGTACACAGTACATTGTAGATGTAGATGTCCCGTGATGGAAATGAGACCGTGCGTATATACGTTATAAACGCAACAATTAATTGTATGTTTGTCTCAATGTTTTATGTATGTATAGTATGTGCGTTTCGTTGGCGTATTATGATGTGAATATCATTATTGAAGTCGATCGCTTTCCAAGTGCGCTACCAAGCTGAGATAGAGCAGGTAGTTAGCATAAAGTTTATACTTTGTGGAACAATAATCCCATTATTATTATAAAAAAACAACAACAATCGAAAGAAGACTTGTAGACGAGGTTATGATTATGGTTGAAATTCAAATTTAAATACAAAACCTTTAACAAAAAAATGAAGAATAATTGAATAATGTCTATTTTATATATAACAAATTATTGCAGGGCCTAAAATAATGACATTATTACACCGAAACTATTGTTTTCCTTATTTATTTATAATTGGTAGCTTTTATAATTATTAATCAATATTTTCTACAAACACTTTTGGGTCAAGAAAAAAAAAATAAACATATATATATATATTGCCGATCTATTAACTCCTTAATCGTAGCGACCTATATAACCCTTGAAATACGTTGAAAAGATCGCATCGCATGATTTCTCCTCTAGTGTGACAAACTTATTGTGATATTCACACAGAAACTGTTGTCGTAGAATACAATTGCGTTGCGTGTCTTTTCTTCAAGAGCTCTTGGCTTGTACTCCGGGCTAATCAGATCGCTACTCCCTACTCCCTCTTACACCCCGAACATGCAACTCCGCTAAGCGTCCAGCTGACCTCCGCCATATTCAGGTCAGCGTTTCTAAATAATACTTGCCCCAGTTTTTCGGTGATTTACTCAGACGTAAGATGTTGTAGAAAATATCGCTGAAATTAATATTTAGGAACACTGGACATAGAGCCACGAGAATTTTTTTTAATTTATTATACTCATTAGAGGAGAAAAAATGCTATACTGGAATAATAAGTGACCTGGTTTTGTGATACCCTAAAATAGTTGTTGTAGAATCTCGCTCGAATATGAGGGGTTGTTGATGTAAGTCTGGTGGTAATGGGAAAGTTATGCTCGCTCTGTAGATTTCAGTGAGTGGCGTTGTTTAACTGTAGGGGGTTATAGGGTGTTGGGGTTAATGTTACATATACATAAGTATAAATAAAATTACTATAAAAGTTTGGCTGTACAATCAGCACATATTTGTAAATAGGACGGCGATTGATGAGAATGTTTTAATTGTTTTAGTCTAGAGTAATATTGTTTAGCCCTGCTTTAACAAATTATGTGTTAATTTATACTCTCTGTGGAAGAAAATGTGTGACACTTGTTTGCTTTAGAAAAGTTTCACTTTATTAGTTGCTTTAGGAACTTCTACTTAGCTTATTATTTCTTATCGATGTTATGTGATGTGACTTTCCAACAGTTTCCAATCACTTAAGTCTACTGTATTTGCAATTCTCGAACCTAACCTACTTTGCTATTATTCTCTGGTATCGACTCAAGTTTTGTGGGGTGAAGTACATCCAACCCAAAAACTTAATAACCGTGTCAAAATGATAGCAACCAGACAACACAACACTATATATTATATATATTTGATTTCTTAGATTTTGTTTAAATAAACTTTGGATTGGTTTTACCAAAAAATGTTTTCTTACTTTATATATCTATATATGTCTCATATATATTATACATTATATGTTGTTCTGTAGGTTTTCGCGAACTGAAGAAGATGTAGTAATAGGTTTTGAGTTTTTGTCCACGGAACTTGCTTTCTAGGGAATTTTACTTCATTATATATATATATATATATATATATATATATATCTATAATAAAAAAAAAAACACAACATTTTATGTATATATATATATAATGGCGACCAACGATGAAAAACATGATTACTCGGATTAAACTGAAAGAAACTAAAAACATTTTCTAACTCGTATTATCAACTATTTCTGTCAGATCAGTTAACCCGGCACCTCCACCAAATAACAATACTAATGATAAGAATATAAACAACCCCGCTGAAAATCAGTTCTTATAACTGATAAGTTGGACAGTAAATACAGATTGTATTTTTATTTTTATTTACATTTACTCCTACAATAATGAGAGGTGCTGTTTGTATTTTTATTTATGTGATAATTACCATATCTATTAATACTATTATACTAAAGTATATATGCTATTATTTGTGTTTTTAATGTTGTGGTAAATCTTAATATTTACAATCTTATTCGTATTAGGTATTGACTATTGAGCCACTGTTAATATGATAAAACAATCTTCATCTACTACTTCCTGAATCTTCAATAAATGAACACATGAACTTGTGAATAACATAGAACGGGATCATAAGTATAGATAGCTCAGAATCACTTTACTTTTATTTCTAAACATAAAAGCTTAACCCTACAAAGCTCATTGAAACGTGAACACAATTTTTAATACCAAAATCAGGAAATAAGCCATAAACATTATATATTCTAGTTATAGTGCTGTCATGTGTAATGAGATTATAAAGAACTGGTTTTAAAAAAAGAATGTTTAATAACCTAACAATTGTAAAGGTTTCTTGTGTAAGGGTCAACGCCCAGCATACGAGTGAAGTGCGTATACAGCTATTGTTATCGCGGATCGTTTGTTCGCCTGCTCAATATAGGCCAAGAGTTTGATTGGTGTCTGGAGTAATGGGTTTGTGGTGGCAAGACTGACTAGGCCTCTAGGGTAGGCGGTCGTCAAACCATTATTCAACCAGGAAGGGAATGTATTGACTAGTAAACATGACACACAAACACTCATTGGCCCAGAGAGAGAAATGCCGGAAGTCGACACCTAGATTACTTCCGTGTATAAAGAGAATTAAATATTGATTCATATGGTGATAATGACTTGTGTTGTAGTTTTTTGGTTCATTAGAGATATGTTTTATTGATTCAATGCTACAAACATGCCACACAACAACTCGCACGGACATAAAAATAGAAATAATATGTTTGTACTAAATACTAAAATAGTAATCATATCCTATGATATTATGTAACATTGTTGACTGTCATATGAAAGTAAGGGTGTGTTCTTTTATTTATTTATTTCATGTCATCCTACCATCCATCTTTAAAAAAAAAATGCTTTTCTTAATTCCTTATAATTCCTTTGCACCTAGCAAGGTTTACGCGGTTACTATTGCAGAACATATTTTTTGGGGTAACTTTTCCCCACGATATTTTCAGGATCTTATAAAATTGTTTTTCTAGATTCTTGTGCTACGTTTGTATTTTCTATCTGACTACATCTTACAAGATTAAACTATTTATAATTACAAATTATATACTTTCAATACACTGTGAATAAAACTAAAATGCCGTACATTGCTAATGAAATAAAAATACACTTTATTTGTACAACATGCGGCAAAAGTATATACCAAATGTTCGAGGACGGTAGCGTTATAACAAAATCTTGTTAGCCAATATGGCTGATGATTGTTAAATATAACGATGTTTCAGTATGTTGTAATTGGCCCAAATGCCGCAGGTGTCCACAGTGTTGCCAATAAAGGATTCGCTTGACAAATATGACTGGTACTTTTGCTGTTGTATCGACCTCGCTCTGATTTTGTGAATAGCAACAAAATGCGGCTTCATGAAAAATTGATCTATTAATAATCGTTGACAAGTTTAGAGCAAATTTGAGCGTTGCATGACCTCAATATTTCACACTGTTATAAAAGTATAGCACATCATATTGTGCATGAATACTCAGTTGTGAGGTGTCAACATTTTTTATGTTGTGTTGTCGAATATGTATTTATGAAAATGTTTGAGGTAGGCCTACAGCTATGTATGTATAAACATTACTATTTGCTATTCGTCGATAGAAATACGTGTTCTGTGCAGTTGGACGTATAAGTTCTAGCTCTACAATAATTTATATGCAGATAATCGTTTTGTCAAATTAATAGTTCGGATGCCATAATTTACTTGGCATGCAAATCGTTTTGTAGTGTTAGGACTTCTATTTACTTTGGGTACATATCCTGGCCCTGCTGAAAACTGTGACTACTATAATTATCTTTATTTCAGAATGATATTCAATACATACTAAACCATGTACTACCTAATACACCTTTTTCAGAATTTGATCTAGGAACTTCAGATAGAATTAATCACGGCCCTCTTGCAAAGATTAAACTAGCCTCTAGATCTTCAATAACAACAATGCACAACAGTGAAAAATTCCCCTTAACATAGCTATCAGGGCTCTATCAGGGTCCTAGATCAATTCTGGGTCTACTAGTGGAAAGAGAAAATAGTTGATGAGGGAAAGTAGGATTGGAATACCGCAACAGATGATCGAATCGAAGATATTCGTTGAAATCGTTGTAATGGATAATTAGAAATAGGACTTTCAGAAAAGAGGCAAGAATGGAGAGCTGTTTGAAATCAATTCAGAGATTAATAACAGAAAGAAAATCATAGAAAATATCCTCAATATTAAATAAATTCAACGAAATTATACTTTTCGGCTAATGTGTTCTGTTCTTTTGAATGAATTTCAGTAAAGTTTCTACTATTGTTATCCCAGGATCGAAGTGAAACCAAGTATATTTTAAACAATCAATGAAAATCTCGTGTTTCTATTTATTGTCTATAATTTTATCGCCAAGATGTGTACTGCTTTGTACCCGCCCTGTATCGCTGCCAGCCTAAATCAGTGTGTGCCTGCACGCTATAGGGAGCTGAGTAGGTCCCTGTCCGTTTTTACTCGACGCTTTGTGAGTAATGCCAAGTTCATAACATCGGACATTGCAATGCAACATTTGGACACTGCCCTTCGCGTTTTGGACTTGAACTCTCTAACTAAACCTACGGCCACACATGTTTACTCAACATGGTTTACTTCTTGAAGGGAAGTCTTGTCGTATTGTGGGTTAAGTGGAACGTTCGGTATAGTTCTTCTTTATTATAACCAATGACAATAGGTTGTTTAATTGTATTGTATAACTTATTCGATAGATACTTTAATGTAAAAATTGACTAGTTGTATTTTACGCCTAACTACTACGTATGTACCAGTACGTACGTACCACCAGTATGCACCAGTATGTACACATGTTTATTTAACATGGTTTACTTCTTGAAGGGAAGTCTTGTCGTATTATGGGTTAAGTGGAACGTTCGGTATAGTTCTTCTTTATTATAACCAATGACAATAGGTTGTTATTAATTGTATTGTATAACTTATTCGATTAGATACATTAATGTAAAAATATGACTAAATGTATTTTACGCTAAACTACTATGCATGTATGCTAGTATGTAGGCTACGCTAAACTATAACATTGCTAAAATATAACGTTGGTTGATGCTAAAACAACACACGAAAAATAATTAGTTTCCGCAAAAATAATTAGCTTACAAATAAGATAAAGTTTTATGTTCTAAGCTGTTATGCTATATACATACTTTAGAACCACAATATTTTCGAGTCGGGATGATGTACCGATAATAAAATTAATAACATGAGTGACCCTCCCTTCAATACACTAGGTACCAATTAAAACATGGTGGAGTGGGATATGAATATGATGATAAATAGGAGTCGCGGCTGTCATTTCAACACTTTCAATGCAGCACAGAAAGTGGCTAACTTTACTTATTGAGATGTGTGTTCGACACTTGAAAAGGAGAGCTTTACCACGCTTTACAAAAGGATGTATAAGAAGGTAGGCCGGGTAAAATGACACAACACATTGGAGACATTCTGAAAGGGGAGATGTATGAAACGCATGCAAAGTAAAGACAGCATATTATAGTAGGCTATTTGAAGAAAGCATTGATTGTTGTTAGTTTGGTTTATTCCAAAATAAAAAGTAAACCTCATACGGAGAGTTATAATATATGACTATATGACCATAAGGTTAAAATTAAATAAATACAAAACGTAAAAAGCGTAGGGGTTGTAAAATTTGTGGCAAACAGAGGAGATAATTGGCAAGTGTTATAAGATCAATAAAATTAGCGTTTTATAATCAGGGATGATAGTGCATATTTTGTTTACGATATCAAAAGCGATAATATTGAGAAAGTTAATGCCAATGTCTTCATGTCAAAATATAGGTTACAATAGGTTACATTGTATTGTAACCGTTACAATAACCATTGCATGCATATTATCTCCAACACACAATAGGTACGACGTAATGTATTGAAAACAAGTAGTGATTTGTATTTCATTTTGTTGTTAATGTTCACTGACCTCAATATAGGGAATCAATTCTCATATTTGTAATGGGTGCTCTCATCAATGTAATAGCTTGGGTTGGAAACGAGGTGATGGGGGGGGGGGGGGTGAGGTGGAGTGTGAATACATGTGTTGGAAATAAAAGAGTATTCACTTCCTCTTGTTTGTTCAGAAATAACACAGATAAGCATGTAACTAATAACAAACATACACAGATGTTTAAATTTAATCTAGCTGTATAGAATTGATGAGTAGCTAATCAAAATATTCGCCTCATTGGATTTGAACAGAGCATGAACTACTTCTAACCGTAGGCCTACTTGCACGTGTTCTAAAGCTCCACTTTGACGCTAGTCCACTGGTCTAGTAAACTAATGCAATACTTAGGGCGGAATGCAGATCGTGTTAAGTATGTGATTTGTTTATGGTTGCTACGGAGTTGGTTCTTCTTATAGAAAATAGCATGTAATAAAACAATGCCATTAATTGCAACAAATCCTGTACTTGACTTGACACTTAACTCTGCATACGGTCTTTAGTGACAAGTGACAATTAATCACAACTAATAGCTTCATTAGTGCACTAGGCTACGTGACTAGAGTGCAGATATTTTTAGTTTGACAGAGGTACTTTGAAGTACCCCCTAGTTAGGTGACTACCACCCAGCCTAACATAGTATATATGACTGCTTATAAATAAAATTATTTATAATAAGTCAATATATCTTATGCAAGGAATAAATATGATATGATTGTCGGAGATGTCGGGTTGTCACGGGGGTAAGGGGTGGTCACATGACACATAGTGATGGAGCAGAGCAGCAGGGGAGCGTCAAACTAAGAAAATTTCAATTCTAGTGTTAAAATGTAATTTGGTATATATGCCCTTACTGAGATACTGTAAACCACAGTTATTGTGCTCATTTTTGAGATTGCTTTATAATTTTTGGTTCTGTTAAAAAGGTGTGAATGCTATAGTAGTAAAACATAAAATTACATTTATGTTAATAAAAAACATAAAAATGGTAATACAAATATTACTCATAGTCTATAGCTTTTTTGTATTACTATTGTTACATCTATCCTATATCTATAGCTATAAGCCTACTATCTATTTGTCGACAAGATCAAATAAAAAGTGCTGTGATTAAACAACTGATTACTTCTGTTTTGAATGGGCTGCACGCAAGTGACATGACACCATTTTGAATGCTGGTTATTTAGGTGCGAGACTGTAAACAAGTCAGTAAACAGGGGTCTGAAGCTCTGCTCTATCTAGGTAGGCCTATTGATCATTTGCATACCAGTGTTTTATCATAAAATGTAAACAAAGAAAGTTCCTGTTTTGATGACAAGTGCCTGATATTTCTGGCAACCAAGATGTGCTACATGTAAGATGCCCCCCCCCCCCTCACCCAACTGGTATCATACATAGGGATACATACATCATCGTTGTTGTACGTTTGTTACTATGGAATGCAATCAGGCAGACAATAAATTATGTGACTACAGAACACAAAGACATTATTAGTTGTACAGTGTATTAAAGTCATGTCTCTTGTTTTCATTCTACTCCGACTTCCGGTCTACACCTACAACAATATGAGCCATCGTAGACGGTGCACCGTGTATTAACATCCGGGTTAGTAGTCACATGGATCATTATAGAATTGATATAGTATCAATTTGTCTAAGCTCATTCTCATTCATACTGCAATATTGAATATAGGCCATACTTCAGCTGATTGTGTACTAAAACCAGAGCCGATACAGAAGTTTGGTATATTGGAGGAAATGCATATCAACTGTGGTATAAATCCCCGACATAAATCTGTGATAACACGATGATTTTACTAAAGATTAGGCTACTTTTGACAGGTTATTTGTTGAAAGTCATCTGAATTATGCCAATCAATAGATGATTTCCAAAATTGAATCGGAGTTAATTACGGTCTTCTAAATCATCAATGACAACAATGCACAACAATTACCAATGCACCTTGACATAACATTTGAAAACTAGTTGTTATTGTTGTACAATGTTGGCATTGACGATTTAGAAGACCAAAATTAACTCCATGTAAGGGTCCTAGATCAATTTTGAAAATCATCTATAAGGTCATGTACTTAGAAATTACAGTTTGTGCAACATCACACTGACAGACTCTAACGTGGCTGCAAAGAGGTCTCGAATTCCTTATGACTTGCCATGTGGAGTTGTGGACTCATTATACCTCTTTTATTGTTTGAAAGAAAAATAATATTTATCCAATCCCTCCAATGTCTGAAGTCGGCTTGAATGCGAGCATATTCAGGCAATACCTACAAGAGTTCTTGAATTAATAGGTACGGTTACGCGTTAAAATAAGGGAAGACGTATATGTATATACACAACTGATATAATGTAATGTGAATGCAGCTGTTTTAAGCTTAAATGAAGTCTAGAACCGAGCGGTTCTGCCATGTTTCCAGTGGGAAGGTCTGGGAGACTCGGTCGGTGTATGCTGCCGACCAATAGGGAACGAGCCAAGCTAAACCGGGAAATATGGTACACAGATTGCGTGAACTGTGGATAGTATTATTTTTAACAGTAAACAAAGTTTTCCCAAACCAGGTTTGCACATCAATATTGAAAAACTGGGCCTTACATAAATAGGTAGTCTGGTTGTCATTATAGTGATCACATTAAATATAAATTTTAAACTGTTTTAATTAGTGTCTGTAAATGTATACATACATGCACAAAATTCATGAGATTAGTGTACTTATAGAATATTTGACACTGATGAAGAAAGCCTACGCGGGCTGAAACGTTTCATTTGTTGTAAATAAGCTTATTTATGTGATCACATGACTAGGCCTACCTGCTTTTCTATAGCAAGCTGTTAGAATCTATATCTTACAATGGCACTACATACATATGAGCCTTTTGGCATCTACCAAACAACATCATAGTCTTATGATTACGAACTAAACTACTCAATCAAAATGGCTCGATCGTCTCAAGGTTAAGTAGATATATGTTAATTTTGATAATCGATCCAATATTTTAAAATTATTTTGATAATGCAAGCCAAGGATGTAGGTATGCCACTGTTAAGACTGAAATGGGCTTTTAAATAAAGCACAGGATATAGAATTTTAATTTTTTTTAGAAAACTTTATTGTAACATACTGCTAGGCACTGGGAACTTTTAGATGAAGTATTAAAATACATTTAAGCATTTTTATATAACATTTCTATGGTACAAGAGTAACCACAACTACCAACACTGAAAGCAGTGAATGCAACTTCGTAAGTCGAGATTATCTCCATACTTTTGATTTGATAAGGCGCAGGAGTTAAATTGTTTAGCAAACATGTGCATTTGAACAGTTAAATGCTAAATATCTATTAGTTCAATAACAATTTGTTGAAAAATATATATTAACAATTAGTGGTGTCAAACGATATTTTTTTCAATATCGATATCGGCGCCATTTTGCCGATATCGTATCGCGATATCGATATTAAAAATTGACATCGATATCGCGATATCGAATTTTTTTTCGGCGGTAATAAAACAATACATAAGAAATCGTAGTCAATTTAAAGTGTTTTCGCCGTGGCCAGTAGTATTTTCGCTGTGGCCAGCAGTACGCGTTGCTGCAGTTAGTGTCTTCACGTTTATACCCCCCCCCCCCCCCTTACCCCAGGATATCATTATCAACTTGAAAATTTTCCGCCCGTGGCCTGCAGTACGAGTTGCTGCACAGCGATAAATGCTTGAAATCGCGTGATGACGTCTAGTCACGTTTCGGGCATCGGCTATTGACAGGCGTAAAAGTATCAAGCAATACTGAACAACAACATTCTTCTCGGAAAGAATTCGGGGTTCCAGGTATAGATAGTTGAATGGATCCAATGTCTTGACGCAAACAAAGGGAACCCGCCGGCCCTTGCAGCCATCTGTGTGGAGGGGGTAGATTTCCAGTTACAAACTGCAGCAACGCGTACTGCAAACCATGGGAGAAATACTTCAAGTGGACAATGGTATCGTGGGCTGTGGGGGGGGGGGGGGGAGGGTTGGTACTCAGTGACAAGCTGCAGCAACGCATACTGCAGCAATGCATACTGCAGACCATAGCGGAAATATTTTAATATTTTAAGTTGACCACGATATCGCGATATTTTCGATATGACAATACCATATCGATATCGAAATTAGCGGCGATTTTCGTGCGATATCGATATCGAATCGAATTATCGATATCGTTTGACACCACTATTAACAATGATGAGTCTGAAATCATAAAAGGTCATTAAGTGTTATGCCCTACCCCCTTGTTTTAAACCTTCCCCCATTGCAGTAAGTAGATCAAATGTTATGTGTGTAAATGGCAAGAGTGTATGTATATGATATGAAAAGAGAAAACACTTGTGTTTATATATACTAAAATTGTACCAATAAAGTAATACTAAAATGGCCAAAATGTTCAATACATTATATCGGAACGTTGAGTTTCCCATCTTACATCGCTGTGAGGTGATTGAAAAGCTCTTCAAGCACCAATCGTCCTCACCCACCCTTGTATGTCAGATTGAAAAGTCGAATAACAATGAACACAGTAAATCAACATATACAGTATAAAAAGTCAACTACCCTACTCTCAAACGTGAAAAATAAATAAGTAGTAACAAATTTTGCTCTGTTTAAGCTCATTGCCCGAAACAGTTCGTCGGGATATGGTTTTAGGAACAACCCTTAATAATTTACATTTTCACACACACACGATAAAATTTGCCATCTTCTATCAAAGAAGATAATCTTAGTCGAGATAAATTCAACCATCCACATCAAACTAGGCACTATAGGCCCTACAAAGTACATCACCCCCTAGCCTTCCTTATTACATGCCATAGCTATACAATAATCTGGCATTCTCCAGTCTCAAGGGAGAAAAAGAAACCTACTACGGCCACCTACAGACACCATGGAATTAAACTAATAGTACCAAACATGGAACTCAGTCCATAACAAAACAAGTTCTTTGGTGTACAACGAATTAAATCTTGTAAAAACGATTTTCCTGTGCCTCAGATTTTGCCGTGTTTACATGATTGATAGGCCTAAGCTAATTGACAATTGTATAACATATGCCAAGGCTAAGATAACAGCTTGTTGGTACGCCATCCAGTTTCTATGATGCCTTTCTGCGAGCTATGCATTACGTAGTTTCATCTACGATACGATTGGTGGATCGCAACTAACAAATCCGCTTGCAGATTCGTGAAATTATTTCAGGTACTAAGTACCATCACACAAGGTTACATTTTAACTCTAGGCTAGGCTATGCCTATTTGTGATGTGATCGGAGTATGTATTTAGCGAGCTGGTTAGTTGTTAATTTGTTTATTGTACGGCATGGTACGGCAATTAATGTCCCCGCCCCCTTTGGTTGTCACGGTGAGTTACATAAAAAATAACGAACTCCCTTCACTTGGATTTGGTTACAGGTCTATGGCTCTTGCCTGTTATGGTCTATCATGTAGATCCAAACTCCTTCATCCACTTTTCATATTTATCTAGATCCTCTCTTGAAACACTCTTGTTGCATTTTGCTAACGCCTCGATGAAGTCTTTATTCGAGACGGGTAAATCTAACTCCTCCTTCGGAAGGTTTCTGATCTGGTCTGGCCGCAGGCCGGCGATCTTTCTTCTCATGGACATCATGGACGCATCTCTGAGAAATAAAAACAGATTCAGAATACTGTAACATAATATGTGTTAATAAAAGTGTGCCAAAAGGGGGGACGCTGAATAACGCCGAATGGAACAACGCCGAATCTATCGTGTATACTGTATACTGCACTTTCAAGTATAATCCTAACCCAAAAACATAGACCTTATAACCTGGAACAACGCCGAATCTTTTTCGACGTAAATCCACCGGAACAACGCCGAATCTTTTTCGACGTTAATCCACTGGAACAACGCCGAATCATTTTCCGTGTAATGTGTACACGGGTTAGGTTAGGTTAGGTTAGGTTAGGTTAGGTTCGGCGTTGTTCCGGTGGATTTACGTCGAAAAAGATTCGGCGTTTTTCCGTCGGATCTCCGTCGAAAATGATTCGGCGTTGTTCCAGGTCATAAGGTCTACTTTTTTTGGGTTAGGATTATACTTGAAAGTTCAGTACACACGATCGATTCGGCGTTGTTCCATTCGGCGCTATTCAGGCGCCCCGCCAAAAGGCTCGAGCAATGTGATTGCACTCACAGATAGATAGGATCCCAACAGCTTAGCATTTGAATAGCTGATGTTGACTATCTTGTATTAAAACATAACATTCTTGAAGAGATTACATATGCACATTGCTTCCAATCAAATCTAGATTCAAAGTCCGTTGTGTCCGAAAAGAATATCAATATCCTATTCACGTGCCCCATGGATAACGAGATGTATGGATCAAATTGTCCGAGACTTTCAGCACTAAGTTTTGACCAACAGTAAAATAGGTAGATTGTGACATTGCCGAACACCGTCGCATACGTACCGACAGACATTGGTGATGTCTGCTCCGGAATAGCCCTTGAGTCTCGTCGCAATGTCTGTTAGGTCCACATTAGAGTCTACTTTAACCTCGCGCAAGTTGATCTTCAGGAGCGCCTCGCATCCGGATTCTGAAAACAGTCACACAAACATGAACATTAAAGATTTGGAAAACCTTCAGAATAGGGGTGGACAGAAATGTTTAGCTAGGTAGGCCTACCTAAATGTTCATCACATATCAGATTTATTAAATATTTTTTATTTAATACCTACTTATTTCTATTTATTTAATATCTAATTTATTTAATATCTAGGCCTATCCTATTCAGTTCTAAAACTGATTTAAAAAGGAGAAAAATAAAAATAGTGGCGGAGTGTAATTGTTTAATTATGTATTGTGTTGGTTGTTGGGTGTGCGTGGTGGTGGTTGTTAATTTGTTAACATTTAAGAAATAAAAAATGTTCTTTTTAGGCTAGGCCTATATTTAATTTTTGGTGTTAGTGCATCTATGAATGCATAGCATTTAGCATGTGTGATTTGTATTTGGAAGTAGGTCTACTAAGGACATGTCCAAAAGCCAGCTCTATCATTGCTAAGTCCAGGTCCAAGTCCAGATACTATAATGCTAACAACAATATCATCAACAAGCAATGCACGGAGGGTAGGCCTACACATTGTTGATGACGTCAAATCTGGACCTCGAACAGGAGTTAGGAACAAAAAACAGGCGTTCGGACACGTCTATGATCACCTGATTGAAATGCATGCTTGCTTGGTGAACAAGAGTCAAACGAATAGGTACCGGTAACGTTATATTTGCCTTTGCAGAGCATTGCAATAGGACCGGACGGCTTATATTCGAAGCGTGATATAATGTGTCAAATTTGAGATATTTGCAAACGTAACATTGATAGATAATGATAAGTGATACAACAGAAATAGCCTACAAGAGATGGTTTGATGAGAGGTTTATCAAAAGAATTAGAACCCTATATGCCTATGACCTCTGGATTGGACGCCAGTACAAAAGAAGAAACCTCTGAATATTAAATAAATAATAAGAATCTAGAATTGATAAATTTGATGAGAACTCAATAATGAGGTCTTTGGTACCGTAAGTAAATAAATACGTAAATAAATTTGCATTTGCTATTTATAGTCTACTCACTCAGTTAGGCCTACAATTGAACCGACTTTTAGTGGGTTACATTTTCATACAGTTTATTGTATGTGCATTGTTGCTACGATGGCTTCAAAGTCACCATTTACACCAGTACTATCACACAGATGGATTAATTAAAGTCAAGTTACAAAGTTAAAAAACTCCATACAAAACGAGGAATTGAACCCTGTGTAGGTATACCTAAATTGCATGGGAAGGAGGAATAAACCCACTAGACCAAGAAGCCACACGAAATAAGGTTTGATCGTGTGCCACATGCCAAATAGTATCGAACAAAACGTACTGCTGGGCAGCGGGATGTAGATCCGCTTCTCCAGCCGCCTCCTGAGCGCCTCGTCGATGTCCCACGGGAAGTTTGTCGCGGCGAGCACCATGACTATCTTGGAGGGGTCCTCGCTGTTGGAGCTGATGCCGTCCATCTGCACGAGCAGCTCGGACTTGACGCGCCGCGAAGCCTCGTGCTCGGACTCCGAGCCGCGCCGCGAACACAGCGAGTCTATCTCGTCGATGAAGATGGTGCTGGGCGCGTAGAAACGAGCCATCTCGAACAGCAGCCGGACTAGTTTCTCGGACTCGCCGCGGTATTTGGATGTCAGCGTCGACGACGAGACGTTGAAGAAGGTGGTGCTGCATTCGGTGGCCACAGCCTTGGCCAGCATTGTCTTGCCTACAGATGAAGAGGGGTAATATATTATAACAACACTACATTTGGTGACCACCACCTTGGCCAGCATCCTCTTACCTACACATGAAGATTTTAAATAACAAAATTGCAAGTTTGCAACTAATCTGAAACTAAATTGGCTTAGGCCTAGCATTTTCAACAGAATATTTGCACTGTGCTTACTATAAATAAACACATTTTTTATAAAAAGTCCCTGGGTGTAAAGACAATTTTTTTCGAAGTAACAAGGCCTAGTGCATAGCTATGCGGTTTCAGCAAGTCTTACCTGTTCCGGGGGGTCCCACCATGAGGACACCCTTCCAAGGTCGCCTGATGCCCTTGAAGTAGTCGGGCATCCACATCGGGAGGACGACGGCTTCCTCGAGGAGTCTTTTCGCCTCCTCCAAGTCGGCAATGTCGTCCCAGTGGATGTTGGGATTCTTCTGCACGATGTCCCGTTCCAGAACCTCGACCAGGTCCGAGTCGATGGGACTCCCCTCGAACCGCTTCTCCTCCTCTTCCCTCTCCTCCTCCTTCTCCTTGTCGTTTTTCTCCTTGTTGTCGTCGCACTTTTTCTCCTCTTTCCTCCACGGTTTCGGCCTGTCGGCGCGCTTCGTGGATTTCGACGACGCAGGCTCGGCCACGTGCTTCTTGTTCGGTTGCGCGTTGGACGGCTTCTGTCGTGCCTGCGACTTGTTGGGATGATTGTCGCCCTTCTTCTGATTGCCTCGTATGGGTTTTATGGGCGGACCCGTCTTGTGTTCCACTGGCGTGGGCGGGGGCCAGATGTCCGGGTCGCGATCGGGGGCGGGGGGCCACACGTCCGGATCTCTCGCGGCCGCCGGGGACCAGATGTCGCAGAGGTTTCTGGGGGCGCCCAACCACGAGACCCCCGAGTCCCTCTGCGCTCCCTCGTCTCTCGTTGGCACGTCTTCGTAGTTCAACATGGGAGTTCTTTGCATGGGCCGAAATTTAAGTGGCTGTTCAGTGTGGGAACCCATCTTTAACATCATTAGAGTGTTTACGACAGCCTTCACTTGTTCATACTCATTCGCTACTCCTCTTTGAATCTGCAAGAAAATAACAACGGAGAGTAAGCATTATATGCTTTAAATTCAAAACAGAATGTAGAGAACTTTGTTGACTGGCCCACCAAACCAAGTGCAAGTTCAGTGCACATAAAGAATAGTCTGCAGGTATAGGAACTTTGCTAGCACACCAGGCTACCAGTGGAGCAGTCTCTACTTTCAAAACACTTACTTCCATTCCGGTTATTATACGGTGTCTCACTGTAATACAGTACATCTTTTAATCCTACAGGAATTTCACATCAATCTATCATAATATGCAACAGTGCAGCAAATGTAATACATCAGGCATGACTGTCACATAGCTAATTGTAAAATGTGTATGAATACATACAAATACATAGGCCTACTTAGTAAATCCCAGTAGGCCACCAGCTGGAACAAATTTCACTCCGCTAGCACTTCACCCCTACTAATAAGGACAAAGACAGTGAACAACTATTACAGATTGATAGTCACCGTTCGATTTTTGATTCCCATTTGATGGCCAACTGTGCCATCCCAAGCATTTCTTACATGTGTACCTGGACTACCAGTAGGTACCGGTACTTAACATTTTCAATTATTATATACAGACAGGTACTACAGACAGGTCGTAGACTCTACAACAAGCTTCCAGATAAGATCAAAGACTCCCCAGATATACGAACATTCAAACGCAAAATAACCATGTTTCTGAAAGCGGAGCAGTATTATGATGTAGCCGAGTTCACCGGTCAAGGAACCAAGCTATGAGCCATACAATGACTTCAAGGCCTATACGACCTTATGATGCAATTTTTAACTCATCTTGACAATGTACATAAAATCTTGTATTGTGGTTATACAGCTAAGAAATGATATGAAATGGAAAGTAGGACATTACGACATGGACAACACGGTGAAAACTGTTTCAAATAATTATTTCATACATTATAATTAAATTTGTAATTGTATAAATATTATGTGTCCTAATAAATAAATAAATAAATCATAGCTACAATGTGTGTGTTACATTCATTTAATATTGTTTTAGTGTGCTTAATGTGTCACGTAGACTTATGCTTGGCCCAAGACTAGGGCCTACCTTGCATATATGCTTTCGTCACAGGCGAGGCACTCGTAGCCAACCAGCGAACTGTCCGATACACACCCGCACAAATACCAGGTAATCGCTAATTGGCTACGAGCCCGTCACCTGTGACGAAAGCATGCGTAAGGTCGTAAGGTAATCTCGGGACAAGTATAGAATATTATCTTCTCTGTTAAATCCTTCAAATACAAGATAGAATATCTACTGAGATATTTAAAATTACCGTAATGTTAAATTAATTTTTGATGATGAAGTTTACGTCTTCCAATCCAACTGAATATAGGCTGACAATAGCCCGGGACGGATGATGATTAATGGGGCTTAACGTCTCATATTTTTGCAACAATGGCTAATCGAGACGACTCGTTCCTGGGCATATTGTGCAGCGAGCTTTAATTACAGGTAGGCTACTGACACATAGTTTTCTCAGAAACTACTAGAGTAAGCCCTACCATTATATAAACTTACTACCGTACATTAAAACTAAACTAACTAGGCTATATTCAGGTATTGATCCCTATTCCGATTACTTAGCGGTACCAGTATTGATAAATAATATTTCATCATCAATTAATGATCATTAACCGTTAATATTGATTGTCATTTTGTCATGAGCATCCGTGAAGGTATCGGCTTTTATTAATACGTAAGGATCGGTTCTTTGGAGAGATGGGGAATATCATGTTGCTCCACTCAATAAACATAGGCCTAGGCCTAGTCAATAAACAGGGCTAATACATGGTAGGGTTCATTCATCAAGTTCTTACTTGTTGCCACGAGTGTTTCCTATTTGGCTCAGAAATTGTGTTAATAAACCGGTTCATGTCTTGGATTGTTCCTTCGTAGTAAATGCCCGATGAATCGTAGTTGCCCATTAACGCCTGTTCTCGTGCAAGTTTGACATTGTGACACATTTCATAAACAGAAACTGCCATAATGGTCATTCCAACTGAAAAAAATAAAAAAAATACAGTGTGAAAATTTAAATACAGTATGGTAGGCTACCATACCGACACAGTGCCTGCTGTTGGCAAACAAGGACTAGGCATACATAATATATTATAGACATGGTAACTCCAATAAAGGTTATATTAGTACAACAATAAGCTTCAGGCATAGGCCTAGATCAAAAACAAAATCTAACCGAGGAATGCCATACACACTAGGCCTAGCAAAAATTGTTCTGAAAAGCGCTGTGTGCCGATCATGCTCGAAATCAAATTAAAGCATTCAAAACTCTGGTCTGGTGGTTCATTGCAAATACTATTGATCTTTCGTATGTTTCTAAAACCAGTAAAGCCAGTTGAAACAATCTAGAGCCTACTGGCACAACTGAGTTCAACGTTCTGTTTTCGACCGAGTACAAATCCATACTTGCATTTAATTCCTGTCAAGCTAACTTTCAGTTTCTTCTATATTATATATGGGACGTTTCCTGAGACTGTTTTTCTCGATACAAGTATTTTTATGCTTGCAACCCAAATACCTAGGGCCTGGGCGTAGGCCTAGTCAAGTGTTACTTTATTGCAGCTCCAGTTGAATAAAAACAAAGCAAAGTTTCATCTTTCACACTAATGGTCGGTGCACAATAGCCCGGGAAAGAGCTTCCCGTTACCGTTACCGGGCAATGTTAAATTATAGCGAACTTTCCCGTTACCGTTACCGGAGCTCCTTCCCGGGCGATTGTGCAATGACCTTATGTTTGAACAGAGAGACGTGGCCAATAAGACATTACGTTTTTGGTCCTAGGGCCAGTCTTACATAATGCAGTAGGGTCTAAACCTTTCCTTGCCTTTTTAGCATGCCACAAACTCCAAACAAAAATAAATCTACATTGGGCCTAACCTGCTGTCGAGTAAATTACCCTAGACATACGTGTAGGGCCTAGGCCTATACATTACGTTCTGTACAACCAAGGAAAGAATTCAAATTGTATCTATCCACAAGCAAAGGTTCTTTATAAACCCAACGCCTGGGATAGGGACCTGGTTTAAAGGCCTGGGCTAGGCCTAGGCCTAGCCTAGGCTAGGCCCCCTAGTGCCTGGGCTCACGAAGAGCAAAATTAAATAGAAATTAGGCCTATCTCACCGAAAAAATCCAATTATTTATGTAAAAATAATGAGTCCAGAGTGTTTACTCTCAATTAATGATTTCTAATTTAAATATAATTTGTATACTCCTTACCAGCTGATAGGTTAGCCTATCAATCAACAACCAAAACATGAGAGAAAGTACGATTAGTCGCCATTTTAATTTACGTCACGGCCACTGCTCACTGCTCACATGTGAAAAGTCGCACGGTCTCCTAAAGCCCTACATTCAGAATGCGCGAAATTCAAAACACAATACTATTTGTTACATTTGGATCGAATCCTGGAACCTGCAATATGATTGAATCGTTTTCTCTTGACTAATAAATACATTCCTAGATGTATGGCGATGTTCTAGTCTACCTAATCGATACAGAAGTTCATAAAGCAGTTATCTCTTGTATCTCGACAAATACGGCCTTGGAGTGAGAAACGTGTTTACTAACCGAGTATCTATATTTATCTTTCAAGAAGACTCGTACATCTCCAGATGAAAAAAAAAGCGTTGATTTAAGCTCCTAGTAATTATTATATAGCTTTTGAAAGGATTTTCCATCCGCTATTTTGATAACGAATATTATTTTAGAAAATCTTCTACTTTGTTCATAGCTGAGCCTGGCTTGTGTTCAAATTCCGCACAAGTAATTGCATTGATTAAACAGGTGGTAATTGATTTTTGTAACGTATTTTCAGAAAGAGACTATTCTTCCGAGTTGCCAAAACGGTTTATCGCATTTACTATGCTGGTTGGCCAACTTGATTGTCAAAAGTTACGAAAGGTTAAACCAATGACGACACTTATTTTTATTTCAATTATTATATTATCAATCTGTGCTCAGTTTTCACTAACAGTCAATAATTATCAAAGAAGATTTGTTAGTAACGCGTTAAACTTAAAAATATAATCATTGTGTTTGCTTGTCGATACATTTAAAACAACATTAAAACAGGAACTAAATATTGTCTATTTGTTACAGAATACCAGCATTATTGTTAACGTAGCTTTCAGCTTATATAATTTTTACTTTCGATTTTGCTTGAGGACGCGCAATCGTGAATGAAAAAATGTCGCTGAAACACTATAAACTCGTCGAACATCTAAATGTTTTTTTTAAAGCACTAAATTCACTTGGACACGACATACTTGTTTCTTCCTTTGCAATCTTCCTGTTGTAATGAGTCTCTTTAATATAGTGCCAATTTCGATTACCTTCCTAGCTAGGTAAAATAATATATTTATATGTTTATTTGTTTGGAAGTATTGTCAGTGAGTAAGTAGTAAGCAAAACAGAGTCAATATTGCTGAGTAACCCTCGCGTTACCGGTAGGCTATGTATTATGTAACCTTGAGCCTTCCAATAGAAACCTGTTTCGTTATTAGCAGCAATGGCTTTTATTTCGAGATAAATAAATACGTATGTTTATGTCGTCTGCCTACACGACAGACAAACAATTCAGAAAACATTGTCTTGTCGACAGCTCCAAGTGTAACAATGCTCCCACACTTGAAAGTGTGAATCAAGATCAGCTGTGGTCGGTTAGGCGTTGCCCTGGCCAACCATTGTTCCTGCGTTCCACAATTCAAATCCTGGCGTGGGCATAGATGTTTTATATCTTCTTATATCACCCACTCATCTTCTCGATTAGTATCGTTGTAAGATTTATTTAAAGCTCAAATAATGTCTTCATCTTAAAATCGAGATCCATTGATAGTGGTCTACTCTCATTGCATCAGTGAAATTGATGTTATATTATTGTGTCCCCCTCTATTTTTTTTTTTTTTATGTATTTCAATATTTATTCCTATACCATTAGAATGTTCTCTCACACATATGTGTGTTTGGCTGAATTTATTACTGCCCAATACTCGTATAAACATACCCCCAATAATATCCAACTCGGAGAGACAAACGCAACATTTTACTCCTTCAGTAAGAGTATAATATGGCTCTGTATGAAAACGTAATTGTGCGTAAAAGAACAGCGACCAAAGATACGGTTATTGTGTTGTAAAATGTATTGTTGCATTGCATTGTTGCGCTTAATGCCGGAATGTCTCAAAACAATGGGTAAAGAACATTATTATTTTATCGTGTTTCGTTGCTATGAATGGTACTACATCAGTTTTGCAATAACAACGTTGTTTTGTTGTTTTGCGTTGTTTCATTATTTTATTTTCATGCATCTTGTTCCCCAGTGACCTACGTGGATGTTGTACCCTTCTGCATTGCAAACAGAACTAGACTCACGCATATTATTATTGTTGTACCGTATACGTACTGCATTTTGTGTCTTGTTTGTCGCGAAGAGGTTTGTGCCTACATCGCGAATTCAGCATCATCATTTTGAGTTATTCGCGGGAATCGAGTTATGACAATGACTCGGAGGGTTTAGCTGTTTCATAGCTTTTGTCGTACCTGCAACAAGTAGATTAAAATGAAACCGAATTGTAATTTACATAGCAATATATTTAAATATTCTGTTTGATCAAATGTTTGAGTATGTTCGTAATATGCCCAAACTTTTGGAAACATGGTATTATATATTATCAGCTGATGTTATTGTGATATTCTATCGTGTTTGTAGTAAGGTATAAGAGTTAAACCCTAATTTCCCCACCCATTATAACTTAATTTAAGTTATTCAAAATGGACATGAATTGAACGATGACGAAACATACACCACAAGACTGCGGTAAAAACTGATATAGTTGTGTTTATATATGCCATGCCTTGTCATACATAATTTATCATGTATAATTAATACGAGCATAATAATTGGAACGTTTTACAGCACGACACACAAACAATTGAATGGAGCAACGTGATATATATATAGTCCCAACGTAACTAGTCTCATACCGCCCCTTTCATGCACGTTGCTTCAAAGATAACCAACAGGTTCATGGCGTTCTTTCACACATTCGTAAAAGCAGTCTTCCATCATTTGATTCATTTAGCTCGCCCACGTGTTAGGAATTTAGAGGTATCAAACTGAGCCTCGTAAAGTATAGTTTCAAGTAGATGGTATAGGTCTCTCACAGCGAGAAGTAAGATAGTATCAGAACCGTCCAGATTTAGTTTCCAACTTAACAAGCGCGAATCACTGACGTTTTTCCCGATTATCTAGTGTAATTTGGTTGCGGTAAGTTTTTTGACGGTAACGCACAAGAAAATGTGTAAGCAGGTTTCCGTCAAAAAACTTAACGCAATCAAATTGACTAGATGATCGGGAAAAACGTTAGTCATACGCACTTTGGCTCTCATGACATTATCTTACTTCTTGGTGTGAGAGACCTTTAGGAAGTAGAGAAGTATGAAATTAAGTTGGTACCATTGGACTAACTAGGGTATTTGGTAGTAAGCTTGGGACTAGTTACGTTGCATGGGTAATCTTAACAAGCCTCTCTCTCGGCTTGCATGTGTGTGCTCGAGTAAAGTGTAGGCGTGATCATGACGTCATCAACAACTATGTGTGTGCTTCGCGCTCTTTAATCAATGCTCGCGTACTATTTATAGGCCCATCTCATTAACACTCGCATCTCATTCAGCGTGTAGGAAATCTTTTGGTGTGAGAGCGCAATAGGGGTTGCGATATAAGCCCCCGTAGCCGCAGTCGAAACATTGTGGGGCGTACGTTATATAGTTTTGTGCAGAATTGAGTTTGAATTGGTATTGAAAGGGTTTGTGTACATAATTTTGAAGAGAAAAAATACTATTTTATTGTATTACCGTACCAATAATTCTTCTTCTCACATTTCCGAAGCCTGTGAACGTTTGATTCCAAACTTTCAATCTGTAGATGAACTTACTTTATATTTAATTTAAGAATAACTTTTACTTTAAGAATAAATATCTTAAAATAAGTTTTGTTTTAACTTTTTATTGAACAAACAAGTATTTTATAATTCTACAAAGTAAATACACATATTTCCTTCCTGGTTTGAAATACAACCATACGTACTTGTGACAACTATATATTACACTGTAAATCGCTTTATAGTTCATACATTTTCTGCCGTCATAGTGAATAATTTCTCGTTGAAACAAAAATAACAAATTTATTTTTCGTATTACTTTATAAAATATTTTCCCAACGTAAAACGTAACTTCTGTTCCTACGAAAAAAAAAATTATGACAGTCTCAAGTATGACCAAAGATTACACGTACACCCTATTAGAGGCAGATAAGGCAATAAGTAAAAACACTTCTTTATCAAATCCCACAAATAGTTACTGTGACCTTCAAGTGGGCTTATCTCCTTTCGTATATGGCTGTACAATAAATGTGACTGATTCATTCATACCATCGTTAAACTTTATACCAAGGTCAGTGGTCACGCTCGGGCGAATTTCAGGTAAACCTTTCTCATCTTTTCTCAGAGTCTGAGCTGAGCGATGCTGACTGTTGCATCATCAAGTATGATAACTATGGCCTTGGTCAGAGTTTGAATCCACTGCTATCCCATGTAGCTTGTTTTACGTAGCAAATTTACATCAATAATCGAAAGGTGGATCACCAAAAGTTCTATTGTTAATTATTGATTATTTTTTATAATGTTCTATTTTTAAACATAGGTAGATCCGCAGAACTGTGTAATGGATGGACCAACACGTTTGAATTACTGAATACATTTAGGATGTTTAAAAAAAAGTACTTGTTGAATAGTATCTACTTATAATTCGTGTTTTTATATCATAAATAATAATATTGTATTAATTGATTAAAATTATTATTAACGAATATTATTCAATTCTATAAATATATTAAGCACTAATTACCTTGATGTTGTGTTTCCTTAAGCCCCAATAACTAACTATTAATATTAGTTTTACAAATATATTATTGAAAATATTACGTTTAGTTTATAAGTATTAACAAAGTAAACAAAGCTCAACAATTCAAATATTCAACAATATTGATAACCTGTGCATTAGCTCACTTTGTTGCCACCAAAATGCAAAGAGGATAGTCTTTACGATGTCCTTCTTCCGTCGTTTGTTGCTTTTTTTCTCTCTCTATTTTTTTTTATGCGAACAATGCATGAACAATGCACGTACTAATTTAATTTAACTCATCGCAAGCAGCCATGCATGCTACGTCATGTCACGTCCAGAACAAATATTTGCCAAGATTTATATCGACCGTATAATTTGCGTGCTTCTATCGGAATGTGTGCGTGAGTTTCCCTAGTTTCAGTTGATCTTCCGGTAGGACGGACGGTAGTCGTGCGCGGGTGTACCTTCGCTACACAACGCGCCAATTATGGGCACATCCGATCATCTCTACGCATTGTGTAACGCACACGGCCACCGTGATTCATATTTTAATCTGAGTGAAAGTTCTTTGATTTAACTTCTTTGTAATACACGTTCAAGATAATTCGAATTCCTCTCAACTATTCAATTGCATAACGAATAGGAGGGTTATGACGACATAGATCGGACAAACAATCGGTTGCTGTGTTCATTGTTGTGTATTTCTTTGATTCGCGCACATTCAATGTTTGTCCGAAACAAAACACTGTAGCGTGAATATGTTTTTATTCTGAATTGACGCTTTTCCCGTAAACTATATCCAATAACAAACTTGTTATTTAAAACGGCTGAAAACACCATCGCAAAACACCATCGTTTAATAAAAAAAAGTTATAACTTCAAACAAACAGGGGTTACGTATTTTTATTATGTTGTGGTTCCTTGATTTTGGTCGTCAACACAAATCTTGTCCTTGAACTAATTCAATTTTACTCGCACTTCTTGAACACGCGATTGCGTGAGTCGTGTTAGTTTTCACGCAGTGCGTGGATGGATCAACCCCAACTATTTAGAGTTGATTGTGTTATTTGACTCCGCCACTCATTAGCATAATATGATAGTAATGTCACACGCTGTATACACACGGAATTGTTGTGATTATTTTAACCCCCTGCCCTTAATCTATTGTTTTGATAATTACATTTCGGGAGAAAGACGTGTATTGTACTACGGAATTCACTAAAGAAAGTCATGTCCGCGTTGTGGCTATCGATTTTGGCGATGAGTTTTGTAGGTCAATAATAGTGGAGTGATACGGACTCCCGCCGATATAATATATACATAACATTAGACGGGCGATCTCACGTGGAAACGATATTCGATTTATTATAATTCGATTAATCGTTTGGATTGATTCGAGTACGCGGAGTCATGTCATAGCCACTACGTTCTCCGTGGGAGGAATATGAACTCAGAAGACGACCAGGTATAGATTTTGATTGCTTGTTGATTATTTATGTAATGTTGATTAGGTTATGACCTTTCTTTCTTATTCATTGATTTGGACGGAGATTTTTTATGACGTACGTAGGATCGTGCGTGAAAAATCACATGCCACATTGTTTTTCACGTGGTGTTTTCGGTTTTCCTACGGGAAAGTCATGAAATAAAGATGAGATTAAAAAGTAATTTGACGTTTGTCATGGTTGCTAAAGGTTATTGAATTATTTATGAAGCCAACGAAATGAAGGAATAGGTTAGGAAGGCTGTGCATTGTGGTTTAGGGCGGTGAAGAGGGTGGGCGTTCTGGTGTACACTAAGTTGTCCGGGAAGTGTTTGTTAGTTACAAGTCACAGACTGTATATATAACGTGATTTGGGACGAGCTCTGAATTAAGGAGATTATAATATCGTTGACAAACAAATAATTTGGTCAACATATTTCTAGGAGATTTGTGGGAGAAACTCTTGACTGTGACACGACTATCATGGAAAGTGATTTATTACTCGCTTATCTTAGTATTCTGAACACAGTTATTCTTATAGATATAGTCTGTGTTTTTAGTCTTTTTAGTCTGTGTCTGGCTGTGTCTCCTACTGTTTGCCTGAATGTAATACGGTCATTATAGTCATTACTATGAAATGAGAGCAAAAAGTATGAATAACAGGCGACTGAGTATGAATAGATGTGTGCGTGGCCGTTGAGAGAGTGGACCGTGTTAAAGTATGAATGTCTGGAGTTGGCTGTTTGCGAGGTGGCTATACCCCTAACGTAGTGTATTTATTATTTGTGTGTAGTTATTAATTATCATAAACAGTTATAAAATAAGGGGGAAAAGTTTGAAAAGGTAATTATTTGTATTAATTCATTATTCAGTATTATTGTAAGTAAATAAATATCACGTAGCAGGGTTTTGTGTATTACAAAAAATAAACTAAAAAAATGTATATATTTTTACTGTAGGCCTCTTCAAATGCGTCCGTCCATGCGTTATTATCTTCATAGCAACCGTAAATACATTAAAACAAATATTATTTTCTAATCTCATTTCTCACGTCACTTAGGCTTAGTAACTACTGTAACCGTAATAACGTGTGATTAAAGTATCTAATTGGTTCTGATAAGACAATAATATTTACACAATCAACGCACAATGTTTACCAGCCTTAGAGCACCTCACATCTAGCAAAGCTGTTCCGACACAGTTGCTCACACGGGAATCTGACTCGAAATGCTACAGGTTCAATTTCCTCTGGCGTCAATCTAGCTCAATTTTTTGACAGTATTAATTAGAAGTTAATTAGTAAGTTAAGTTTTTTCAGACATGGAACAAAGTTTGGTCAAGCCCTTACACACCTTATTATAACACACTAGGTGCTGTTTTTGTGTCAATCATTCGATTGTATTTTAAAACGCTATGAGAGATATTTACAACGATTGTATTTGGAAAACACGACTGCCTGATTAACACCTGTTGGTATGCCAAAGTTCTTCGTGACTGTATATACAATATTTACACGGAATATGGTGAATGTTGAATATTTAATATAAATGAGGTACAGTCATTAAATTGATACGATCAGAAATGAACCGTGGATTCAGGTCATGTTTGTGAACGGTGGACTAAACAAACCCAGACATAAAGTATGTTTTATTGTATTTAAGTTAATTTTAGCGTTCTTAGTTAAAATACTAATATGTTTATAGTACATTTGTAATAACCAAAGGCTCTGGATGATGATTATTGCTACTTTACGTCACTATTATCGCAATCATGCTATTCTAGAATGTGAGGGGTGATACATGAAGACGAAGGGCAATTGCAAAACTATATGTCTAGTGAAGGATTAAGTTGAAATGAACGCGCGTCTCTTACTTACTTACTTACTTACTTACTTACTTACTTACTTACTTACTTACTTACTTACTTACTTACTTACTTACTTACTTACTTACTTACTTACTTACTTACTTTATTGTAATTAAGGCCAGTGTAGGGCACAATGCCCTCTTTAGCCTGATGAGTGATGATTGATGAATGATAGGTGCCGTATAAGCTATTAGGACACACACCACAAGCTAATACGAACGGCACCAAAGGCTCGTATGTTTAGTGCCAAGGTTTCCTGCTCCATAATTTTGGCTGGGGTGTTGTTCACTTTAAATAGTAACGGTTTATTGCGGGTTTTGGGGTTTTATGGGTAAATGTTGAATTATATTTGTGATGGTATTAGTTCAGTAAGGGGCGTGTTAGTTAGATTGATGTGTTTTATGTCAAACTGAGTGAGTGAGCTTTTTCGTGTTTGTTTCAGCTCGAAGATGTCTTGTCCCCGGAGTCGACTCCGGGTCTCAGCCCCCTGTGCGTCTTCTTCTTCTCCCACCCCTACAGCGTCGGAGGGGTGGAGGACGTTATGGTGCCCCCTGAGGGGACCTATCAACTGTACCCTCACGCACTGGAGAAGTATGTTGCCTCATACTACTTTACTACTCATAGTTCTCACGTGACGTCACAGTGGCCATATTGGTGCCAAATATGATGGAAGTTCAAGTATAACCTAGAATACGAGCGGGTATGATTTTTAAATTGCATAAAAGCAAAGCAGTGTTTAGAGTTAATGATGATATTTGGGGTTTTACGTCCCATATTTTTGCAACGAGGCTAATCGAGACGAATTTAAAGTAAATATATGAAAATCACAAACTATCAAACATATAAATTTTATTTAAAAAAACATGCGTAATCAACCAAAAGAAGTGTTTTATTTCTACTACAATTGGTTTCAACTGATTCTCCATGGCAACATACTCAAACTTATCACAAAGATCCTTGGACAAAACTATCCGAATTGATTGTTATTGCGTTACGTCTGTCTTATTGCAATCATACTATTCAAGACTATTGATGGTTTGCAGGAATCTTACAACCATGTGCTTGGCGGCCATACTGGCGCTATGTTTATGTTGTTATGAAGAAACAGTTGAATCCAGTTGTAGTAGTATCCAAAAACTAATTTCAATAGGATTATTAGTGTTTTTTAAAAATAAAATTGATATGTTTGTGAATTTGTGATTTGTGATCATACCCGCTCATCTTCTTTAATGGCAGCTGTGACATCACTTGCAAACTATCAATAAAAGGTTATAGATAAAGATGTAGGACAATTACAAAAACCCATACCTTATCCGGGATTCGAACCCAAGTCCCTAGATGGCACACGCTGACCCCCAACCGCGCATGAGCTACCGCGGACGGCTCGAATTACAGTTTCACTTATCACCACCGCGTAGTACGATGATCACTTAGTGTACGCATCACAACACCGCATGCAAGATGACTGATCTAATGCTGTGGTCGCCGCGTCATTCCGAGCACGTTCTTAGCGCTGAAGGACTCGGTTATACCTTGCGACAAGTGAAGGCCGCACGATGAAGGTCAATGCCGTTGGATAGGTTCAAGTTAGGAATACTCGACGGTGCAACTGTTTCGGTGTAACTTTCCGTAACGAGCCCGATTAGAAATATTCAGGATATTTTAAAAATTTGCATTTTTCAAAAGAAATTTGTAGCACTTTCAATTTCATCTATTTCTCATCCACATTCAAAACCTGCTGGTTGGACTAAACGAAATTAATTCTTAATGTGTGGCTATCTAAATAAAAATACAAGCATTTATATTTATTGTCTACCTACTCAGTTACAGGACTGATTTTCTCAGGGGGACATTATATACCATTAACTTATTATGTACTTTTCTGCAATATGACGGCTCTAAAGTCAATGTTTACGTAGGTCTATATGCAAGTACCACACAGATTTAAAACTATTTCTATAGTTAAAATATCCCAGCCAGAACCGGGAATCGAACTCTGAACCTTCTGCTTTGGAAGCACGAATAAGGCCAACAAGCCAACAAAATACACCAGGTTTTAGTAAGAAAACAAGCTCGTGTATGTATTATTTTATTTTCATTGATTAAGCATTCTTAACACTATTTCTACATGTCCATAATCAATTAATTAATTGAGTGAATTTGAATAATGTGCCCGACATATTATATTATCAGATCAATCCAAGAGAATAAATAAATTAGGCGATGAACGGACACAATCATGCCGACAATTAGTAGCCTGCGAACAAGTGAGCTGGTTCGACGACGCGTGATGAACAATCGATCCAGCGCAACAATCGAACAGGTGTGCGGCAGTACGACCATCACCCCACGCACATTGACTAGAACTTTATCACCATTGGTACAGTCACGCGCAACAACCGAACAGGTGTGCGGCAGTACAGCCATCACCTCACGCACATTGACTATAACTTTATCACCATTGGTACAGTCACGTACATAGAGAAGGAGTCACCTACGGCAGTGTTTCTCAAACTGTGAGGCTTCAATCATGTTTCGTAAGAATATAGGCCTATGTGTGCACACCACACCAGATTTATCTGATATGCCCATCTTCAGGTGACTAACTCGATATGTTAGACTATTTAGATACAGTTGGGAACAAATGTCCGAGGGCTTTTAGTAGGACTCAATACCAGCATTCGCCTTTACGAATGAGGAAAACCTCCAGTCAGGATTGCCGGTGGCTGGAGGAATTGAACTGACGATCCTCCGCGCTTATCGTATCGCGTCTTACCGCTGAGCTAACTCTATAGGTTTAGTGACCTAAAGTCTTTAAGCTGTTATACGCGTAACATACATTGACATTGACAACATAGCATCAACATTTTTAAACGAAACCCCTTGTTTAATAATCAGACTATACGTGGATTTCAAAGCACCGCGGTATCGAAAAAAATTATGTTGTGAAAAAATTGTTAATTTTAGGTGAGCGGTATGTTGCGCCATATTTCAATGTCGCTCGTTTATTTCCGGTGGTTTGACTAGGGTAGTCCATCACGTCATTTCTCTAGCTTATCGTTGTAATATCCACTGTCTGTTGTCAGTCTTGTCGCAGTCTGGTTGCACTCTGGACGTACTGTCGTTCGTACGTGTCGTGTGTTTCGCTGACTTTATGTCAGACTCATTTTCTCGGCTTTGTGACTATCCTGTTCTTATTCCTATATCTACTTCCTTCATCTTGGTATGCTATTATACTCCTAACTATACTATCCCCAGCGCTGGTCATAATTACAGCAAGTGTCAAGTCATCTGCGTCACCTGTTCACCACGTCATCCACTGAAGAACAATCCCTTATCTGTGACCGAAGCTTCTCGCGCAATGTAAGTCCAATTTCTCTCCTTTCTAATGTATCTCTCCCTAACAAAACAATACAGTCCACTGCTGCTATCTCCAGTGCAACCGCCCCTACAAATTTGGTACTTCGTACGGGATCGATTTAACCGATATGGAACATCATTACAGTTATCCAGTGTGTCTAGAATGAGGTTCAAAGACCGACCATGTCTAGGCTATCCATTACATTCACAATACCCGGCGCCCATAACAAGACATATTGCAATAGATATTGTTTGTATAGGCTATACATACCAATAACAAGTAAAGCGCTCTTTGGCCATTTCGGTAACGCTGCCTTTGTCGTCGTCAGAAGGCAGAAGCCACGCGGTTCCGTCACCTGGGTTCATCGTCAGCCCTTACAGAAACGAAACTAATGAATGCTAACCCCCAATTTCACTACTACTCATTTCAGACAGTGTCTAGGTTGCTCTTACAGGTTTTGTTTCGAATTTAAAGAAAACTTAAATTTGGTTCATGAAAACTTCGAGGAAAGATTGATACTTTTTGTATGGTTCTTATAGCAACGATGAAACTTGTTTACAATAATGGTTTCAAGGACATTTTATATGCAGGGCATGCGTTGATTATTACTCGTTCTATGTTATCGTGTTGAAAACAAAGTGTGCATGTTCTGCCCTGTACACATGCAATCACTCGACTGTTTGCATGCATTCGCAAAGCTGTTGTGATCATATATAAATGCATAGTTCTATACGATTTCACTTAATAATAACAATGTTTTGTAGGAATCCCTGTTATAGGATGCACACCAGCTTTACCTGATGTGCCCGTTCAGGTGACTAACTAGGTATATTACGAATCGGGGTGTTTTGGATAGTTGGGAAGGAATGTCCGACGGCTGATAGTATGACTCAATCCCAGAATTCGCCTTTACGACTGAGGCCAACCTCGGAAAAACCTTCAGTCAAGACTGCAGGTGGCCGGAATCGAATCGGCGACCTGTCGCGTCTTACAGCTGAGCCACCTAGCTATCGGTGATTTCGCTTAGATCAAGACAACACACAATAGCATCTTATCAAGCAACAGTTGACTAAAACTAGGCTGTCGGTTTACTCTGCGTCCAATGCAAGAAAATATCTCACGTTTCGGCCCGATTGCAAAGGTCAATCTTCTAAATATGAACAATTTGAAGAGTGCAAACACAGAACGAACCTACTCGGCCAGCCAGCCTGTCTGTGAATGTCAACCCAAACAAGTTGAGACCCTAGTTTTTTCCACGTTTTTGGCACCGAGTAAAATCTGTTGATTTCTTTACCGTGTAGCTAGCTGTTCAGCTATTCAGATCCCCTACAACATTTTAAATGCTCAACCTGGCTATGCCGCCTAGCTGTTGACACTACTCTCAAGCATAACATGCAATGATCTATGCTCGTGTAACGAAGCTAATCCAGACGATGTGTGAGCGATAAGATGTCAAAGTGAAAACCTTGCTCGCTCTTTGACAAGATTTCTAGCTCGATACACGGGATAGCCATGGTTTCTGGCGGTTGGACACAATCTTACTCAACAATATAATACATTAATTACGTCGGGTTTGTTTCATTGTTGTTCCACGGTATTTATTATTTAATGTGTCGTTAGGCATCGCCCACATA
The DNA here is from genome assembly GCA_945910005.1 of Isoperla grammatica. NCBI lineage: Eukaryota > Metazoa > Arthropoda > Insecta > Plecoptera > Perlodidae > Isoperla > Isoperla grammatica. Next base: position 13,999,464 of record OX246741.1, read on the forward strand.
ATCTGTTTAATTCTCTCACAAGATCGTTGTGGTTCACGAAACAACGATTTTGAGTGAAGGATATATTTGTGCTGTTCTTGTGATAATCATTATTCATAATATTTTGTCGTTTCCTTTTTTTTCAAACCTTTGCCCTCAAGGTTTTAAATCTCAGGTTTAAAAAAACCTTTTTTCCTCATTGTATATAGATATACCCATTGTTAAATCCACTGTCTTATCATTATGTGTGTTTGTATTATTTTTATGTTAAAATGTCGAGAGTTATCAAAACTCAGAGAATTTTATACACAATGAATGTAATTTGATTGATTATCGTTATAATAAATTGTGTTTTTCTTGAAAAAAACAAATTGTCCATAAACGTTTCTTCGCCTTATCGAAAATCAGTTCAATTCAAGTAACACTTTCGTTATGCGATAACTATGGGTTTAAGCTAGTAATTACTATTCACACGCTGAACTGAACGTATAAGCGACGAAACACACACAACAAAAATAGAAGAAACTAGAAGGGGTGAAAACATTATTATTTGGCAATACATCTAATCTTATGCGTTTGGGTTGTCATTTTGATTATCAAACTGATTTAACGTAGCTAATAAAACACAATATCCTACTGATTCAGAATTAGAAGTATGTATAGTACAATCTGTAGTGCTTAAACAAACAAAAAACAAAAACATGGAGCTATGTTCTCACTTCTCCAATATTATTCTTTGTTATTCTCGAGATTTGACTAAAATGCAGTAAGTTCACGCGGTTTACTGGGACTATCCTCTCTCTCCGGTGTATAAAAGAAGACAATACACGTGTCCCCCCCCCCCCTCCCCTTGCGTGCACCGGTCACCACACGTGGTCTATCGCTCTTAGTCGCTGTCCTTTTCGTTCGTAGGATGGGATGGCTACACGAAGCTGCACGGCATATTCCGTGTCGTGTCCCGAACCATCCCAGCGAATGCTCGGACTAGACATATCACTCCAACGGTTATATTTATACTAGTATCTATGTATCACTCCTTCCTGTTAGTTTAACTAGTGGGCTGTGCGAAACCTGGCTCACCGCACGCCATTAACTCATAACCAAACATTACCCTAGGAAAATCCATAGTTTCGTTCACTCTGCAGTGGGTGGCCTTGGAGTTTCTAACATTCGAAATTATTTTAATTAACAATTCAGATTTGTACACATAATTGGTGTGTGTATATTAGTAATACAGTTACGTTACAGTGTTACAATAAGCTATGGTCTAATGAATCATAATGATGGTTGGTATTTCGTAAAGTATTCTACTTATTATCACCGTGTCCTAAATATTAATGCAACAAAACAATCTTCTCATCGATAAGAAAATGAGTTATAAAATAATAATTTTAAGTTTCTCTGTGGAGAAGTTAAGTAGTCGTAGTCGTAGGGGAACAACAATCACTAACTGTGAGCTCGTCACATGTACTTATATCTAAGTATGGTTGTAATTGATAGCTTGATATATCATAAGAATTCAACCACAAGCCCGATCGCTGATTGACCACAAACCACTCGTCTATGACGAAATAACCGATAAGGTTATTTCGGAGTACCGGTAAGTATATAACGTCATGATTGATTCGTTATTTTTATTGATATCAATGAAATGCTCACTCGAGTCTTCTCATAAAAAATGTTCTAAATGTGTTTCGTTTGAAAATGACACTGCCCTCTTTATTGCCTCGTGTTCGCCATCTGTCTGTCTGTCTAATGAGATATTATATACTGACTGACGTCACAGAACTCTTCAATGTATTCTCGTACATGTGCGAACAAATCCACGTCTTGATTTGTGTGCGAAAACAGATGTAATGATTCTAGTCTAGACTCTAGACCAGTTTCTCAAACTGACGGTTATTTCATCGTTCAAGATGATCGAAGGTTTAAAATATTTATTCAATTCATTGTAAAAATCTTATAACTACTCACGATGGTTAAAAACTAATTTGTTACTAATGAAAATATGTATTGCTGTTGTTTATACCACAAAGTGGTGTACGGTGTATTATGTGTTCTATAGACATTAATTCTTAATTTTGTTGTTTTCATAGGGAGAGGGAGATGTCAGTAAGGTTACTCTTCCCAGTACATCAATAAATAATTCAGTATACTAATTCAGTAATGAGTAAAAGAAGTATATAATATACTAACCCTTTTGGAAGTATGCTGTAGATTAGTGCAAGCTGTGTTTTTATTCTAGAAACTGTAGCAAATAAAAAAATCATACCGCTCATCTTCTAGTTCTAGGCTATCCTTAAGAGCGTTCGGCAGTAGGAGTTTTACAGATGTATTGGCCGTCAACTAATAACTCTTAAACTAATAGTAGGATTATTATAAATATTTACCCACTTGTAGAGGGATGTCTCATATGCATGGTATTAAGTACATTTGTCACCAACCTATTCAAAAAGAATGTACCCATTTTTAAACAGATTATCCGTATTATTTCGCCGATCATTTTCGATGAAAGTAATTTATTTGCATAATTCAAACGTGAGTATATTATTTTTGAGCAGGCTTGTCACAAATGTACTTAATACAATGCGTAGATATGACATCTCTCTGCAAGTAGGTAAATTTTCATAATAATCCTATTATTTGTAAATTAGTTGACTAAAAACGTCAAAACTACTTCCGAACGCTCTTAAGTCATCATACTAGCCGCTGTGACGTCACGTAGAATATATTATTATACTATTGATTAGACTTCCGTGGAGACGATCCTTATTTACACAGCAGAGTTATTATCTATACATCGTAAATATTATCACTTCCCACCTCGAGCTGTCTTGGAGGCAATATTTCAATGTCCACTATCTATAAGGTAGGGTATGTAACCTTGGTTGACATATTATTGCAAAAGTCATTGTCATTGTCGGAGACAAACTGTTAGAATAGTCCAGATACTATTCACCTTGTGTAGCCGAAGTAGGAAGGTCTTACACTTCTTTGTACTCTGATTTACAACTAAACATGCGACTGATATTGTATTAAACATGCGACTGATACTACTATGGGCTCTCTAGATGAAAACAAAAATGTGGTTTTGAATGCCTATATATTGTTTTTCTAATGATAATAACTCAAAATAATAATTCAAATAATAACTTTTGTGGAAAATTTTCAAATTATCTGTTTTGAACGTAATTTTAAATAAAACAATCCACTCATCTCATAATAATATGTCGACAATTAATGATAATAGAACATATCTACATGAAACGTTCAGAATTTTCCGTACCAACTTTCAAATTATAGAGAAACCATTTTAGCGGTATGCATTGCAATAAACGTAAACATGGAATTTTAAAAAACTATTATGACTGTCTCTAAGTCACAATAATTATTATCAACGCGAAAAGTCCATCAAGAGTTTTGCTTTGACCGAAAAACTAAACTTTAGTGACCACATCTTGCACAGCTGACTTGATCTGTACGACTCAACAGGATTGACATAGAATGTTGACTCTGTATAAAAATAACATTACTTCATCATTGTTAATTGAAATAAAAATGGAGAGGTGAAATTTTTAAATAATAATTCCTTCTTGTTTTTTTATGGATATGGTTAACCATCTAGCTAGGGAGTCAAATCAAATCACTCAAGGACGAAAACTAGGATATCTGATCTATGGGTAGGCGCACACCAAACCATCAAACGACTACACTGCAGTGCACTACTTATTATTGTAAAATTATCCAAAGATTCCAAAGAAGTCAAATAGTTTTGCAATGACTTAAAAATTCTTATTGTTGAAAATTGTGTGTATCCAATATTCAGTGACCGTTGGCCGGTTCGCTCGCAACGCTCTCTGTGCACTTGTTACGCCTCCCCTCCGAAATCCATCGATCGATACTTGTAATCTAGAATCCAATGCGTTGTTAGACAAACCATGCAATTACTCACTCATATATCAACCATGTAGTATTCACCGTTCTTTCCAACTGCGCGTTTATCTTACAACTAAACTCCGTCATTGTGAGTAGCCTAGTACGCTACAACACCTACGTGCTCTTATCATCCCGTGAACAAGGCCGCCATTCTTATCGTTCCCGGTAGCCGTTGTGTTTATGTCGCACTAACTATAGTCACGTCGCGTTAACTTGCAAGGTGTTGTCGTCACGGATTTTGTAAAAGTGAAGTGACGCGTGTGACAACTACCAACCTAAATCTAGTCGCATCCCCTTCTCCTGCCTCAAGTATTGTAGTGGTGATATCGCCCGCATATTGTCAGACGTGGTGGGGTCGCATTTCATTCACGGTTGGTGCAGTCAATACAGTGGACAATGACAATGCAGCTATCGGGCAATCTGGATTTGAATACCGTTGAAATAGACCGTGTGGAGCAACCGTCTCTTCTCAGAATTTTAAGGGACACCTCGCTTCTTACGGCATCGCCAGTATACGGTATTCTCAATGTTAGATTATGGAGGGAATCACCAGGAAGTTCAACATTATATGTTCGGTTAACGGAATTCTTCGAATCCGTTGTCTTTCGGTGTTATTTCCCACGTTACAAAGGAAATGTTCGAAAGTTCTTTTATCTATGGTAATTTTAAGTCAAGGTCTTATAGTTTGATTATGTCGTCGTTCGGTAATTACGTCACGAAAGCTTTGGAGTTTTACCGGAAATAGAATTAGCAAGTGAAATTGAATGTTCGTTTTCAGTTTATAAGATATATACAATTTTTACATTTATAAGATTGATATAAATAAGACACAAACTTGAATTTCCCTTGATTTGGATGTTTGTAGTTTTTTATATTTAAAAAAATTAGCGTGTTGGATCATGCATTTCCTTCCTTTTTTCCTTCTAAACTTTTTTAAGTTTGTCAAAATTGAGTGTTGAATTTTTTATTTACGCACTTTGGTAAATTTGTACGTATTTCGTTCTGTTTTTGCTTTCTTAAAATGGTCCGTTATAAAATAAATATTCTTAATAATAATGTATTTATTTTTCCGTTTTTTTACATGTACAATCAGTTTAAACACACAGTTTAAACATACAAGAAAAATGTGATTAGAATGTGTGATTTAATGCAAGAAAACAATTCTTGAACGTCATATTTTCACTGTTTCGTTCTACATTTGGATTTTTAGGAGAGAAATTTACATACTTCTACACATTTCTCGATCCATTATTCCAAAAAGTCTACAGCCTATCGTTATCGATATGCAATTTATCAAAATTTACACTTTTAAACTAGAATCATATTTACCCCTCACATTTCTTGCGAGTAATTATGCTTTCGTAAGAACGTTTAAAACTTGATTCGCTCTTACATTTGTACCTTGTAAGAATGTGAGTTCGTGTATCGGAATTACGTGCGTGTTCACTCTTTCATGTTTATTAAGAACAATCACAGTGACTAAAGCGCGGTGACTAACGCGTCTGTCAGTAACAACCAATCAGCACACAGTACGTCATTCATAGTCTACTAGTTCAAATACAAGACACATTCGGTGTAAATTCAAAAGGTTCCTGAGTGGTCCAAGTTGTTCTTTAGGCATCGTCTCACGGTAAGTTTTGACTGTCTTGCAACAGTAGTTTTCTTTAGCAGACAATTCTTGTATCCACGGAGGAATGACACCCGGATTAGTGTTTAAGCATGGGTACATTTTTGTAAGTGCAGAGGAGACTTTTAGTAACATTAAAACTCTGTTGTCACATGACAAATCTGAAAATATCTGTGCTTATATAATAAATGAGTTTAAATTAGAAATTCTTGTTTTTTCCCACACGTGATTTTTTTGAATACGGATCCTTCAAGGCCATAATATGTAAAAAAAAAAATATCCACAATTAACACCTGTAAAAATGAAATTTTGAATAATAGACACCACTGCAATTTCTTGAATTAAACCATATCGCCCAATTTTAGCTCTTTTGAAAAAATCTGTAAAAAATCAGTTACAATAAGTTATAGTGCCCCTTTTTCAAATTACAATGAAACCTGTCAACAGTGTGAATTCAGACTTTTCTCCCCTAGATAGAGGGGGGGGGGGGAGGGAGAGAGACTAAAAACAAAATATTAATAAAACGAAATGAATCTGGAGTGTGCTGGTGGTCAACATGTCATGGTTCTTACCTGACCTCGCCGCCATGTTGTATGTCCAGAGAGCTGGTGCGTCGTACTGAGGAAGAGGAGAGGCGTCGCGTGGAGCAGCTGACGGCGTCGGGACGCACTCCGCACCGCGGCGTCTGGCGTCGGAAACTGAGGGAGCCGCCTAGAGATCTCAGGAGCCACCTGCTGACAGACAGAAGAGGTAAGCGTCTTAGGGGGTGGGGTACTGATACATGGGCGTCGCGTGGAGCAGCTGACGGCGTCGGGACGCACTCCGCACCGCGGCGTCTGGCGTCGGAAACTGAGGGAGCCGCCTAGAGATCTCAGGAGCCACCTGCTGGCAGACAGAAGAGGTAAGTGTCTGAGGGGGTGGGGAACGGCTAGCTAGTATCGAAAATAATTTTTTTTAAGTGTTTGTATTTCATATTTTTTCTTGCTCACGAAAATACATTTTTGAGCAGCAAAATAATTATTGAATAGTATGAACTGAACTCTTAAAAGTTCAAACTTACATGAAAATTACTATTCACTAAAAATGTTCTGGACTTACTTGAAAATTATTATTTGTGCCAAACCCACAATTTTATTCGTAATGTTATTGCTTTTCTTATTTTTCCAATAACGAGATTATATAGTCACATCTATTTAGTTTTCAGTTTTTAATTTAAAATACATGTTTTCAATTTGTATCTTGCATTTCTACCAAAAATACTACTAGATATGTTTGAGTATTTTGCACAGTTTTGCATGACTGTACGACTGTACGTATACTGATATAGGCGACACTGGTTCGATACCAGTCATCGGTAGTGCCGACTGAAGATTTGTTCTGATTTTCCTTAGTCACAAGGCGAATGTTGGGGTTCCGGTTTTGTCCTACTTACAGCCCTCGGTCATTCCTTCCCACCTATCCAAACACACTAATACCACAGACACTAATACCCATTGTGGAGAGGCACATTAGTGGTGTCTGCACGATGAACTATCAAAACGCTGCCGTCCTTTGGGTTAAATGTAAACTACCAGAATATTGCAATGCATGAATAAGAACCAAGACTATTAGACCGGGAGTAGTATTAAAACACAAATAAACACACGAACAATAACCACGGTCAAAAAATAAAACACTCACCAGTGCGTAAATTTTCGACAGCGTCCGCTGTCTTCCTCAGACGCGAGGGAACTAAGCTACCTGTTTTTTGACCGTGGTTATTGTTCGTGTGTTTATTTGTGTTTTAATTGCAATGCATGTTTATCAAATATCAATCCCTGCCTCATTTCTCTGGATTCTTAACCTCATCAACTATATCGTTACTATAATATGATGACTTCACTGTCACCCTACTCCTGATTCAATCAACTCAAGTGTGCCACATTCCTGGCTAGACAGTCTAGGTTTTGCCGGTTAATGTATATTATATAAGCGTTATACTAACGACCCCTGAGACCTTTAACAATTTTGTGTGCGTGCTTGATGTATTTTCAGATAATTGATGTAAACTGATTCGTTATTGTTCGCGTTATGGATCACAAGGGGTGTGCATTACTAACTAAGAAACAATTGACGTGTTTCAACAGTTAGTATGAAAGAAAATGTCAACGTTTGTCCCATTAATACATTCATTAACTTGTTAATGGCGTTTTTAAAGATTGTGTGAATTTTTATACCGTGTTCCCTATTTAACTCGTTAATCAAGCTAAGTTATTATAATCAATGTTATCAGCGAATGTGAATGGAGTTGAGTCACCCGTTAATAATGATTAATGAGGGTATCACGTTCGTAACAGTCACTGAATACCTGGATAAAGTTAATCTATATAGATTAATGTAATTGTGCTAGAGCGAAAACAAATTCAAAATAATCAGCATTGTCAAACCAAATCTCTCTCGTCTTGAAAACAATTTGATCTATGATTTTTGATCCACCCACCAACCCGGAAGTGGCATTTTAATTGTTTTATATGCCATATTATACAAGTCCCGCTGATGAAAAACCTGTGTTCATAAAGTTTATTGTTTATGGTAATGGCCGGAATGGTTAATGACATTAGATAATGTTTATTAAGTGAGAATGTGTGTGAAAATGCACAGTTTATTTATTTCTAGATATCATTTACAAATAGAGATATATCTATAGGTAAACAAAGTAAAGTAGAAATATGAAAAAATAAAATAAACACAGCTAAATATGGATAAATATTTTTATATGTACTATACTAATTGAAATTATGAAATAATTGGGTGAGATGTTTGAAACCAATGAACTAATTGATCATGTAATTGATCGGTGGATGCCGATGATTGATTGATTGATTGATTGAAAAGTGGATGCCCACGAAAACAGGTGGGCTGCCCCTCAACAAGGCATTCGTTGGGATTGAGTCATCCCTCATACTAACAGACCTCGTGCATTCCTTTCCGACTATTCCAAATACCGCACATGGATTGTCGCTGGGTAGGTTTCCTTTGACTCTGTTACCGTTGAGTGGGGATCCTCAGTCAACGCTGCTACTTTGTAATCAAGAGACTGGTTTTATTGAGGCAACTTTATATAACAGCCGGAAGTATACGGAAGCTCCTACAGTGACTTAGTGACGTAACAGCCTCGCGCCTCCGAGGGCTTCTTTGCGACCACGTGACTCTTGTGTGGTCAGCGTCGTGAGTCAGCCTCCCCCCTCCCCCACCCCCCGTATCGACCCCTGACCGGCGACCACGCGGGTCAGTTCGAAGCGCGGTCCGACACAGAGAGGACTCTAACATGGGCGACACTGATAGACGTGTTTGTGTGGGGACAAGGGCGCGATAACGACAGTGGACCTGATAACAGAGTGAGTGTCTAGTGAACCGGTGTGTCTTGGAGGAGGAAAGTAAGATTGTATTGTCTTTATTTAATATTTATTTATTTATTTTATTGTAATTAGGGCCAGTGTAGGGGTCTTGGAGGAGGAAAGTAAGATTGCATTGACTTTATGTCATATCTATGTATTTATTTTAATTAAGGCCAGTGTAGTGCCCTCTTTAGCCTGATGAATGATGATTGATGAATGATAATGAGGAATTAAGGGAGGAGGGGAATAGCTTAGGTACCATTTATTAAGTATTCTCTATATATTGGAATTGTTCTAGTGTAAGAAAAACAATCTAAAAATTACAGTCGGCTTTGGCCACTTTACATAGGTCTACGAACAACGTAAATGCTGTGTGTACGTACATATTGTTAACCATCTTATTTATTCATAATTTAATTCAAATCTAATGTTCCAATATTATTTGTTTCTTTAACTTTATATGGAAGTTCATCATCTACCCTAGCACCAGTTTGAAGTACATATCAAACAATCATATGACGTTTACTGTTATTGTACAAAAAAGTGGTAGATATGTAGTGCTGTTGGTAATATGGTCACAAATTAACCTATATTTGTTTTAAGTATAGCTATCAGTACTGGATGTCTTGGCAACATCATTTGTACAAAATACACTCGTAAATTATAATTTCATTACAGATTTTATACAAAAACCAGATTGTCATCATAGCGAACGACAGAATACAAAAGTAGAATAATAATATTTTTTTGTTTTAAAAAAACATAAAAGCTTGTTCTAGAACTTAATCCGACGTGCCCGGTGTAAGCTAGGCCCTGTCGGTCGTAAGAGACGATTGTCCCTGTCAGTACCATATGTGCATTAATATTTTCATTTTTCTCACTTGTCTGATTCCCCTAATATTTGGTCCTTAGTAGAATAGTTTCAGCTCTGCCTCGTATTATGCGACTAAATACCAGCGTCGAAAAACCTCGTTTTTGATTAGCAGATATTTGCAACTTACACAAAAGACGTACCGGTTTGACCGGTACAGTACCGTTATCGGAACACTTGTACCGGTGTCCCGAGAGATTCATTGAAAAGACGTATTTTTACCGGTTTGTAAATCTTGGGAAAAAAGTGTCCCGGTAATCTGTAAATAATGACAACGCGGACGATTGTTACAGGGGGGGGGGGGGGGGGGCTTACAGTTGCTGGTCGGCTCTCCAGCCCTCGACACAATCATGCGGGTCACATTCGCAGACGCTGACTCACACACTCACTCACTCATTCACAGTAAGCAGAGTTTATTCCGTTAACAGGCGGCTGGCGAAATACGACCGAGCATAACAAGACAGCAAAAATGTAGCCACATTCATTTAAATACTTTATATTATGTATTAATTAAAATTAATATGAATAATAATGTATTGATATTTATTTTGTTTTATTAATTCATTTTATAAAGCTTTTTTCTGGTCATTTTGCACGCAAATTTGAATTAAAAATGTTTCGCCTCTTTTGATTGACCAGACCCCGTGCTTGTCCATGGAGTTCGTATCCTTCCACTTTGTTTATCCCGGTTTGCAATATTCAAAATATGGTATATTGCTGTGACTGTGAATGTATATACTCAAGTCTAAAACAACAGTAATTGAGAACGTCTAGTCTAGTTAACATTATTCATCCGGGTAGATAAGAAGTCGAGACTCGAGCTCTCGACTAATCGAACTCGCTCGATTAGTAATTTATTGCATTCCCCTTGATAAATCCCCCACATTGCCAGGCACATTTATACGACCGTTAGGGCATTGCTCCTGTGTTTTCAAGTAGCTTCCCACTTGTCAGTTGTGATAGGGAACAGAAACGTATTTCTAACCGTTGGCTGATGGACTAGTCTAGTTTTGTACAGGACGCTCCCCGCAGTGGGTAACATCGTTCACTCTTATGTAGTATCACTATTGGGGGCATTTTGAAAGTGCGCCTGGATTGAGTTACTCAGTACTCTGCAGTGCAGATATAATGTAAGCACTGATTGATTGGTATAGCTGGATCTGTGTACAACCACCATGGATGGACTGGAAACTGGTAGGCACGATCTCGTTTAATTCACTAACGTTAAATTTCATCAAACTGTTTTGGTTTTCTGGATTTGGTTTAATGGGTTCAATTAACATTACATACAAAACGTTTGGTGCATTCTACCAGGCGCCAAAGGAGAAACGTTCAGATAAAGTCTTATGTCCACCTCCCATACAGATCCCACGATTTGTGTGGGTTAAAATTACCTAAAAATGCCTTAAAGTAAATATACAAATATTTTATCGCCTAGAGAATTTAATGCGCTGTCTCATGAATGTTTCTTTGTTCCAATAAAAATTTATGTTTTTCAAAATTTTGTAACGTGTCGTTGCAACACACTACACCTTTCGCAATGAAATAAAAACTTGAAAAAAAAACGAAATATTTATTGGACTGAAGGAACATTCTTTTTATAAATGGTCTAGCTATACGATGCCATATTTTGTTTTACTTTTTGAAAATTTTAAAAGCATTAAAGCAATTTTAAATTACAGAAATCGGAGGTTCCATAGGGTATACGTGGTCATACAGTCTTAACGGCTAATTTTGTGACTGAGTTTGTTGAAACTGAGTCTAATACAAACGTTTGCGCACACGTGTCGGATATATTCTGTTCCATTCACGAATCAGAGGTAAAGGTAATTGAAGGTTTCAATCGTGGAATCGATTCCGTAAGAGTCACTTTTCTTTGAGGGGACTATAACTCTGTAGTTTATATGCAAGCGCTTGCAAACTAAGATTGTGGATAATTGCTACTTGAATGCTGAAATAACTGGGTTAGTTTGTTATCCAGGAAGATAATACTGTAGTAAATGGCTAAATTAAAAAGTCGATATATAATTCAAGTCCATCCGACGAATATTGTTGTTTTACTTCATATAAACGGTAAGTTGTTAGGTATAGAAAATTAGCAAAAATATCGTGCATGGAGGAAAATTCACTAAGATGAAAACATTTCTTGTAACGGAGAAGGTAGATATTAAACACACATGTTAGTCAGAAGAAGTGAACTAGAGTTTTTATTGTCATAGGAAATTGTCTTCATAAGTTTATACTGAGGTTGCAAATCAAACTATTGATTTGTTTTCGATTAAAATAAAATTGAGAATTCGTTGGCAAACTGGAATATTTTAACAATATGAAGGCAATTCATCCAGCCACGCATCCTTATGGAAAGAATGTTTTAAAAAGTAAGTGGAAGTATGGAACGTAATGGAAAATAATTTCTTCGTTTAATATTAGTAAAATAAACTTATAGGTATACAACTAAGAATAACCCATTTTAATGTATGCTGCCGTTTAAATGCTATTTGGTGAAATATTAATTGTTGGCTCTTTGCTTTCGTGCGTTTAGTCCTGCTTCCAATGCAGTAGATCCACGGTTCCATTTCCGGTTCGGGCTATGTTTCTAAACTTTGTAAATTCCTTTATCTATAATACGCTTTTGGCGTGTAGGCCTATTATGTAAGCGATGACTTTAGAGCCATCATAGCAATAATGTTATACATTTTCTAACGTCCCCCACTGAAAATAAGTTCCTATCATTGAGTGAGTAGACAATAAATGTGAATTAATTGAATTTTATGTATAGTGTTTTGAGAAATCCATTTACCATACCTCAATTATTATTGCATGCGTTTTTATTGAGGTTGAGTGCACCTAGTAAAATATATTGTGGCGTGTGCGATTTGTACTTTATTATATCTTTCAATGCCATATTTCGATATAATTCTCTACTGATGAGCTACTCAATGTTATTGCAAATCGTGACGTCAATTATAACAACGATAGTGTTCCAAGTTGTCATTGACTTGCATATCCTATCAAAGAGTAGCCTACCTGCCAACCGGAAGTATTTGGTGTGCATAATAATACCGCCGCTCAAGGACTGTTTATGGTATTAAAATGCAACCCTCACGATGCTCGAAGGTTCTTGACTCTTATATCCTTGTGTCTGCCTGTGTGTAGGTTGCGGCGAGCTTGACTTGCAACACATCTTTAGAACCATCAAGGAGGCTTGGTTACCGACTCGGAGCTATTCACTAGACAGGTAGGAAAGAAAACAGTACTACTTAATCACAATTGTCCGTATCGGGATCGCAATCGCAATCCGGAAATTGTAGGAGAGTAACTTACACGGTTGGTTCTTATGGCGCTGTTCACAATAAAATCGCGATGTCGTAATGATTTCGCATGAGAAAATGTAAAATTGCGATCACGATGCCGACAATTGTGGTTGGAGTGACTTGCACTTGTGTCGGTGTCATATAATATATTAAGTGTATGCTGTATTTTAGTGCCATAGTATGTCAGATATTAATTAAGATGCGTGTTGATAGTTGAACAACCGAAATATTGTACTGATTTGATGCCGAAGGCGCCAAGAGTTTAAAAACTCGCCGTACGTCTGACAGTCTTTCTTTAATTTTAGTTAACAAGTGTTTTATATTACGTGATTTGTACTCATAGAACATTACTTTGTGAGTTTGAGAATTGTTATTAGTTGTTGAAGTGGACAAAAATGACTACGAGTCAATTCGAATGGTGGATTGCAGACCTATAAATAGTAAATATCACTGAGAAATGTAGTTAAATACGTTGTATTTTTGTCTATTTTCACAATTTTTGAGCCAACAGAATAAAACGGGAGTCTTTCTTATTACATTAGCTTGAAACAAGAACTTGGGCAATACCGTCTTGGTAGAATCAGATAATAAGATTATTAAAAGCAGTTATATTTTATTTCCAGCTGGTAAAATTATAAATAGCTCTAACGTTGTTGAACTTTCTGAGTAACAAACAAATAGCTGCCTGCATTTCTCTCTTATCTATTTTTTAAAGAAATTTTAATTTTTGTGTGTAAACAACTGTATATTGAAGGGGTAACAATCTTGCAAAAATTATATTTACTCTTCCATCTTATTTCCAGCCGTAAACATTGTAAATACTAGGAAAACGCTCTGTTTGACGCGTTGATAAGCGAGCGCGTCCATATCTACGAACATTCTGGCGAAAAGATTTTAATGCTAATACAAACAACAATTGACAACAATTCAAGAATGCGCATTGCAAAATTTTTTCTAATTTCCATAGCTATTATACTTCCCGACATTTTTGAATGCAGTGCAATGTTAGTTGCTAAGAATTTTCGCTGTTATGTTTTCACCGCGGTCCGCCACCGTTACTAACAGTTATTGACAGCAATAGAAATGTAATTTCTGCCTCTTATACGTATCGTATCGCGTTTACATTAGTATATTAGTAACCGGACAAAAATTTACTATAAGATAGCCACCTCACATTTTGCCGTAACTGTGTTTCAGATATATATTTTCGAGTAACTTTTGTGTAACTTTGCCAATATTTATCGTACCGCCATAAAATGAACATATTCGTGACCGAAAAAAAGTTAAAAAAAATATGGCTATCTCTTATTTTGCCGCCATTTTGTTTCAGAAAAATATTTTGCAGTAACTATGGTGTAACTTTGTAGCTTTTCAAACGATTTTGCCTCAAAACTACACACCTTCAATCCACATTGAGGCTTGTGGATGGTCCAAATTTCAAGTTGATCGGACTTTCCGTTCGACCGCTATCGACAGATAAAAAAAAAACAAAAAAAAAACAGAATGAAGTGCCATAAGAGTCAAGTGGAGACGCTCGCTTCGCTCGCTTAATAACTTTGTGTTGAGGATCGTTATTATACCTCTGTTGTTTTTGAACTATCTAACTTACAAATAGCTGCATTTCTCACTTTATTAATTTCTTTAATCATGTTTAATTTTTTGTACAGACAACTTAGGATATTGAAAAAGAATAACCTTACAAAAATTGTAATAACTCTTCCAAATGTAATTCCTTAGTCCGACCTGAGGACTTGTACGTGGTACTATAGCATTATGCACCCTACGAAATCTCACCTCTAGGACCTACGTGACTGGTTTGACCTTAACTCGATCATGTATTCGGGATTATATTGTAAAAACTTTTATATACATGAAGTAGCTTATTTACCTAAAGTAGATGTCTCACTTCATTCAGAACGTGTCATTTTCTCTGTTAACATGCTACTTATTCATACGCTATTATAGAAAACATAATTTACAGGGGAAATATAGTAACAAAAACGATTAAAACTAAACAATTGATTACAAAAAGTTGTATACTGTTATATATTTTTAATTTCGATGAGACAAAGTCATAATAAAATGACAGCGTTTAATGGGTTTAAGTCACATTTTCATTCAACCATATAACATACATTGAAAAAAGTCTCCATAGGGTAATCAATAACCAGTCTATAGCTAATTAGATTTACTTATGGCGTTTCAATGAGCGTAACCAATGATTTTCTACGTCCTTGAACCACAACTAACTGAATTCAATACAGTCTGTGTAGATACGTGAAACTACCGCTCGATAAAACTACTCGACGCCCCCCCCCCCCCCCCCCCATCAATCAAGCAACCACCACTAACCGACTCATCCATGATAACACTGTTTTTTGACATCGCAACGTGTTTGTGTTACTTTTCGTAGTTGTTCCGATGAAACCAATGAGGACACATTATTTATTAATACACTTCCGTCAACAAGCTAGACATTCAAAACACTGTTCGTGGCCTAGTGTGCTATAGGCTTCTAATTGAAGCTAGGGGAAAAAACACGATAGAATATTGCAGTAAACGCACGTAACACGTAACGTATGTACGCTCTAGCTTGAATTAGAACCTAAGTTATTAGTGTTGTGAACGCGCAACAGTCGACTATAATGGTAAATCCATACTTGCATGTATAATTGTCGTAAGTGAGATTCGCGTTGCACAGTGCACGTGTGTACAGTCTCATATAAAAGTAAATCAACGGTCGAGCAAAAATGTGTTTACTCTAACCGCTCTCATGCACTTTATTAATTTTTTTGACTCAATATAATTTATGAATCAGTAGACGTTGATGAGAAATAACGATCAGAATCCATATCGGATTGAAAATGAGTACAAAAGAGTTGTAAGAGTGTAATACGTGTTCGGGCCCACCCTTTATTTGCTATGGTCATAACATATTCGTCTCGTATTAATGGGGTAAACGCCTCCGAAGTAGCCGATGGCAGCGCCACCGTTTTGCTCCTATCGGCAATGTCGCGCCCTAACGAGTGTAAGAAAAGCGCGAAATTTTAATTTTTGCCCCCATCGTGCCCACTCAGTGAGTATCAGGGTCGATAACGAAGTTCTTTTCCGAGAAAGAGACCTTCTTTATCGACTCTGGTGCCTTGTGCTTTAGTGACGAGTTATACATGTCTACTTCGAAGGACTCTACCAAAGATACTACGATATTCATAATCATAGGTTGCGCAGTTGAATGATTAATAAAGGTTGCACGTACGTCACATCTTTGCGCGTGGCGGCCACATTTGTGATCAAACTTTGACGTTGCCATGGAGAAACAATTGAAGGCTGTTGTGACGTAGAGCACATAAATTCTTAATTCTTAAAAATCCAGCCTGTTTTTTTGTTATATAAAATTGGTGTGTGGTAATTTTTTTATTTTTGTTTTACTAATGTTTACCTTTAAATTCTAAATTAGGCTTATTTATCAAATTTGAATAGTATTTGGCAATGATCTAGGATTGGTCCTCCTCAATTGTGTCGCAATCATGGCCGCTGTGACGTCACGTGGGAACTATTACGGGTGGCCTGTACTGAGTTGTCATGCAATCGAAGTGTGTGATTGTTCACATCATGTTTAGAACAAGGTTAGAGTGTAAACGCAAATGATGAGTCCTTACCAGTTTATCAGAGTAAAGCTAGGCCCGTCTATGTTGTGCGAGCTGGACAGCGTGAATCATGCGATGATGATGTGTATTGAATAATACTTCGTGTAGAACATTCGCTATTTCCTATAGCTTGGAAATGTGAAAATGTATTTTTGTTCTGTGTAAAACGAAATGTATTGTCTGGTGCAGAAAACGTTCGAATAATGTAGTTTTCTGGGGCACGAGATTGCACTTTTATGACACCTTTCATTCATATTCTGAACCCCTTGATAAATACGCGCAGGGTAATAAAAATAGGGTAGCCAAAATGTAAATTGCCTTATAAATTCCTTTCCCTCCAGTCGTGAGAAACATTTTTATTTAAGGGTTAAGATATGGACCCCCTTCATTGATGTAAATTCATTTAGCGGACAATCTATGCGAAAAATCGGAAATTTCCACCGGTTATGAGGAAAAGTGTCCTAAAACAAAACATTGCATGCGAGCCACCGGCCTACATGTTCCTTATCCCATCTTTATGACATTATTCCACTACTGACCGAAATTTTGTGCAATTAATTAGAAATTCATTCCGGGGTCATTGTTTCGATTTATATTCCGCAACATGGCGCACTCAAAGCAGAAGTCCGTTGAAGGTAAGACAAGTTACTAGGCTCGAGAAAACTGTATAACCGCGTCAGGAAATTAATCATATTTAACGATGTTTCTTGGAACTAGCACATTCACGCGATGGTTAGTTGATAATCTTGCAATAACTCTTTCTACTTCGCATAATAGGATAGTTATTTTTAATAAATCGTTTTTATCAACCAGGAAAAACAATTCACATTGTTATGGATGTTAAAAGTAACATGTTAACGGATGTGGCAAGTCGCGGTGTAGAAAAGGAGCGTAAAAATAATCGAAGAAAAAAACAAGGTGATCAAGTTGTTATTCTCTTTAAGCTCAAGTCCAAGTTTGAGTAACACCAACCGATAGGTTGTATATATATTACAATATCTGGTAACAACGCAATCCGACCACAAACGAAAGCATTAATTTCCCTACTCGAAGTGCAAAACAAACACACTTCATCCCTTGTTCGTGAACAGTCCAACCACACTACCCACCGACTCCAAGATCATCCACCCTCTTCTCAAGGACCTCATTCATCCCCTGTTTAATAAGGGTAAACCCATCACAGCCCGCCCCCTTATAGTCTGAAGGTTAATGAAGAAGTTGCGTGGTATTCTGTGACATTTTGACCCAACCCTTGGACATCAAGGCTAATCCATACAAATCATCCTCTGTTACGATTGACCCATAACCTCTTAGAGTTAATTGAGTTAGAACAGGGACCAGGGATGCATTTCGTAACTCGCTACGAAGCACTGTAGGGTAGCAACCCTCTGCCCATATACAAACACCCAACGTGCTCTGAACGCTGGTCTTTTTCATCCCAGCATCCGGTGTTGCGAAAATTTACAGGAAACGGTGAAATTTGACCGTTATGTACAACACTCCTTGTTGAATTATATTATCTTACATTTTTCGTCTTTTTTTATTCATGGAGAATGCATGGTTAGAATATTAGTTTCTTTTTCAGTTCACTACACATTTTTGCGCGCATTTTCTCCATGTTTTCGCGTGACGCTTTCCGAAATAAATATCAAAATGTGACGCTGTGGCGTGCTACCTAAATGATGCTACAACCAAATCTAATTGTCAGGAGGTTTCGGAATGCAGCCCACGACGGTTGGTGTTTTACGACGTGCTTGACAGAGGTTATAACACGTCGGCCGCATTAGATCCATTGCATATCGCCGGGGTCGTCATACGGAAACCCAAAGTAAGGGGTGGTTTTAGAAGACGTGGGGGTTGGTGGACGTTTGGATCGCAAAGTAAGCCGGCAAACACGAAGAAAGTCCATCTTGTGTTTTGATACATATTGACCCTTTGACTCCTCTCCGAAGTTTAGAGCCCCTTATAGACCATTAGGGTGAAGACAGACCAAGTTGGTGTTTTGTGACATCTTGACCAAGGGTTGTCCTACACCTCTCACCCCCTTGACTCCGAGGGTTAGGGCCCCTTAAGGGTGAAGGAAGACGTTGTTTGCGTTGGTGTTTTGTGACATCTTGACCAAGGGTTGTCTCCCACCTCTCACCCCCTTGACTCCGAGGGTTAAGGGTGAAGCAAGACGTTGCGCTGGTGTTTTGCGACATCTTGACCCGCTGCGTCGTGTGCCCCAAGCGTGTTACCCCAAGATTACCGCGGTCTAATATTCATCGTGTCGCGTGCCCCCTCCCCCCCCTCAAGATGGCGTGCCCCCCTCAAGATGGCGTGCCCGTTGTTCCACGAAGATCGACTCAAACCTGTTTAAAATGCGCCAACTCAGGAAGAAGGGTTTCTAAACCGGGAGTCGCATGAAATGAAATATAGACTCGTCCGTCTGTAATCAACGGACCGCCATTCTGTCTGTTATATTATATGTATTTAGTACAGTCATGTGTTGATACATCATACATCAAACATTGGACCGTTCAATCATGTCAATACGACGTTTCAACTATGGAATATACTGATTGCCAAAAAGCAAATAATACATAACACCTTTTCAGAATTTCCTCTTTTGTGATCTATCATTATTTTATTTTAACTCTGATGTAAATATTTGAGTAATGTATTATAATGTTATAAGATGGAAAGCTGTTAAGTAGGTCGATCAATGACTTTACGGTGGGTGTGGGTTGTTTTGAGGGAAAGTTAGACGGTCAAAATGCAAACGGATGGGGAGGGGGTTCGCTCCGTGCCAACGTATACATGGCAAATACCAATAAAATTATTGCTCCTGTCTGTGTGATTTGTTGCGAACTGGGATAGTGAAACATAAAGCAGGTTGAAAAACATAGTTTGGTGTCTGATGATACATTGATTATTTGAGTGACTAATTTATTGAAGAACGTGTTAGATATAGTATGCCATGAGACCTCTATGAAATTCACAAATACTTCCAAACATGAATTATTCTGTATTGCTGTAGTTAGAAACAAGTGTATGAATTCTTCTTTTTAAACAGGAAAAATTCCTAAATTAAAGCGTCAATAACATTGAAATATACGAAAATAATAAATCAATATTTACTAACTCAACCCACATTCATTTAGCGGTCAATTAATTCTATCAACTAAATGCAAGAATATAGTGATAATTACAATATTCTATTTCGATTCGTAATATCTTCCACAAAGATATCCCCTTTTTAATTGCTTCATAACCATTTCGCACAAACACACGGAAAGTTTCAGTCAGTCTGACAAATTAAAATATACAACCTAAAAAACTTACTAGATACACACACACAGAGCTACATAGGGGCGGACTGGGGAAAAAATCCAGGCCGGGCAAACTTTTGGTCAGGGAAGGCAAGGAGGGTTTTGCCCCCCAACAAACAGCGCCACAGGCGAAATTATTTTAAATCAGGTTTTTAGAAGGCATTTGGCGCGTTTTAAAAAAAAACATAGCAGCCTGAATGCACTACCGAAATACTGTAGGCCTAGTTTTCGTCGGTTAAAAGTAGAACACCAGCAAGATGATAGATGAGAATGAGATCAAGCTACACCGAAATCCAACGAATCTACAATGTAATTAATTAAACCTTGCAATATCGTGAAGGAAGGAATGGGAGGGACTCGGGTTTAAAGAAATTTCAATTTCAATGCGCGGCAACTTACCGCTGGCGCCAGGCAGTTTATGGCTGTTCCAGTCGGACCAGGCCAAATTTGGGCCAAAACAGGCAAGCCACCGGGCATTTGCCCGGTTGCCCGGCGAGCCTGTCGCCCCGGTGCACTCTGTTTCAACTAAAGTAAAAAGATACCTATACTCATGCTGTCATATTACATTCTTATACTCAACCACCAATTGCATAAACGCTGTTACAACATAAGTAAACAGATACCTACACTCATGTTGTCATATTACATTATTATATTCAACGCCAATTGCGTAAACACTGTTTCAACTAAAGTAAACAGATACCTACACTCACGTTGTCATATTACATTCTTATACTCAACCGCTAATTGCGTAAACGCTGTTTCAACTAAAGTAAACAGATACCTACACTCATGCTGTCAAATTACATTCTTATATTAAACGCAAATTGCTAAACGCTGTTTCAACTAAAGTAAACAGGTACCTATCCTCATGTTGTCATATTACATTCTTATATTCAACGCCAATTGCGTGCACGCTGTTTCAACGAAAGTAAACAGATACCTACACTCATGTTGTCATATTACATTCTTATATTCAACGCAAATTGCTTGCACGCTGTTTCAACTAAAGTAAACAGATACCTACACTCATGCTGTCATATTACATTCTTATCTTCAACGCCAATTGCGTAAACGCTGTTTCAACTAAAGTAAACAGATACCTACACTTATGTTGTCCTATAACATTCTGATACTTAACCACCAGTCGCGTGCACGCTGTTTCAACTAAAGTTAACAGATACCTACCAATACTCATGCTGTCATATTACATTGTTGTACACTCAACCGCTAATTGCGTAAACGCTGTTTCAACTAAAGTTAACAGATACCTACACTCATGCTGTCATATTACATTCTTATATTAAACGCCAATTGCGTAAACGCTGTTTTAACTGAAGAAAACAGATACCTATACTCATGTTGTCATATTACATTCTTATATTCAACGCCAATTGCGTGCACGCTGTTTCAACTAAAGTAAACAGATACCTACACTCATGTTGTCATATTACATTCTTATATTCAACGCCTATTGCGTAAACGCTGTTTCAACTAAAGTATTCAGATACCTACACTCATGGTGTCATATTACATTCTTATACTTAACCGCTAATTGCGTAAACGCTGTTTCAACTAAAGTAAACAGATACCTACACTCATGCTGTCATATTACATTCTTATATTAAACGCCAATTGCGTAAACGCGGTTTAACTAAAGTAAACAGATACCTATACTCATGTTGTCATATAACATTCTTATATTCAACGCCAATTGCGTAGACGCTGTTTCAACTCAAGTAAACAGATACCTACACTCATGCAGTCATATTACATTCTTATCTTCAACGCCAATTGCGTAGACGCTGTTTCAACTCAAGTAAACAGATACCTACACTCATGTTGTCATATTACATTATTATATTAAACGCCAATTGCGTAAACGCTGTTTCAACTAAAGTAAACAGAAACCTACACTCATGTTGTCATATAACATTCTTATATTCAACGCCAATTGCGTAAACGCTGTTTCAACTAAAGTAAAGAGATATCTATACTCATGTTGTCATATTACATTCTTATATTCAACGCCAATTGCGTAAACGCTGTTTTAACTAAATTAAACAGATACCTATACTCATGTTGTCATATTACATTCTTATATTCAACGCCAATTGCGTAAACGCTGTTTCAACTAAAGTAAACAGAAACCTACACTCATGTTGTCATATAACATTATTATATTGAACGCCAATTGCGTAAACGATGTTTCAACTAAATTAAACAGATACCTACACTCATGTTGTCATATTACATTCTTATATTCAACGCCAATTGCGTAAAAGCTGTTTCAAGTAAAGTAAACAGATACCTACACTCATGCTGTCATATTACATTCTTATGTTCAACGCCGATTGCGTAAACGCTGTTGAAACTAAAGTAAACAGATACCTACACTCATGTTGTCATATTACATTCTTATACTCAACCGCTAATTGCGTAAACGCTGTTTCAACTAAAGTAAACAGAAACCTACACTCATGTTGTCATATAACATTCTTACATTCAACGCCAATTGCGTAAACGCTGTTTCAACTAAAGTTAAGAGATACCTATACTCATGTTGTCATATTACATTCTTATATTCAACGCCAATTGCGTCACGCTGTTTCAACTAAAGTAAACAGATACCTACACTCATGCTGTCATATTACATTATTATTTTGAACGCCAATTGCGTAAACGCTGTTTCAACTAAAGTAAACAGAAACCTACACTCATGTTGTCATATAACACTCTTATATGCAACGCCAATTGCGTAAACGCTGTTTCAACTTAATTAAACAGATACTTACACTCATGTTGTCATATTACATTCTTATATTCAACGCCAATTGCGTAAACGCTGTTTTAACTAAAGTATTCAGATACCTACACTCATGGTGTCATATTACATTCTTATATTCAACGCCAATTGCGTAAAATCTGTTTCAACTAAAGTATTCAGATACCTACACTCATGGTGTCATATTACATTCTTATACCCAACGCCAATTGCGTAAACGCTATTTCAACTAAAGTATTCAGATTCCTACACTCATGGTGTCATATTACATTCTTATCCTCAACTACCAATTGCGTGAACGCTGTTTCAACTAAAGTAAACAGATAGCTATACGCATGTTGTTATATTACATTCTTTTACTCAACCGCCAGTTGCGTGCACTACATACATAATGATACATAATTAATATTACACATTTTGAGTGAAAGCTACGATTTCTTGGTATATCTACGTGCGCTCAAGCTACATACTTTGCACATACAGACTCTCTGAGTCAGCGGTTCACTTACTCGTGTCGACTAGACCAGGATCAATAGAGTCCTTCCACTTAACATGATGACATTGATTTACATCAAGTCAACGCTTTAATGATGATTACGTTTACTATAAATACCTTTTGCATGTTTTTAAATGTCAAGGACGTCAGTGGTAGCAACTTAATTGAAATAATTATTAAGAAGCTTTACAGAAACTTAAGATAAAACAAACTTGAAATTTGGGTTTGTTATTTTTTCCTCTGGTAAATGTGAACACTTATCCGTAACTCAAGCAAAAATATGAATATGTTTAGTTCTTTATTTCATATCTCATAAATTTAATCGTAATTGACAAATTGTGCATAATCTTTCACATATATAGCTAAATAATACCTACTTTTGTCCCTGAATGAGTCTTATCATTAAATCATGTATCCATCTAGATTATTTCCGTTGCATGAGGATGATTCTTATTGCTTTACTTTGCAATCACGTTATTCGAGACGATGAAGGGTGATAGATGAAGATCAAGGATTATTTAAAAAAAAAAAACGCAGAATTCAATTTGCGGCCCAACCGAATGAACAATCGCTATAAAAGAACACCAGTATTGTCTTATTTATAGTGGCAGTTAAATCTGTCTGTGTTCTGTAGAGTGAAAGCCAGTGGTATGGTAGAGCTGGAACGGTCCGGAACGTCATTCCGGTTCTTCTTTACTAGTCGGAACGGTGTTCCACTAACAATGCTACTATTTACATTGTACAACATGAAATAAAACCTAGATATGGTATTATGATAAATTGCTAAATATTTAACCCATAGCTAACTTGATTGTCTCCATAGCAACCACAAAATGAATCAGAAGCGTGTTTTTCACTGAGAAAATAACTGTGCTAAATATCTTCAAAGTAAAGAAATTTGAACTGTCAATAATGTGAGCAATTGTTCTCGGGTAAAACAACAATAATTTTGTGCCTGTGCTTTTTTTTGTAAAAATAGAGCCCGATGCGGATTATTTACCCGTAGGTCTACTATTCTTGAAACAATGCATTAACTTTACTTCATTGAATCTACTTATATGTAACACTTTAACTCCATGCAATTGCACGTCCACGCTACAGTACCGCACATCAAGATATGCATCACGACACTATAAATACATCTCATGCCATCCATAACACCGCAGTTTCTACAACGCAGAAGGGTCACACATCGATCTGACGTTTCTCATTGGTTCATTGCAAATAGTAATAACTGAATGCTAGAAATTGTTTTCTTCGCTTCGTGGTCTGCGCTGCGGTTAGAACAGTCTAACGACTTCTTGCGATCTAGGACTTGTCTGCAATTGATAAGATCAAACTGGACGTGGTATAGCTTAGCACGCACGCTCCATTTAAAACAACCCTTAGAAACCGTGGCTATCTCGCAAACAAACTGAGGAAACGGAAATGTTCGCTCTCTCTATATTTGAAATAAAATGCGGAAGTTCAAACTTTCCGAAAGAGCTCGATGCGATCGTAGATAAGAACGGGTGTGTAATCACTTCTTTGGCACGTCAAGGTGGAGCGAGTACGAAAGGTACTCGGCTCGGACTACTTCCAAAATAGGCGTACGTTCCGAAACATCATGGAAATGAATAAACTTGCACTTGGCTTTCGGGTATAGCCGCGTCGATTATCGCTTAAAAGCTGACATTTCGGGCAGGTTACACTACCCATCTTCAGAGCTAAAACTTAAAGAAGTCACAGAATGAAACCTACTCGGTCCAGTATCCACAGTCACAGAGTGCAGCTGGACCGAGTAGGTTTCATTCTGTGACTTCTTCAAGTTTTAGCTCTGAAGATGGGTAGTGTAACCTGCCCGAAACGTCAGCTTTTAAGCGACAATCGACGCGGCTATACCCGAAAGCCAAGTTCAAGTTTATTGATTGACTCGGGCCGCGAAAGCGTACGTGAGTGTTTATCATGGAAATGCTTTGGTTTTACTTCTACATCGATCATAAGTTGGCCCAACGTTAGTATTCTCCTGCTTACGTCACAGTCGAGTCCAATCGTACCAACTTAATTTTTAACTTCTCTTGTTCACACCATCTAATTGAAACATGTTCATTAGAGATAATTTGCGACCTTCTGTTGGTTACCTGGAATGGTGGGCGTGGCCTAACTGTGCACTCTACTAAGCAGAAGACTGCATGTACGAATGTGTGAAGGAACACCAAACATCTGTTGATTTTCGTGGAATTATCGCGATTGAAAGAGGCAGGAGATAAGGATGTCAGGTCGGTTGTCATGGAGTAAACAATTTAACCCGGGACTAAATATTTAGCGGTCCTCATAATACCAAGCATGGATTACAAACCTATGATTTGGGAGAAACACAATTTATTAAATTATAAACAAGCAGGATTACATACATTCTTCATAAAATTTCCTAAGTGGATAACTTTTACATTTTAACATAAAATTAAGACAAAGGCATAAGGGTTGGCAATTCGAAAAGACATTACATATATAACACGAGGACCAGTGGGGTTTTTTTTCAACTTTTTTCCCCAACACACTATACATGTTTTTGTTCTTTTTCTACAACCTTTATGTTATCTTTAAATATTATCAATTTATCTTGGGAAAGTTAAGAGTTATTATACTCAGGAATTTCTGTTTGTATTGACGAAGTGTTGCAAAAAATATGATTTATCGATATGTTCAATAAAGTATTATTATTATTATTATTATTATTATTATTATTATTATTATTATTATTATTATTATTATTATTTTTATTATTATTTTTATTATTATTATTATTATTATTATTATTATTATTATTATTATTATTATTATTATTATTATTATATAACACGAGGAAAAAAAGTTGAAAAAACCTCTTCGGACAAACCTATGTTCAAACAACCTACAAGCAAATATCACGTACGCGTGTAACATCCTTGTATCTCGGTCTGTAGGCTACAACGCTCTCATGCATATGACATGGCACGTGTACAAGGATACAACCAACAACCTCCACTTGAACTTGATAATCATGTCACGTGACATGTATCTATCGTGGTCACATCACCGCATTGCATGCCGGTCAAGTGAGATTGCAAGTAACTTTACACCCGTGTATTATACAGTCACACAGGGGTCGAACTACTTTTAAGTTTGAAACTATCGATGTACAAATAAGTCGTTGATTTGAATAACGTGATTCTGTTTCGACACGATTACAAAGCTGTGTACATTATTATTTATAATGTATAAGCTATGTTGAAGTTACTGAACAAAACGAATTACATAATTTTGAACGAATAAATGTCAGTCGAAAAGTAAAATTTATTTATTGATGGTGAAAAAGGCATTTTCACAGTTGTATAGCCGGTAGTTGCACGGTATGGTTTATCAACCACAACACCATGCGTTCAATTTATCAGTAAAGGAGTTTGTTGAGAAATGTTATAATGGTTTATCAACCACAAAGCCATGTGTTCAATTTGTGAGTAAAGGAGCCTGTTAAAAAAGTGTACAATGGAAGAAAACTATGGATTTTTGTAGTATGATTGTGATTACTACTGCGTTATTTGTGTAAAAGTCAAGTGGTCTGTGGTTGTATATAATGAATCTTTTAAATATAGGATTTACCGTTTATTATAACTTACTTTAATTTTACCACTTGTTATCTGTGATTTTACTATTAAAAACGGAAACACAAGCATGAATAGATGGTTACATTGTGTAAGTTGATTTTTCAACCATACGGCAGAAATAACAACAGTCGATATTTGAAACTTTGACGTTTTTGTACATTCTGCACAGTCTGCACATATATTATGGCTTCTTGCACTACCTGTCGGAAGAGAACCTTATACGTATTGTGTATTTTTCAATGCAGTCTATTATAAAGCAGGTCTGGTAAAGAATATCGATATTTCTATACAATTTTGAAATTGGAGAATATTTCCAATCTTGTGTCAGTATTGAAATATAAAATAAAAATATGAAAATAAAAATTAGGTTTCGATTTTTTTTTTTTTAAGTTCGTACTGCACTTTACATACAGATTTCTTTCAGTTTATATTTTACAACGCCGTTTAAATAACACAAAAGTGAGCGTGTTATTTGAGGTGTTGACAAAACATTGTAAGTTTCACAAGCATAATTTACGATATCTCGATATTAATAATGTAAGACAACATAGTCCAGCTGCAGTCAAGTTGATTAGGTATAGAAAATGCAACAACGTTACCACACAGAACTGTACCCCTTTAACATTGGCGTCATCGTGAAGGAGGGACGGGGGAGGGGGGGGCGTCAAGGAGATGCCTTTGCCCCCCCCCCTGAATTTCAGAAAAAATATAAAAATGTCATCAGCTAACACAAATAATATAATTAAATTCATTCATATCCTAATATTGTAAAAACACATTTTTAACAAGTGGGGCTAACTGGGAGGGGATGGAGGCCAACTCCCCCAGGCCCTCCTGGAAAACAAACTCTCATGCCAGCCAACACGCACGGGGTAAAAGAGTTTATCTCCCATGTCAACACGGTAACACACTGATTTCCAAGTAAACGTGAACTTGACTTGACTTGAGAGCAACATAACACTGTATTTAGAGCGCCATGTCGTTGAACTAAAGTGCGTGTGTTGTATACCTGCATGCGATGCATTGGAGATAGAGACCCTCCACCCCAGACAATGTTATAATAACCGCTTGCCACGAGTTTGACCTCGTTATGAAAGAGTAGAGTTAGCTGTTAACGAAATGTTATCGGGAGTTTTGTCGGAAATGCTGAATAATTGTACGATGGTGCTATAAAACTAATTTATAGTTGTAATAAAGAAGAAGTTTGCTGAAAAGTGTAGGTAAAAGTAATCATTCTTGTGGTAACAAGATAAGGGCGTGCAATTTACGGTAGGAATAGTGAACCAAAAGAGAAGTCGATTTCCATTTGAAAAGTTTCCCTTACCCTTAAGCTTGGTCGTAAACGTAAAATATGTAGGATTTATTTATTTTTACTTAAAACAGAATTCCCACATAATAATATATTAGTGGGACGATGGCTAGTGCGGAGTACGCCAAACAGGTGGGGACTATATATTTAGATGTAGGAATGATAATATTTGGGCTTTACACCTCATATTTTGGCAACAATACTCATCGAGACGATGATGAGTAGGTTCTTATGAAACTATAAGGCCCAGATGCATAGATATACATAGATAGATACAACATTAGGGAAGCCCCTAATTAAGGCGTTTGGTTTTCGTGTGGAAAATTGCACGTTTAAAGACTGTTTCACTAACTAGTGGACATACTTGCATCTGGGTCTAAGGACGTGTCTGAATACCATTCTTGATTTCATTCTAATTCTTATTCTTATTCTTATTCTTAGTCTTGTTCTTGTTCTTATTCTCGCTCCAGTTGCACGTATTCGGACGAGAGCCGGACATTACTTGATTTAAGTAGGGTTAGGGTCGTAACGCGTCATCAGATCCACATTTTATTTTTAAATCAAAATGTATAACCAAAATGTACGATCAAATATGCATTGTGTTTAATAATAATTACATTGTAGTAACTCTTGAAGGCCACAGGCTTTAAATACTTAATAATTAACCGAGATATGTTCTGACCCATCGTCCGCCATCTTCCGGAATGAAATCTAGTGTGCACTTTTGATTCTCGTTCTTATTCTTATTCTTATGACGTAGTTCACGCCGCGCGACAGTATTGGGACAGTACTAGATACGTCACGGATGATTGATGACGTAAAATCAAGAATGAGAATAAGAATGAACGTCGTTTTGGTACTATTCGGACACGTCCTAAGGCTTGAATGCATAGTTCACACTCAAGCCCTCCTCAACTCAGCCTCTCCTCATCCTCACCTAGCCACCAATCACAGAGCCGTCCGCATGGCAATGCTGTTCTGTGATTGGTGGTTAGGCGAGGCTGAGGAGAGGAACGCTTGAGTCTGGACTATGCATTCGGACCTAAGTATTGCTTACTTAGACTTACGCCTGACTATTATGTTATGTCAGCATGATATTGATCACCAACATCGTTACATAGTAACCACCACTAAACGTTCTGAGTTCGATCCCCAATACCGACGATATTTTAATTCACTTATTACTGAAGTTTCTCCGAACGTAACGTTCACTTCTTTATCGGTCCCTAAAGGGTATCATTAGTATGGGAAGTTGTTCCCTTAATTGTTAATCACGGCGCATAGTAGAAAAAACAATTTTCGTTGGTTTCACTTTTCCTCTACCGAGATTATCGATTTTAAGGTATTCGAGCTTCATTTTTGTAGTAAATATCATCGGTTTTAAATCACGTTGGACAATGTAGTATAAAAATAAGCACGCTTGTGGTTTTGATGTCTGCGGCGGTGTGTTCTTCTGATAACAACATGGTTCAGAGGTCCCTTTGCGAAAGTTGTTGACATTCTACTGTCAAACCTAGCCAAAGGTCGCTGAAGAAGCCCGTTGCAATATGCTGTATAGGGAGTATTCACGTGACATCACATCGGCCATATTATTTAGCTGTCAATAGAAAACGAATAATATTGTTTACAGGGAAATATGACAAGTTTGAACACGTACATCCCCCTATCCGATAAAGTGTACGAAAATGATTATTGTATGCTTTTGTAAACGCTTAAAAGAGTAATCGAGAAAAAAGAGTTTGTTTATGTATGTTGATTTAAAGTGATAATAGCAAACCAAAGTTAGAGAACAGCTGTTGAATTTGCATCAAACGCCAGCTGAAACATAGTAACAATGAATTACCAATCACATGCTATTATGGCCTCCAATGTGGCCACCATGCGCAATACGTGAATACACCCTATACGGTATGCCCATGCACGAGTATACATTACAATACCAATTACATACTTCAATACACATGGACAAAAGCTGGGTCTTTTACACAAGACCACTCTGGTATCATTTGTATTGTAATTCATATTATAAATAATTGCAATAGAAAAATAATGACTATACCCGATTTATTTAGAAAATTACTGCACGTACTTTTCTACCATCTTTGTTTGATAGATTTTGAAATAATTATTCTAAAATAATTTAAAATATGTTGAACTTGGTTTACGTTTAATCCATGTATTTAATATAATAATTTATTCTTTATTGACAACGGAATAGATGCCCCACATTATTATACCAGTATACGATTTTTATACGTTATTATAAACCGACTCATTATACCCGCATATATTGATTACTTAACTTTTTTATTTTTTATTAGATAATGATTAACTTAACCTAACTAACTACTAATATAAAAAAAAAACAGTTTTTCATAAACAAGAAACAATTCAACATATTATGTTTCTACCCCTAGACACTTGTCGGCTTCTCGCGAGGCGGAGCTGTGGGAGGGGGCGATGGGGACTGGGGGCCGGCTGGTCCGAGGGTCCCGAGCCAAGCCCACCCTCATAGGGCTACCCCGGCGTCGCTACTCAGTGCCCGAAGCTGTCATGAGGCGCTATACTCTCACCAAGCAAAGCGGAGACAGCAGCAGCAGCAACAGGTTAGTCTACTTGTCACACACGACCACTTTTATTAATGCCGACATTACACGACTCAATACTTTCGTCAAACTTATTGAATTCAAGAACAAAAGCGAATCAAAAACAGTTTAGTAAAAAACTGCAACAATGTAGCTTCTATTCATTGATGCTTTTTTGTATTTGAATTCAATAAGTTTGACGAAAGTATTGAACCGTGTAATGTGGGTATTAGGCATTTTGATTATTTGGTGTTGGTTGTTTAACGACGTACTCGACAGCTTAGGTCACAATCACATGCGTGTTCCGAATCAGATCCATTATACATCGCGGGGTCTTCATGAGGGGAGTCCAGCAAGGGAGAACAGGGCCAAGTAGTAGGACGAATCTAAGTTTGACAGTGGGGGAGAAAGGGACAATACAGGATCTCTTTTTATCGCTTCTTACAACTTGCAGTCACCCTGGCCTATTCTGCCTCGGACCCAGACTTCTCCTTTTGTCGCCTCTTACTTATTATTAGAGCCTACGTCATTATAGAACAACGAACACTGTTATAAAAGTAATATTTCAGCAGCATCCGGCGTAGTGCTCTGCAAGTGGTTGAAAAATTGCAATTATTTACACCTATGTTTCTTGAGCAGAATATATTTTGGTGAGAGATTACATATCTATGCAGTAAATAATTCACAATCAACTTACCAGTTCTCGAACTCTAGAAGAAGACAACAGAATCAGCCGAGATGTAACAATTTCACAAGTATTTTCTGAAATTCATGTCTACACGTTCACTGCAGTAAATATACCTCTAAATTGAGAGTTGTATTCTACACACGCAAGTCTAAGTAACATGCAAACATTATAGTAATTCAAGTTATTCGCAACTGAAGTATGTTTGTGTCCGTGTGCGTATGTGCATTAGACTGCGTATAACTTATACTGTCTATCTCTGCATAGTGAAGGTGTGAACAAGCTATTAACGAAATAAGTCTTGATATATATGACACCTTAAGCAGGTGAGTATCGTTTTCAATGAGAAATTGATATCATCTTACATGGCTTCAAGAGTTGCCTAATCTGGACTCTAGACAAGCTGTGAGGAAGTCATTGACGGAGAAATGTATGGAAAGCAGATACTCACTACAGTAGGACAAGTTTGAAACTTGAGATACACAAATATGACAGTATGTCTCAATAGTCTAACTGGGTATTGATTTACGTGCTAACAAAATTAAATTGAATTTATTTGAAACAGATTGGATTAAAATAAATTCACATGGTTTCTTTGGTGTGTTTTATTTTTTAAATGTTCTGGCTTCAGTTAACATTAAATTATATTTAAATTTATTTAAATTGAATTAAATTATGATAAAACATAAAACTAAGGAACATGTGTGTTGGATTTTCAGTATCTGTAAGCTTCGGTATGTAAAACTAGTTTCAAGTTTCGTTATCAGATACGCATGGATTCATGCGACGTAATAATCAATTGTATGTTCTTTCGTTCTCTCCATACATAAACTAGCTTCGTGCATCAACTGGCTTTAAACGCATGTATTAGTTTATTTATAATTCTGCAGTTTGTAAGATGAGCTAGTTTTCAATATTGACGCACTAGTACGTATGCTTCAGTGCTGTGTTGCACCATTGTATTCGTTTTTAACGTTTGAAAAAAGAAGTTCGTAGTCTTTGGGTTCTTACTGACCCACTCATTGTAAACACTCGAGCAATAATCGATATCGCGTGTGGGGCTGAGTGAGTGGCCAGTAATCGAACGTCTCGTCATTGAGATTTTGAAGGTCTTAGACCAAAGATATTAATAATAGTGGGTAACATAGCGGACAAGAAACTCTGCGTGTTTATTGATGACACATCTTTGGTGGCGATCCTATTGGTGTGAAATCTGAACAAGATACAGTGCATGCATAATATAATGGAAGAAACCAAGGGAACCAAAAAAGTTACCAATTTGATTACAAGTAAATAATACGTTTCATTTTTACTCCCGTAATCACTCTACCATTGGCTAGAAAAAAAATGAATGACTTTCATTCGTGGATATACGGGTTAATTAAGGTAAACATTAAAATTACAAAATCTTTAATATTATGAATCTGGCATAACGAGTTTGGCCTTGTTTATTATCAATATTTGTACACGATTTGTGGATAGTTGCTATGGAGTTAGTTTTTCTTATGGAAAATAGCATGTTGTAAAACAATTCCATAGCAACCATAAATCCTGTGCATCTAGCCCTGCGTGAACCGAGCATAACAATTTTATAATAAACATGTTTCTTTCTCGCAGCAACAGCGACAGTGGCGCTGCGACGGTGCCCGCGCTAAGCCCCGAATCTCTGAGCTCGGCCGGGGGCAACCGCAAGGCCCCTCCACCTTCTTCTAGACCGCCAGGAGGGGGGCGCGGGGGCGGCCACGACGGGTCGAGGTTCAAGACATCTATGGACCGAGGGCCCCCGATGTACAAGGGGGGTCGCGGTGGCGGAGGAAGACGCGGACCCCAACCCGACAACTCGCTCTACGACAGAAGGGGTCACCGAAATACGTCTCCTAAAGATGTCTTGAAAGAAGTCGCCGAAAACGGCGACCCCGAATTAGTTGCTCCCAACTCGACTCCAGTTCAGGACAATAGTGATCTGGACGTGGAAGATTTAACACACGGGGGTCCAGATTGTATTCAGTGCAAAGAGTTTTTGTTTGGTAGTGTAAACAAGATAAACGTTAAGCATTCACCTCCAGTGAAACACTCGAATAGAAATTCACCCGTCGATGAAGATATTGTGCCCAGTGTTAGTCCGATCAACGGAGGAGGTGAAGCCTTGAGTGAAATCGATATAGATGGGGTTCACAAAGTGGAAACGCCAGAAAATACTAGTCCAGTACACGTTGAAGAAACTGAAAAAGAGTTAGAAGAGGAAAGAAGGAAAGATGTTTGCTCTCCTGAAAGTGTTGAAAGTCGAGGC
This sequence comes from Isoperla grammatica, assembly GCA_945910005.1. Taxonomy (NCBI): domain Eukaryota; kingdom Metazoa; phylum Arthropoda; class Insecta; order Plecoptera; family Perlodidae; genus Isoperla; species Isoperla grammatica. The sequence continues at coordinate 14,033,302 of OX246741.1, forward strand.
AGTACAAAAGTACCACTAGATGAAATACCTGATGGTTATGGACTAATAGAAACTCAAGCAGGGAGGAATGACAGTCCCCGAAAGGTCGTGGACAATGTAGTTTCTCCGCCAGGGGAGATTGTGATGGACATCGCCGAAGTGACCGAGCGTGACAACGAATCTCCAGACAAGCCGTCGTCAGCGGGTTCGGCCGCGTTGACGTCATCCCTAGAGAAGGTTTCTGATAGGTCGTCGCTCTCACCCCCCGACTCCGACCTCCAAACATCTTCCAGCAGCGTCCCGACGCGCCAAACGGATTCCTCCACGCTGTCGCCGGTGACGTACGTGGACACGTCGTCAGGGTACAGCGACCGGACGCCGGGCAACCACACGACGCCTGAGGAGGTCAATAGCGCGACGGACCCGGAGAAGTACGCCGAGTCTGCCTCGTGCAGTATTACTCCGCTGGGCACCTCGTCGTCGAGCGGCAGGGGTCGAACCCCGGACCGGCAGTCGCTCGAGTCCAGCAAGAGGGAAGAGAGGGTTAGTCCCCCAACTCCTCACCAGTCCAACACAGACAGATCCTTCTCAACGCAAGACTCTACAGTCAGCGCTCCCTCTGATTCAGCAGCGTTCAGCGACCTCACACCTTCCACCCCCACTTCGAATCAACGCATGACGCAGGTTGAAGTCATAGAAGAACCAATTGAGAAACAGTTCGATACAACTACCACGCACACAATCCAAACTGCTTCTACTTCTGATTTGGATGTACCTACAGCGGACGTAGTTGTCAATACACCTGAAGAATTGTCTAGTGTTAATATTAATGAAGCAGGTCCTTCCATTGAGGCTGATTTAAAAGTGCCAAGTGATGAGGAAAAGTTGATCAGCCAAATTGAACCAGACGTTCTACAGGATGAACCAGAAAGTGATGGCTCACTCAGTTTTTGTGGCACTGAAATAAGTTCTCTTCCATTAAATTTAGAACCAGAAAGTTTACCTAAGGACGTCGAAATTATTGAACAAAACAATTACCCAACTGATGGATATGGTGCCGAACCTAAACCCTCAGAATCGAAACCTACAACACCATCAAACTCGACGTCTTCCAAATCTTTATCTGAGCCAATGACCAAACCGACTTCAGTAACTCCCAACCGGACGGTATTAGACTTTTCGCCTTCCGAAACCCTCGTTGATAGTAGAAGCGTCCCTAGCGAGGTTTACAGCTGGAGCAATCGCTTCGACGAGGACCAATACATGAAGCTGACACATCAACGTCAACGCTATTGGATGAACCGGAAGATGGTGTCTGACGTCGTACTTCCGGCCACGCCCCCTCACGGCGCGCTGTCTTCGTGTGTGGGAGCGGGCACCGCCTACCGCAAGACAAACTTCGACGTGCAACTGGTGGTCCCGCGCTACTCCGCCTTACCGCGGTCTATCTCCATGCTCGTCAACACCTCCTCGACGGAGTGTTCGAGCCTCAGCAGCGACTCGGACTGTCTCAGTTTGGTGGACAGCCTAGAGGATGTACCCATGTTGACGCCGAAACACCGACGGACTCCGTCCACCGCGGACGTGGTGAGATTACTACCCGAGGGATCAGGAGCACAGAAACCGCAGGAGCGCGTCAATGTGGCAACACCGCGAGGTAAGGCCAAGGCGTTCTTTGTGCCCATGGAAGAACCACAAGGCGAGAAGCCACCGAGGCCGGTCAAGTCGGCGTCGCAAAGCATGCCGGATAAACTGAAAGAGAGGCTCGCACAGAGACACAAACAGATCGAGCTGAGACGGCAGATGAAGATCACGTCACAAGACTCGAAGGAAAAGCCGAACGATAAAAACATAGGTAGGGATATTAAAACGCGTCGGGGTCCGCACACAAGATCTCAGTCGAAAGTTTCTATTTTAAGAAAGTCGCCGAAAGAGAAAGTTGAACCTACAGTCAACAAAGAGAATATTCTACGAAAGGCGAGCAGTACAGAGAAACCAGAGCAGACGAGAAATAGAGAGAGTAATGTAAAGAAGGCTGTTCCAATACAGAAGATTGCGTCAAAACCAAAAACTGAAACGATCCGGCGTGAACCAGTGCCCTTACAAAGAGCTACCATCAACCAAAATGACGCATTGCCACAAAAAGACGAAGAAGTTTTTAGTAAGCCGCCTGCAAGAACTGGTACTATGATGGAAGAAGGGGTAAAATACCCTATAGAACTGGACGATCAAAAGAAACAATATGCTGATTCAGTAAAAGACGAGTTACCACCAACAAACAACACCGAAACAATTACAACACAAACAAAAAAACCACAAATTCAAAAGTCTTCGATTCCCCTCTTTCTACCTCAAACAGAGCAACAGAAGCTTCATGCTTTAGTACCCCACAACATCGGTAGTAGCGCGAATAAAGCGTCACAGTTGCCCGTTAGACGGAGGCAGTCGCCCCCCATCAAAAGATCGGCCAACCTCCTCGGCAATCGCTTCCAGCAACGCTTTGAAGTGATCCCGGAGGAACGGAGTGGCTCCATGGAATCCTCCATGGAAGATCCGGGACGCCATTTAGACAAGGCCAAGACCACCACCTTGCAAGCCTCGGTCCAAGACGGTGGAACGAAAGATGTGAATCTCCTCAAGCAGGTAGACAATGATGACGTAGTGAAGAAGAACGAAGAAAAGGGTAACGGTGTGACAAAAAGACTGGTGCGACCTACAAGATCCGTGAGGGGTACGAAGCCGATCAGGCCAGTGGTGAGACCGGTGGAAGAGGAGCCAATCAAAGAGGTGCACAAAGGAAGGGAGTCCCTAGCTCCGCCCACTGACGATGAGATGACGTCATTGTCCAAGGGATGGATCAACTTCTACCTGTTGAACGGAGGTCACAGTAGTCCGGAGAATCACAGTGACGAGGGTGAGTTCGAGTAGTCTATTCTATGTTTTAAAATTCTACACATGGTATTTTTTTATAACGTCTGGCCAGAATATGTCTAACAAATTGGTTGGAAGTTTATTTACAACCAATTCTTTAAGGAAAACCATTACTACCCTCTTTAGATTAGAACTAACAATTAATTGGAGCAAATTCCCAACACTTCAGTCCTCATCTCAAGATTCCTCAAAGACTATTCATTTAGTAACGTTTACTAAATATATGATTTTCAGTATGTCCAGTATAAATGTTGTTGAAGGTCTGATGGTCTTTCTCTTGAGAATTGTGTTTTAATGCATACAAATACAAATGATTTGCAAACTCATAATGAACCTGTAACGCGTATCTGCGAGTTCATTCTAATGTTTTTGAATTGGGGTTTTAGTTCCTGGAAAGAAGGAAGACCCATAAGCTACCAGCTTTCAAGGGCAATGATTAATAAGTAGTAAAATATATAAATACACAATTGTATGTAAAGTATAGGAAATATTATTCTTTATTGTAGTCAAGTTTCATTAATGGATGTCTTACGTTGCAGTCAGTATATTAAAGCTGCCGAACGACGCGAAGAACCAAACCTGCTGTAGAAATTCTGGTCAACCACCTAAGAGCGTCAACGTGGTCGGTGGTAAGGGAAACAGAATCAAACAGTACACAGTATTCTCACAACAAAGACCAGACGATGGCATGAGGTCCTCCCCAACTCTTCCAGAACTCAACAACTCTCGTAGTTCACGGCACTCGCCACGAGAGCGCGACGAGTCCGACTCCAACACGATCACCGCCGTCTTGAAGTTTCCCAGTCCACGACTCGGGACTGCGCATTCTTTCGAAGGCTCTGACTCGATCGAGTATTCGGACTCTTCGTCCGTGACGTCCAGTGAGTCTGATTCTGAACGCGCCCTCAGTCCGGCTCTGTTGCCGGTTCGCTGGCCAATCAGGCAGCAGCAGAGAAGGATGCCGCCCCATCAGAGATCCAAGTCGTACCAACATAGATCTGACTACTCGCAGGCGTCGAGGCAAAACAATGACAACAGTAAGTTGGTATTATTGTCTGGTACTACTATTGCTGGTTCGCTGGCCAATCAGGCAGCAGCAGAGAAGAGTGCCGCCTCATCAGAGATCCAAGTCGTACCAGCATAGATCTGACTACTCGCAGGCGTCGAGGCAAAACAATGACAACAGTAAGTTGGTACTATTGTCTGGTACTTCTATTGCCGGTTCGCTGGCCAATCAGGCAACAGCAGAGAAGGATGCCGCCTCATCAGAGATCCAAGGCGTACCAGCATAGATCTGACTACTCGCAGGCGTCGAGGCAAAACAATGACAACAGTAAGTTGGTATTCTTGTCTGGTACTACTATTGCCGGTTCGCTGGCCAATCAGGCAACAGCAGAGAAGGGTTCCGCCTCATCAGAGATCCAAGGCGTACCAACATAGATCTGACAACTCGCAGGCGTCGAGACAAAACAATGACAACAGTAAGTTGGTATTATTGTCTGGTATACTACTATTGCCGGTTCGCTGGCCAATCAGGCAGCAGCAGAGAAGGGCACCATCAGTGATCCAAGGCTTACCAACATAAATCTGATTGCTCGCAGGCGTCGAGGCAAAACATTGAGAGCAAAAAGTAAGTTGGTATTGTTACTTCGAGACTGCTTTATGGAAAGAGTTCGAAAGTTGCGTTATGTTTGTCTTTAATAAGATAGAATTAAGTAGTTTTCTCTCTCTCTCTCTCCCCCCCCCCCCCCCCTCCCACCACTACGCAATGGACAATTGGAAGTAGTATTATGTTTTTTTCCATCCACCCATGCGTTCAAATAAGTGATAAGACGAGATAATATGTATACAAAAGTATCTAGTGTCACAGCTCGTTGGTGGAGGTGCCGGGTAAGTTCTGCTGACGTCCACTAGGGGCGCTCACGATTACCTGATGCGAGTAACTCGATTAATTGCGTTGCTTAAGGTCGGTTTACACACTTGTCTTAGATTAAAGGTTCAAGGTTTAAAAAAATACACACTTTTCTATGATTTAAGATCTAAAGAAACCATAGCAACGTTAGCTCTTATACCAACAATTCTTAGCCCAGCCAATGAGAGGCGACGTTCCATAAATCCGGCCAATGGTAACGATCCTATCCTAAGTAAAACAGTTTGGAAATAAAACCTTAAACTTCTTAAATAAGTGTGTAATACGAACTTTACGCAACTTGATGCTATAAGATCATCTTTAGAACGTTTACTTGAACAGATTACTTGTCTGATCATCAGGTTAGTGATCAGCCGACGAGGAGGGATCAGTAGAGTACATAGAACAGTAAAACGCGTGTGTTGTAAATTGAAAATGTTATATTATGTCTGCCTAGTATATAAAATTAAATAACTTGTGATCGGCTAGCTTACGCTCTACGTTTAAAAAAGCAACGTTTAGGCGACTGATAACTCCCTTTCTTCGTTTAAGAATCGGTTGACAATTTTTTAACTCTATTGTTTCCATAGTGAAATTGTGTGCCAAATGTTGTGTTCTCGTAATAACGAAGCTCATAGTCTAATTCATTGTATAAATATTATGAAAAATTAAGCTTTACTTAAAACAGGAACAACAAAAATCTTGGTTTGACATGAAAGAATTCACAACCGACGCAAACAAAACTTCGTGTCACGCAGAATAAGATTGTCCTGATAATCTCGTTCAACAGAATTAAAACAAGTTTCTATGCGATGGAAATCTGGGTCGAATCTCGCGGAAATCGATACGTTAAGAAACTATTCCTGACTAGATGTCGAGAGAGCATTCAACTCTCAATTACATGCTTGACCCTTCGTTACCTCTGCTCTACTCTACTCCCTACTTATATAGTCTATGCCGACCACAGATCTTTATCTACCGCCCCTTTCGTGCACGCTGCTTCTCAACAGATCAATCAATGCTGTATAGTTCTTTCACACATTCGTTAAGGCAGTCGCTTCTGATCGAGAAAGGTGGGCCACCTAAGCATTCATTCTGTGCTCCACTGAGCCAGTGGTAGCATACGAGGATGTAATTGGGCAGGTCGCTGGTTTGATACCCGCCAGTGACAAACCTAACTGAAGTTAAAAAACCAAAGTTTTCCTCAATCATAAGGTGAATGATGAGTTGGTCATACTAACAGCTCTCGGACATTCCTTTCCAACTGCTCTGAATACGATAACATACCTAGTTAGTCACCTGAAGATGAATACTTATACTTTATGCAATGACTCGAGTTTATTCTATAATATATTAACACATCTTTAGCCCTTTTGTAGACCCCTTGAACAGATGAGAGAGGAAGTAAGAGGGTCTTCGTAAGTACGCTCGTATACCCGTCATGTTCGTCCATGAGAAGAAAGAAATCACTCTCACAGTTTATTGACCCTAATTGATATATTATCTGTCTGCAAACTCAATGAAAGCTTGTGTAACAGCTCCGTTCGTCTCGTCAACTGCTCGGCAGTCCAGGTTAGTGGAGGAACTTATATGACTGGTCAAAGTTACACCGTCCTTTTGCATGGGACGTATAGCCGATGGTCCCCTTGGTGTACTTTTCGACAGGAGTAGGCTACATGCCGGTACTAGGCTTCACCTCTTCCCTTCCTCATTATCATTCATCAATTATCACTCATCAGACTAAAGAGGGCATTGTGCTCTATTAACTCGCCTTAATTACAATAAAATAAATAATTAATGGTCGAATAAGAAAAACAGGCATGTCGTATCATTGCCATTGAGACACCAGGACTCATTAACCGGACGATGATATTATAAGCAAAAAAGTGTTCGGACAAACACGGTTAAAAACATTCACGCACTACTCACCGCGTTATATTTCGGCAACATCCGTCGCCATCCTCAGACAGTTGCCTCGCGTCTGAGGATGGCGACGGATGTTGCCGAAATATAACGCGGTGAGTAGTGCGTGAATGTTTTTAACCGTGTTTGTCCGAACAATTTTTTACATATAATATTGTCATTGATAATAAAAAGCATCGTCTATCTTCTCTGTTAGACAGCGTCGGCTGGACCGTTACTGTGGCGGGCAACAACAACACTCAGCCCCCCGACCTTGAGATGCGTCTCTCCTTCCCGGCGTGCGTCCGGCGCGCACCCAACAGCCAATCAGACTCCGGCCTGGGCGAAGACAACAACAACAACAACCAGCAGGGCGACAACAGGACGCGGCGACAACAACAGCAACACTTCCTACCGCCAGCGACGCCGGCTCAGAGCGGACAACGATGGACGCTGACCGTTAAAAGCGCAGGTGAATTATTATTATTATTATTATCATTATTATTATTATTTATTTTACATACACAACAGACGACTACACAACAGATGATTGGTGCAATATTGCTATACTAGATCCGACGACTACATTGATTGGTTATAGTTATATTGTTTACGTACTCGACAACTTTGATCATGTAATGTCGGGGGTGTTTGGAGGAAAAGGTAAAGTAGGACGTTAAGGGGAGGAAAAGGGAAGGGGAAAGACGTAGACTACCTTTGTCTCCTGGTCCCTGTCCTCCACGTTCCTGGACCTTAAATTGTCTTGCAGGTCTCAAACTTCCTCACTCAGACAAATAACACGCACTGTAACACCACTGTGCACCTATATCTCAGTCAGCGACCTCGCCCTATAGTTCATTTACTTCGCTGTTGGTAGGCCAAAGGGCATAAGCTCGGGTAGTGTTTGCACCAACTTCTGACCAATGTACGAGTATCCCCACTCTCGCCTCGATACGTAACTACCTTCGGTCGGCGAGCCTTGCATTATCTCACAATATCTATTAATCATGATGACGGTCGATGCTTGAGTAGAGGAAGGAATGTCAGGGTTTGGCCAAACGATCCAACTTTCAGACCTCGAAGGTCTCAGTGTTGTCAACTACTGGGGTTTATATGGACTATAGATCTGACGACTACATTGATTGGTTATAGTTATATTGTTTACGCACTTGACAACTATGATCATATAACGTCGGGGGGTGTTTGGAGGAAAGGGTAAAGTAGGACGTTTTTTTAAAGGGAGGAAAAGGGAAGGGGAAGGACGTAGACTACCTTTGTCTCCTGGTTCCTGTGTTCCACGTTCCTGGAACTCGAATTGTCTTGTAGGTCTCAAACTTCCTCACCCAGACAAATAACACGGACTGTAAAGGCGACCTCGCCCTAGTGCCGGGAGCATACGCGCGACTTGCCATTGTACGTAACTACCCCTCTCACCCCTCCAACTCAAGTAATGCGTACAATGATGTGGCATACAGTTCGCTCCCTACGAACAGAATTCAATTTATTGTAGTTTATCTGCCGCATGACAAGACAGGTTGGCCAGTATAGGATTATGGACAGTGGACAGTGGCGTCGAAACTAACAGGTAGGGTTACATGGACATGCCCATACCCTATACGTTTGCTTCAATTCAATTTATTGTAGTTTATCTGCCACATGACAAGACAGGTTGGCCAGTATAGCATTATGGACAGTGGCGTAACTAACATGTAGGGTTACACTTACATGGACATGCCCTTCCCCTCTTACCCTATACATTTGCTTCAATTCAATTTATTGTACTTTTCCTGATCCACGACAGGACAGGTTAGCCAGTATTGGGTTATGGACATGTCCATACCATCTTTTTTTAGCATAATTTGGTTCAGCACAGTGACTGTTGTACTGAGCCGCGTGCGGAACGCCTACATACCGGCAAACCAGTAACACACCTTCTCAACGCTGCTCAGAAACGTATTTAGATGTATTTGTTTACGTCTATATCATAATCGACTTCAAATTGTGTCTTGCGTTCTTTATAACGATGTGTTTGTTTCAGTGGGACCAGAGAAGCCTCAAGAACTTCTCAAGTCAGAACGAAGACTCTTCGAGGTCCTTCCAGAACTGAACGGCCAGCAGGGCCAGAGTAGAAATACCAAGGCCATAAAGGTACTGAAAAGTAAGAGACTTACTTCTTGTGTATTGTACCTGAAGTGAGATGCGGAGTGTTGACGAATGTGTTGAGTGATGGCCAGATATTTCAGAGAGCAAGACCACCGGCGACCTCTATCGGTGACCGGGAGTCGCGGAGGCGTCGGTACTTATCAACCCTGTGGCCGAGGGTTGAAGGGGTCACGGATAACAGTGTCAGCCTACCTAACACAACTGGGTGAGCGGGGTTGTGACACGTAGACGTAGGGTTTAGCAGGGTGGATCCGGGACCTCTTTAAGGGGCGTTGATTTGGTGTTGGGATCAATTGAAAAAAACAATAGTTTTTGAACTACATTTTTGGAAATATTCAGGATGTAATTTTAATTTGGTTTTGTTTTCATTGATGTCAGCTGAACAATAGCCAATACATGAAATAGTAGGCCTAATAACCCAACAAAACAGCAAATTCGTTATAAAATAAATCTAATATATATACACTAACGGTTGTTCATCGAGCGATTTTCATGATGTTTAAAATTCCGGTAAAGGCGGTAATAGTGAAGAAGAATCGAAGTAACCTTAAGCAATAGATATCAATATCAATGTATAAGTTCTGGGAGAAATTGCCTTTTCTCTTGTAAGTACTCAATACAATCTTTATAAAACTTCATGAATGAAGAGGGCGATCACCCCTACGGCCTTTCTCCTGGATCCGCCCTGGGGTGTAGTGTAGAGACTAAAGCGAGGCTTGTAGATACGATGCACGGTGGTTGGTATACTTAGTTCAGTAGAGTGTTGGGTATAAACTAGATTCATGTCAAAATACTTATTGTCTGCACGTGACAAGTATCTCATATTTGACCCCGCCAAATGTTCAAACAACCACGTGTCAACATAGTTAACAACCTCGCCCTTGTTTTCAGCCGCTTCTCGCAGGAAGCGAGACCGGCGACTCAGTTGTTGGAAGCCGATAAAACCGAGGTTCTTTCCGTAACCGGAAGTGCGATCACACCGGAAAAGAAACCACGTGTACCAACCATGAGTGAGAGAGATCTGACACGTGGACACACCGCCCGGCACTAGAACCCTGCCTGCTGGGAGTCGAACCCGGGCGCTAAGGTCACGAGGACAGTTCCATGGACCGGAGAAACTAACTGACTGAACATGTGTGATATTGTGAGAGGGGGTGGGGGGGGGGGGGGGGGAGAGGGAATGAAAAACCAAACAGACTGTTATGAAATAGACAATGAAGCTAAATATGTCTTTGGGTGGAGGGGAGTGTAATTCAATTCAAATTGTAATCGTTCGTCTGACTGAAAAGTGGGCGTGGTTTCTTCTATATATACTAATTCTTTACTCAACGCGAGAAACACAACATTAGCGTGTGTTAAAAAGAATGAACAACAAAGGAATTACAAAAATGTTTACCTATCAAAATAGATTAATCATTAGTACGAAAAGAAAATGAGAACGATGTTATTAACATATACTAGGTATATACGGGTAGTGACAGGTTTTATACATTCTTTACATGTTGATAAGTAAAATATTTATAATGCTAGTTCCGTAAACAATAACATAGACTATAGGAAAAGTAGCTTTCATGTGATAGAAAAAAACAACAAACTGTTTAAAGAAAATACTTTTATTTGGTACTGTTAAAATATGAAGAGCGAAAATAAAATGATGGCTATGATTGTTTGTGATTGTATTTGTCATATAGTACTACTCCAGTGTTGTTTCTACATGCAAACATTTTAAGATTCACTTCTAGTTATACTCCTCACGTTGTAACATAGGGCCCAGTATTATGAGGGCACGGTAATTGGGGCTTACTTGTTTTCTCCATGAAACAACACTTCAGATTGGTGGTTGCCGTGGAAAAGAGAAGTAGGATCCGGGCTAAATATTTAGCGGGCAGTTGTATAATACCGGGCCTTAGGGCCAAATGCACAGTCAAGTCAAGTATGGAATTTGTTTATGGTAGTGGTTGCTATTGCTATGGAGTTAGTTTTTCTTATGCGAAAATAGCATGTAATAAAACAATTCCATAACAACAGATCCTGTACTTAACTTTACAGTTGTCTGTTCATATGGCCCTTAAACTTTTTAAAAGTGAAATCACGAATAATAAATTGAGACCAAAATGCATATAGTTTTTTCATGTCTTAGTTTAAAAAAATATAAGTTTCACTTCGAAAGGGCTATGTAGAGGGTATGACCTCCCAGAGGCTTTGCAAGGTGAACCCGTCTTTCAACTTCTCTATAGCCAGGCCCAGTTCTTTGCTGTAGACGGGCTCTCTGTCTTTTGTCGCTCCTCCGTCAGCAAAGTACGCGACGAACGCATTGGACATCTCATCGTTCGAGTTATCGAACTCTTGGATCTCTTCGGGCAACACTGGGGCTTCGTCGGGTCGCACAACCTGCAACATATTTTACAACATGATCACAACATGAACAACAACAAAGAGTGTACTCGCTCTTGATTAATCCGATTAGTAGGACAATCCCATCGTTCGAAAAGCTTCATTCAGGATTGCGGAACCAGCGTTCTGCCGAATTTGAGTCTCGCGTCTCAAAATCGGGTTACACACTTTCTTAAGATTTCAAGTTTAATATTTTGTTCTTAGACACGTCCTTTTCTAACTGTTTTACTAGGATTGCAATAACAATGGCCGGAATTACAAAAAAAAGGTCGCCTCTCATGGGCTAGGCTAAGAATTTTAGGGATAAAAGCTAACAATTACAAGTTGCTCATTGTTATGGCTTAAATTTCCGTCATAACTCTTAAGACGCTTTCATAGCAACACAACACGTTTTTCCGGACCGGCAGGTAACGTGAATCAATCAGACTTTCCGTGCCTTTTCTGATTGGTTCACGTGACCTGCCGGTTCAAAAAACAAAGTGTTGCCGTGTTGCTATGAAAGTGAATCTTAGGAAATTATGTGAACGCCATGATGCTACGTACTAGCTTGATTCAATTTCATTAACCCTTCAATATTAAATCTTAAGAATGTGTGTAAATCGCTAACCACTGATCACTTTACACCTTACGTTACTATCATGTCTCATGATTTATTTATTTATTCTCTTTAGCCTGATGAGTGATGATTGATGAATGATAATGAGGAAGGGAGGAGGGGAAGCCTAGTACCGGCATGTAGCCTACTCCTGTCGAAAAGTACCAAAGGGACCATCGGCTTTACGTCCCATCCGAAATTACGGTGTAACTTTGACCAGTCATATAGGTTCCTCCACTTACCTGGACTGCCGAGCAGTTGACGAGAAGAACGAAGTTGTTACACAATTGTAAAGCTTAAGCTTTCGAACCCTCCAATCTGCTCTAACCAACGTTAACTAGTGTTACAAAGGCGAGTGGTCAACCATCCACCTCCTGACCTAGCCCGAGGTTGGTTACCTTCGGTGTTCGTATGGGAACCGGCTAAGCGACCGTGGCTAAACCGTTGGCTGTCTCATGATTGAATCACTGTTGTCTTGTCAGTTACCTGGTCCCCAACTGAGTATTGCACTCCAAACACTGGGTTCTGTCCGTAGACCTGATGGAGCGAGGAAAGCTCCTTGAATACTCCGTGGAGCTTCTCAGGGGGGTCAATACGAAATCCTAGAACGTATCCGCCACTGCATTGTCTCTTACCTGGTCCCCTACTGAGTATTGCACTCCAAACACCGGGTTCTGTCCGTAGACCTGATGTAGCGAGGAAAGCTCCTTGAATACTCCGTGGAGCTTCTCAGGGGGGTCAATACGGAATCCTAAAACGTATCCGCCACTGCATTCTGCACTCTCCACGACCAGCGCGGTGCCGAACTTCGACTCCCGAATCTTAATCTGAGAACAAAGATTATTGTCATAGTTAAGTCGAGCTGCGAATGGTCATTTTATTAGTGGGTGTGATAATTAAAAAAAGGTACGTCTCAATGGAAACCACTTCTGCTGTCGGCGACCCAGGAGAACCTTTTACTCAAAACCCTCGTTGCAGACATTATGCTCTTATGTATAGTTCCGAGTAGATTATAGAAGCTGTAGTAGAAGATTAGACGTTTTATCGTTTTGGTTTAACAGAGGTTGTGATAAACTCTTCTGTAGTGGGTGTCTTAATATTATTTACTACTATAATATTAAGTAAATAACTAAAGATTGAATTTAATAATAAACTTTAATCTTGAGCTGTTATTAAACACACAAAACATGCTACTGCTTTATAACAATGAATTGTAAACAAAAGACAGTGTATTTACTTCTAAGCTTCTAGAAGGCAGTGTGATATAATAGCAAGTTCCCACAGCCATGTGACATGTTCCTTTTTTTTTTTTTTTTTTTTTTTTTATGCCTCATATCGAACTGGGGCATTGATTATTCTGCCTCGACGTGTTCGATATGGCACTGACGTATTCTGGTCTTGAACTGGTGGTTCTGGATTTAAAAATTGTGAGTTATTTCCCATCGTCGTTTGCTGCGGAGCTTCAGGAGACCTCTTAGCGGTTGGTGTTTTCAGCGGAGAACTTGGGGTTGATCTAATTACTGGAGTTTCCTGAGGAGACCTGTGAGGTGAAACAATTATCTCTCCTGATTGTTCAGTTTGCTGCGATATACTTGCTTGTGGTTCAGGTTCTGTGTCCGGGTCTGTGGTAGGTTTTATAGGAATGGGTTTAAGGTGAACCCTATTTCTTCTTATAGTTGATCCTTCTGAGGTACAAACACGGTAAGAACGAGGACTGTTGTCAAGTTCCAAAACTTTTCCTTGGATCCAATTTCGTGGAGATTCCTGAATCATGATTGGTTGATTAGGGGCCAATGCACTTAAAGGGTGTGTTTTGGTTTGATAGTGTTTTTGTGAAACTTGTTTCTTCTTTAGAAATCTGGTTGTTTTGGATATGTCAAAATTCGGTTGCAGTAGTTTATTAGGAGTCGGTAGTAATGTTCTCAACCTTCTACCCATAAGGATTTCGCTTGGGGCTTGCATGCCTGGCTTAGGGGTTGCATTGTAATCCAAGACAGCCATAAAAGGGTCATTTCTTGATCTTTCTGCCTTGATCACCAATCCTTTAGCTATCCCTACTGCTCGCTCTACCATACCATTACTCGCTGGATACATCGGACTCGATGTTGTGTGTTTGATATCCCAATCTTTGAAGAAAGTTTGCATTGTTGCTGAGAGAAATGGTGGGCCATTATCAGAAATCAGTTCTGAAGGAATTCCGTGAGTTGCAAATATCAACTTTAATTCAGAGACAACTGTAGATGCTGTGGTTGACTTCAACTCTCGTATTTCTATAAACTTTGAAAAGTAATCTGTGAGAAGCATAAACTTTCTCTGTGCTATTTCACAAAAGTCAATACCAACTTTATCCCAGGGTCGTGTAGGAACATCGTGTTGTAGGAGAGGTTCCTTGGAATTACTTGATGAATAACTCAAACATGTTGGACAAGACAAAACCATCTGACGAATTTCAGAGGCCATGCCAGGCCAATATACTGCATGTTTAGCTTTTTCTTCACAAGAATTAACGCCTTGGTGCGCTTGGTGAATGATTGATAACACATTTTTCCTTTGATTTTTCGGTATAACTAGCCTGGACCCTCGGAAAATCAAGCCTTCACTTTCATGTAGTTCATCTTTGCAGTGCCAATATGCATTTACTGCCGAATTGCAAGATTTAGGTTTTTTCTGGGGCCAACCAAGAGTGATATATTGCCCAACGATTTTGAGTTCTGCATCTTCTTTTGTGTCGTGGACAAATTCTTCAATCTTTTTGTCACTGACGCTTACCAGGGAGTGTACTGCAGACGCTTCACTGTGAAGAAAATCTGTATTAACAAATCGTTCAGTGAGAGGAGCCCGAGACAGAGTATCGGCTGTTTTCAACTGCTTTCCAGGGATATGAACTATCTTAGGATTATATCTCATAAAGCGTACCAGAAGTCGTTGCAGTCTAGGTGACAATTTCTCTACTGGTTTCTCCACCAATCCTAACAAAGGTTTGTGGTCAGACTGTACAGTATAGTCTCGACCATACAAGTAAAAGTGGAAATGTTCACTTCCCCATGTAATAGCAAGGAATTCTTTCTCTATTTGGCTATAATTCATTTGCGCAGGCGTAAGTGCAACTGACGCATATGCCACAGGACGTTCATTTTGTAAAAGTACAGCTCCAAGACCGTACTGACTAGCATCAACTGATAGTGTAATTGGCAATTGTTTATTGTGAAAAGCCAATACTGGTGCTTTACTTATAAGGGTTTGCAAGGTCTCAAACATTTCTTGTTGTATTGGTGTCCACACATATTCATTTCCCTTTTTCAAAAGTTGTCGAAGGTAATATGTCTTCGATGCAAGATTTGGCACATAACGAGCTAAATAATTTATCATGCCTAAAAACCTTTGCAATTCTTCTTTATTTTGTGGAGGTTGCATTTTGGTTATTGCTTCAGTCTTTCGATCTTCAACTGCGACGCCATTTGATGTAATCTGATGACCTACAAACTTGACATTTTGTGCACTGAGCTGTAACTTTTCTTTGCAAAATTTGAAGTTCAATTCTCGTGCTCTCATTAACAACTTTGCTAATTTTGCATCATGTTCTTTTTGAGTTCGCCCGTACACTAGTAAATCATCCATATAGCTACAGACGCCCTCTTGACCATTTGTGAGGTTATGTATCTCTTTCTGTAGAATTTCGGGTGCACTATTCAATCCGAAGGGAAGGCGAGTAAAACGGTATCTACCTGTTGAGGTTGCAATAGTACAAAGCTTGGAACTTTCGTCATCAAGCGGAATTTGCCAAAATGCTGACGAAACGTCTAAAACCGTAAAAAACTTTGCTCCCTCTAGTTCCGAAAATATATCTGTGACTGTTGGCATAGGATAGTGTTCACGTTTTATGTACTTGTTCAATGGTCTGGGGTCCATGCATACTCTGATTTTACCATTAGGTTTAGAAACTAGCACTGTTGGATGCACCCAATCTGAGGGGCCATCTTCTTTCACAAGAATGCCTTCTTTTACCATACGTGCTATTTCTGCTTTTTCTTTAGACTTTAATGATAATGGTATCTTACGATGTGCTGCAATGGTAGGGATTGCATTGTCTGCAATATGTATCTTGTGTGTACTGTGCAATTTGCCAACCCCTTCGAATACATCTGAAAATTCCTCCACTATCTGCTCGGCTGAAGGTATTTGTAAATCTATGGGTGTTGTAACTGTATGCAAACGTTTGACCAAGCCCATGTCTTCGCATGCTGCAATGCCTAAAATTGGCGGGGATGTGTCGGCTATGTAGAAATCAATATTTATAACTGATTTTGAGCTTGATTTACATGGTAAAGTACATATACCTTCAAGTGGAATTTGATGCCCAGAGTAAGACGTAACACGGCTACTAGTCTTTCTGGTTGGTATGTTCTTCAGCTTCCGGAACTCTTTCAAAGGTATAATATTAACCTCGGAACCTGGATCTAGTTTGAATAAAACTTCTATGTCACCTTCTGTTACCATCTGTGTCCATTCTCGACGAGAAGAGACTGCGTCAACATGAAGTGACTCAATTGTGAAGTTCTCCTGACTTTGAGAATCGTTACCATCTTCTGACTGGTATACAGTGTGAATGTTTGACTTATTTTGCGCTGTACACATTCTAGCATAATGATTTTCTTTTTTACACTTACTACATACCTTTCCATAGGCTGGACATGAACCATACATATGGTTTGTACCACATCGGGAACATTTTCTAGGTCTTTTGTTTGGATTTTCAGTAGACATATTATCATTTTGTGACTTGTCATATACTGAAAGCTTAGACCTAGACTTACCCTTGCTTTGTAGTGAGTGTGCAACTTCTATTCCAGCCTGTCTCTCCATCATGGTTTTGGCTTGTGACTTTGAACTGGCATCTGCCCGTAACAGATTCATTGCCTTAACCAAATTCATGTTTGGATCTTTTAATAGACGCTGTCGCATCGTTTCATCGTGAATCCCTATGATTAATCTATCTTTAATAGAGAGTCCTTGAGATGCTCAAACTCACAATCTTTTGCTCTAGATTTTAAAACTACTAGATATTGATCATATGTTTGTTCTGGATTTTGTATCTCTGTGAAAAACAAATGCCTCAAATATGTTAGGTTTTTAAAAGGTTCAAAGTGACGAGTTATTGCATCTAAAATGACCTTCGGGGTTAAATCATCATCATTTTCTTCGAATGTAAGTGAATTATAGATATCAACTCCATCATCTCCCATCACCTGTAACAGGTCTGCTCGCTGCTTCTTGATGGGCCTAGCATCCACATCAGCAGCTTCGAAATAAATTAGGTACCTTTGACGCCATCGGGACCAAGCCTCTGCTGGGTGTGGCCCTTCTTTGAAGTGTCCTGGTGGTTGATAGTGAGCAGCCATTCTGTTGTAGATTCTTTTTACACTTCTGACACCATGTCTTAATATTATTTACTACTATAATATTAAGTAAATAACTAAAGATTGAATTTAATAATAAACTTTAATCTTGAGCTGTTATTAAACACACAAAACATGCTACTGCTTTATAACAATGAATTGTAAACAAAAGACAGTGTATTTACTTCTAAGCTTCTAGAAGGCAGTGTGATATAATAGCAAGTTCCCACAGCCATGTGACAGTGGGGATGTTTTAAGCAAAACAGCAGGAGATGAAATAAATAGAGGTGGGCTAATCCCCCACATCCCTCCCGCTAATTCTCCCTCCAGTATACCGATTTCCTCTCTTTCTTTCTCTCCTCTCTGGATCAATAAGACATGTTTGGTGTCTATTGCCATTAGTGATGTACACTTCTTGTCAACATAATATACATAACATAATATTTTGTTATTGAACCCAAATTTGTTATTGAAGTTTGAACAGCAAACATTCCCAATTATATTATGTGTAACTTCTTTGCCAATAGTCACCACAAACACCTTTGGAGAGAATGGTTTGATAGCGCTTGAAAGTGTGTTTTATCTTACTAAGTAGTAATACTTTTTAAATACTTACATTGGTGATTTGTAAAAACGGCAGAGATATATTGAAGTTCTCATTCATGTCGGCAAACCACACCAGTCTCACGTTGGTAATTATGAATATGCCCAAGTTGCCCTGTTGAAGTAAAACCATACAATTAATACATAATATGTTTCGACATTAAAGCACGGTTTCATGTTTTATTTAATGACAATCTATGCGCTGCCAAAATTTACTGTTTTATCGTAGAACCATTCTACGTAATTTTATATTATGAAAATTGAATACTTAGTGTAAAAGTAAGTTATTTAAGTTATTTCAACAGTGCAATTCTTTTAAAAACCAAATACATTGTCGTCTTTTCAAACTACAACTTAACATCAAAATATCATCAAATCATATCACATTATTCCTTGTTTGCAAAATAGGTTGTCGTTAGATCATTCTCCGAGATTGATGAATTGTGTAGGTTGGAGTCTCACCTGATCGCTGGATAGGTTCCACACCCCGGAGACAACTGTACACACTTGTTCTAGGGGTAGTATCTTGAGCTGCTTGCTCTGTATGATCGCTCCACGCAGCTTCAGATCGCGATACATCCTCGAAGACAGGTACGCCCTGTGGAAAACAAACATGCCATCTTTACAAATATATGAAACCAGTCCTGCCTCACGGAGAAGCTCTAGCTATGTAACTCACAGCCTGTGGATATCAGTCAGCATTCAAGGATATCTATGGCTGTGTAGTAGCAACCAGTACCTCAATATGTAGCTGTTATTGCCACCATTAGGCTGCGGCCGCACAGGCGAAGGGTTAATTACTTGCGTAGGGAATATTATAATATCTTTGGTTACTTGGATGGTTGTGGGTAGGTATACCCACCAATAATAGTTATAATTTTTAGTAGGAATACCCGTTATAGGGTGCACACCAGCTTTACTTGATGTGCCCCTCTTCAGGTGATTAACTATATTATAGGTTATTAGGGAGTTTGGATAGCTGGGAAGGAATGTCCGAGGGCTATTAAGTAACCTTCGAGGTAAGTATCCGATAGACAGGTGTATTCTTACGGCGCCGGCCGCACTTGCAAACTATAGTCCACTCAAAATAGTCTAGATGCAATCTGGTGACAAGCAAATGGGATTACTCATCGTTGATTTGTTGAAACCATCAATGACGTAGATAAAGAGGTAGCTTAGCAGCGCTATCTATTGTTAGTTTGTCTCCTCAAGCTAGCCAACCAGTTGAGCGGGTAGCTAGGCTATGAGTCATTCGTGTTGGATAATTCCATCTACGCACTAGGTTCACAAGTCACAACCATGGAGGAGTAATGTTTAGATAGCGACATAGTGCACGCCTGACTCACAGTCTCACACTAGATTCTTGGTGGTGGGTTGTTCTAGCCTGCAGTACGGCTGCAGCCTAAAGGGCATTAGAGCTACATGCGGGTTGCCTGAGCCTGAGAGCCTAACCGCTATACGATTGCCATCAACCATGTTTTGCTAATAGGGAACCCGCAACTGACGTCACATCTGGACAAAAACAATGGAACAAATGAATTGAACTGATGGACAAACAATCAGCTGCCAAAATAATAAAATTGCAACCATACAAATAAAAACAAGTGTAGCAATAGAAACTGCTCGCCATTTAAAACTTTTAATGATGGACAACGACTAAGTGAAAGTTTTGTATGTGTATTTGTTTGTTTTTTGTTTTGTTTTCCAAAATCAGAAGAAATTATTTTTTGACAGCTTGTTGTTTGTCCATCGTTTCAATTCATTTGTTTCATTGTTGTCTTTTGGTGTTGCTAGTAGTCTTTTCTGTCCTAACATTCTTAGGTTACTGTTAAGTGTTTGACCTTCGTGAGTAGGCCTACGAGACACAAGGTCATTCAGCTAATGCAACAAGGGTAGAACGAGACTTACTTGTGAACCCCCATTACCGACGTGAAATGTCTCGTGTTTCCCGGTACCAGGTTGGTGAAGATGAACTCGAATCTCGTGCTTTGCGCCTTAGTTAGGATATGAAGAGCTTCTGTGGTTCCACGCAGTCTCTGAGAATAGATGACGAACAAATATCAACAAGTGTTAAGTTAACCGTTTTATTATTATCATTATGTCAAGTTTAATGAAGGAAATATGTCAAATTAATGATGATTTGAAACAGAATGTAATTTTAATGAAAAGATTTTAAACAAATAAAACATTACACATGAGACGAACGGGCTCGACAGGACTTTCTGGAGTTTTAGTACTTTAAAAATAACCCACCCATCGCGTCAAAAAGTTTCCCTCGGCTAGAATATGATAAGAGACAAATACCTACGGTAATAAGTTTAATGCAGAGAGATTATACTAATTCAAGCGTACAATAAAACCAGATGGGTACTTACAGAATTGACGGTTCTTGTCGACGCACTTACTAAGCAATTGTAACCAATTGCTGCAACAATAATGGACACAAATTAGTTACAGAAGTCATTTTGAATACATAAGTATTATTTTATGATTAGTTTAATATACACAATTACTTTAAAAGAAATGAATATAACATGAGCTAACAAAATTGATTAACCAATATTATGACAATTTTATTGACTATTGAATATAGTTTCTATAGTAGAAAATATTCCGGTATACAATACAGAGTTACGCTAAATTTGTTCTACATTTAAAATCTCGCACTTTCAATAAAAAGCCTGAATAACTAATGGTTTTATGCACTCAGTGTACACTGGTGCACCTATTGCATTGTTGTGTGTTGTTGTTCTAAATGTTAAAAGTTAAAACCGTAGCCATTGGAAAACGCCATAACTCTTGGTTTCAATTTACGAACAAATATTTGTTTTTTTGTCATAGTAAGCGTTATTCAAACCATAAGACGTAAATTGTCAAATTGCTTTCAACCATTTGTGCGAAACATAAAAGTAAACGACATGGGCGGTACCAATCTAGTTAAAACGCATCTAAAACGTTGTTAAAATATATTGAGTATTGACATAGGTTAGACGACATGGTACTTACATAGACTTATTTTGGGCATGGCCAATGAATGCCAGATAATCCTAAGGTTTGTTATCACTAATCGTCCTCTGTCTCCACTGTTGCCTTTTGTATCTTCAATCGCGTCCAAACGATCCAGAATCTTTTCACCTGGACGTAGCTTCATATCTCTGGATGGAAACAAACCGCAGTCACATTCACATTCTCTTTACAGGATTCATAACAAGATTCCAATATTTGGAAGGTTGTACTACAAAAAGACAGTTAAAAGTTTATAGTTAAGTTTATAGTTTATTGTATTTTATTTTAGTTTACTATACAATAGTTGTTGTGTATGTGTAGTAGGTTGTAGTTTATTTTAATAAAGTTCGATAATTTTGGGGAAATTACAGTCAACAGAACAAAATAATTGATACGGGCAAGGGAAATTATATCAAATTTCCCTTTCCAATATAGAATTAATGAATTTGTAAACGACAATGGTAAACTTCTGCTAGAACAGATGTTTAAACATTTTTTTACGGTAAGGCAAGGGTAATGTGATACGTGCGAACAATTAAATGTTGATGATATATTTTTGGCTTTAGATCTCATATTTTGGTAACGAAGTTAATCGAGACGATTGGTTGATGATAATGAAGATGGAAAAATGTCACATGACATCCATGCCCAAGCTAGAACGCAAGTACTGTGGCTCATCTAACGCCTTATCTACCACGAATAAGTATGTAGTAATTCTGGTGTGTATAAAATATCCAATTTCATGTGTAATATAGTTCTTTTTCAGAGTATGTTTCACATTATTAAAGTTTTATCGATTAGCTGCGTATATTGTCACCAGGTTGTAGAGCTCACACTCACAAACGTGTTTTCACCAGAATTTCAACAAGAGCTCTGTTATGTCGTCAAATTACGATTAAACTGAAGTTAATTCAACAGTTTTTATGTTATAATAACATGTAATGTACTCACATGAACGGAAGGTCGAAGCGAACCTCCTTATCCTGCCAAAGCGTGTCTGCCATACTCTGTAGCGACCCTGAGTTCTTGTTACCGCCCGGCTTGTTAGCTTTCTTGATGCCTATTAATGCCATGGATTACTGAAAATTAGAAAACCTAATCAATGAGTATTTAGTTCACGGATTGGCCGCTTGTTGTGTCTAGCGGTGTAGTCGACAGTGCGTGACATCTTGTTTCATCTACTCACGTTGACAGCTCTGACAGGTGACAGTAGAGCTGTTCGACTCTAGCCTCGCGGTTATATTTTAGAGCAACATATTATATAGTTTATTTATTATTAGTGATACATCAACAAGAACATGCTATGAAAAGCAGTAGCTTACAAATGGGTAAAGAGAACTTGTTTTAAAATTTATTTTTTGTCAATCCTATTCAGTTCAGTCGTTCCATTGTGAATATTTTATGCTTTATAGTATGAAGGTTTTTCATTTCTTTATTATAGCAGCAATTTCCCCGTATGCATAACATTAATTCGAACGTAATTCGTCACTAACAGCAAGATACAGTCAATCAATCAATATATAGGCCTATATATTATTAGACGCTTACATAAAATGCACTCACTACACTGCACAATGTACTGATTTCAATTTAGTATTATGTAGACACCAAAATGCAATACAATACAAATTAAGTAACCTATCATATAAGCAACATGGATTTATAATAGTAGGCCTACATATGCCGCTCCGAAATGTGGCGGAACAAATCAAAACTGAAGCGTTCGGGAATCAAGATCACGGAATCACTGACAGCCAAAAGGCTCAACCTCCTGCGGCAGGCGCGAGACTTAGTGGGACCGTACCACGCCTGGACGGATGATGGAAGAATCCTCGCTAACCACAATGGGGTCAAAGTTCGGATTCTCACGAAAGCGGATCTGCTGAAACTACAAGTAACTGCAACAACCGCAATAACAGCGAGTCAACCCTCCTCAGAAATGTAACTACTAATCAATAACGTTTAAATCTAAGTTCGGAAGTACGCATATAAATATCATAGTGAAATCTTTATCCACCGTTTTAACTATGGTTATTACCGGTACTGTTTCAACTAACGGGAGCACGGTACAACTGTAATAATAATACCTAGTTCCTATATTTTATTACTTTATTTAAATACTTAAAAAGGTTTATGACATAGAACATAAACCTATATATTTTTATCTTTACCTATTATTATTTTTTTTAAATACTAAACATTTATATACTAATCTACTTTAGTTGTCCGATTACATAATCAATGCAACTAGTAGAATTTAGTGATGAGAGCGATGACGATGACGATATTGATAACTTTAGAAATAAAATGTACTATCCAAGTATAAATCCCACCCCGCGGAACAAGCCTATAACCTGCAACATAAACAACCTACACCAAGTATTCTCCGGCAACAAAGAACCTAAAATATTCCATATGAACATTAGAGGAATAAACAAAAATTTTGACGAACTCATGACTCTAATTGAAGCAACAAAAACAACATTTGACATGATTATTCTGACTGAAACCCAACTCTTACGCGCTACAAACCAGTACGATATTAGCGGTTACGAAACCTTTCACCAATTAAACAAAATAACTACTCATGATGGCATAACAATCTTAATAAACAAAGCTAGCTTTGAATCTTACAAAATAGAAACTGTCAAGAGCTTAACTTCATCTAACAACTTACTTATCGAACTTGCTACCGAAACAGACACGTATTCTATCTTAGCACTCTACAGATCACCAACAGGAAATACAAAATCTTTTATCGATGAAATAGGGCAGGTAATTGGAGAAATGAAGTGCAAATATAATATAGTGATTGGTGACACAAATATCAACATTGGAGAAAGCAAAATAAAAAACAAAGAATCAGCTGAATACCTAAACATTATGTTGGCCAGCGGATATTTACCAGTCATTAATCAGCCAACAAGGATCACACAACACTCCAGTACGTGCATAGATCACATATTTATTAGATCGAAACAAGAAAACTACATTTCTGCTATACTCGAGACGCACATAACAGACCACTACCCAATCATGCTAGGCTGGACCCCCAACAATGCTTCCAATAATAAAACCAGTAATACCGGTAATAGCAATCCATCAAAGACCATACAACAAGTTAAGAAGAGGGTGAATCATAAAAAACTAATTAAATCCTTAAGTAGTGAAAATTGGAATAATGTAATAAACCATGACAACGTAAACACAGCCACTAATAACTTTATACAAACCCTTAGCTCTCACATAATATCAGCGACAAGTCAGAAGGTGGAAACAAATAAATTTAAAAAAATCAAGCCATGGATCACTGCCGGCCTAATTAAATCAATCAAAACAAGAGACAAACTTAGTAAACAATCCCTCAAACATCCAGAAAACGTAGAAATAAAGAATAAGTATAAACAGTATCGTAATCATTTAGGCTACCTGTTAAAAGAAACAAAAAACCAATTTTATAAGAACCAAATATCAGAAGCAAAAAGCATAAGAAAAGTATGGAGTATTATAAATGACATAACCAATAAACCAAGCGGAAAGGCTAAAATCAAGCGAATTAACACTGATCATGGTGTGGTTCAAACTAAAGACGATCCAAATGCAGTAGCTAACACTTTTGTGGACTTTTTCACAGATATAGGCAAGCAAATGGCGGAGGAAATAACTTCCAAATCTGACCCCCAACAACGCGCAAATGCTACAAACAGTAGTAATAATATACAGATACAAAACACGATGTATTTAAATCCTGTAAGTGACACCGAAATTGTGAATTGTATCCAAGAATTAAAAAGTAATGCAGCACCTGGAATAGACCAAATTAGTGCTTCAACAATACAAGCAGTTGACATTTATATTATAAAGCCCCTAAAACATATTATAAACTTAAGTTTTACTGCAGGTACCTTCCCAGACGCTTTCAAAAACGCGGTCATCGTACCGATATATAAAAAAGGAGATCCATTGTCGGTAAATAACTATAGGCCAATATCACTTATTAGCAACCTTGCAAAAACAATGGAAAAATGCATCAAAAATAGATTGTACAATTTCCTTGAAACTCATAAAATATTATCTCCCAACCAGTTTGGTTTCCGCAACCACATTGGCACGGAGGACGCAATTCTAAACCTAACAAGTGAAATAATAAAAATACTAGACAAGAACAAAAAAGCACTTGTAATATACTTAGACCTTGCAAAAGCATTTGACACGGTATCCCACCAAATTCTAATACAAAAACTTGAGCAATATGGAATAAGAGGACTAGCTCTTGACCTTATTAAAAGCTATTTAGCAGGAAGGGAACAGTTTGTCCGTATTGATAACACTCTTAGTAAAGGTAGGAATATAGAATTTGGCGTGCCACAAGGCACAACTTTAGGACCACTACTCTTCCTCATCTACATAAATAACCTTTGTTGCTCGGAAATTAATGGAAAGATTGTCTGTTTTGCTGATGACACCGCTTTGATTTTTGAAGGATCCACATGGGAAGAAGTCCATGAAGTAGCCGAGAGAGAAATGAAACATATTAAATCAACCTTAGACATGAACCTACTCACCCTTAACGTAACTAAAACAAATTATATGACATTTTCCCCACGCATTAACGACCAACCCAAGAACTTATACTTAAAGATTCATCAACAAACATGCACCCTAGACCGTTCTGACTGTGACTGCCACACACTTACAAAGGTATACGAAGCAAAGTACCTAGGCGTTATAATAGACCAACATCTTAGATGGGACCGACATATTAACGAATTAACAAAAAAACTCCGAAACTCCCTCTACAAATATTACTCGCTAAGAAATGTTCTCAGTTTCTCAACACTGCGCTCAGTCTACTTTGCATTCACACAATCACTGATACAACACGGACTTACCAGCTGGGGGGGCGCTTGCCTTACACATCTAACACTACTTAACACTACACAAAAACATATACTAAAAATATTACTACACAAGCACTTTCTATACCCAACCCACCTAGTATTCCTTGAAGCAAAGGTTATGTCAATAAGAAAACTATACATTAAATCTACTCTCACTTACGTCTATAAGAATTACATGAAACATCCAACAATCCCTCACACAATACAAACACGTAACAAAACAAATAACAAACTTAATATACCCAGGGTCACCAAAGGATTTGCACAAAAACATTATCTATATCTAGGACCCAAAATATTTAATCTGCTTCCAGCGGCAATCACCGAAAAAAAGTCAAAATCGACATTCACGAAAATGATAATCTTATGGTTGTCAGAAAAAACAATTCAAGAAATTGAAGACATTGTTACACTACAACCTAGAAAGCATTAACAACCGCATTCATACTACATAATCATATTATTTTAATCCTCTAATAAGATAACATTCTTAATAATGGCTGAATATATAAATAATAAATACAGACACTTCCGGTAAAAAACAATAATAAACCGTCCCCAACATCGTCTCGTCATGAAACCTCATCCTATTCGTAATCGTTACTAGATATAAAATATTATAATATAATAGTTTTATAGTTTACATTTAAGTTACCACTTAGTTATATAACTCACAGTATTCAATAATCCGCACACCAGATATTTGTCTACGGACTCTCAAGACATAACTTCTGTCCGTAGATATTAATATCAATGTACAAATCGTCCAATAACCATTCTGTTATGTATCATGTGGAATTATTGAATAAAAAATTGAAATTGAAAATATTATCCAACCACCTTTGCACGTTATGTGCAGCAATCGTTTGAAGTTTACCAATAATAATTTTGAATAAATATTACGAATGTAGATACGATTCAAATAACTATTTTGTCTAGCTAGAAATGAGTGAATCTGTAGTCGGCTCGGGTATGCATGTCAGCCCGTCTATACCACGCTTGGGTGCACCACAGCACAGCGGAATAATATTGATCGCGGGAAAAATCAATACTACCATAGACCAGCTGCAAGGCACGGATAGAAGGACTGTGTTCATACACGATGTATAGACTGTTACCAATTTGAATTATTACTAGTATTATTTATTATAAATGCTCGATTGAAAAAATGTATATGTTAGTGTCAATGTAAACTAGACTATTGCAATGTAGTGTGTTTGAAATTTACCTCCAAATCATAGGCCCAACGGTGCACGCGGCGTCAGGCAGCTACTGCGACAAAATGCGAGTTTTGTGTTCAAAGGCAGTGGAATGCTTTCTATCTTAAAGGCGGTGGGATGGCTTTCTACATAACTTAACTCATTCACTGCATGCTAGCGTCTACATACTCATACATCTGTTCAGTCATACATGCTCTCATGTCGTTCATACTTTATTATTGATTTTAAAGCTTCCTTTTTTATTAAACGTTCAAATTTACTGTGTCCACGCGTTCATTGGTCTATACATCTATCTTCTGGCAAATGAGGTGAGCGAGTATTTTTTGAACCAATCAGAAGGCTGGGATCCGTGTAAACAGAAGAACGCCGCGAATTAAGCAAATATTTTTTTTGCTTGGGCTCGTCGTTTGTTGCATTCATTTGTTTATTGGGTGGGGGGGTTTGGGGAGGGGATGGGGGGGGGGGCGAGGCCCACACATTAGTTCAGTACCCCACCACTAGCATAGCTACGGCTAATATTGCCTTATATGTCATCATTGTTATGTGTAAATAATTCGAAGTTAACTTTTAATTTTGATAATCATTCAAGACAGCTCACATGAATAAATCTGAAACACATGATAGAAAATTTCATGAAATATATATTTTTTTGAATTTTTTCGTGAAATGTGGTGAAATAATACAATAACATTACATAGTCAAATCAACAATTGTCCTACGGATTTACTTACCAACAAGGAAAGTTAATGGTATGGTAGGGATAGGGATGATGTTTGAGGATAGTAAGAGCATAAATAATTCGGCAAATTAATTATCAGTAGACAATAGAGAGAAACCTACAAGAATGTGTTTTGTTTCCAAGGAAAGGATGATATGGAAGAAATAACATACAAACAAGAAGAGCCAAGGTTTTACCTTTGTAGAGCTGTGAACTTTCAACACATGGAAAGAATTATACATATACAAGAATGTTACATATGTAATGTTGCATGAATTATGATATCTTTAATGTAACCATTTATTATTAATAAATACGCCAACAACATTTCCCACCATTTCTAAGATAAGTCGGGTCAAGGGGTGGTCACCAGTATTCTTGGCTTGTCCACTTCTCTTTTTCCATTTCTTCTTCCTTCAGCCATCTTCTTCTGTCCTCCCACAGTCTTCATACTTCTATTTCTTCCCACAGCTTGACTCTCTCTTCTTAATCATTTTTCTGCTGGTCCTCGCATCACTTCTAGTTATACCAGGTATCCTAATACTCACGCCTCTATATTCAAATTCTACTCTCATATAAAAAACAAACCAAAAATAAATATATGTATAAATAAATATATACCAAAAAATAAATCACAAATAATAAACAAAATAGGATGTTTTAAGTGCGTTGTTAAATAAGCAAGACCAATACTCACTCACAATATTTATTAAGCTCAACCAATAAAGGACATACATTCATGTTTTTTCTGCCCAATAGTACAGTGAAAAATAAGTATTAGGCTAAATACAACTAATTTATTATAATATGCTTTTAATCAAATTGGTAAATTTTTTGGTATTCCTGATTTATAAGGTTTCTTGCTTTGTCTCTTGTTTTGAATCAAAATCAATCAATCAATTCCAAAGGAGCTTAAAATCGACCATAATGACTAAATTAAAATAGGGGGGGAGAAGTCTCAAGACATGCCTCGCCCCCTCATTCAACTCACCAATTTCACACTTAAACATGAAATGTGCATAGTACATGAAATGTGCATAGTACATTCATCAGTTTCATAAAAGTGTTGTATATAAATGTAAAGGCGTAAAATCACAGTTTATTATAATGTGCATTATTTCTTGTATGTTCTTTGGTACAGGCACAAACAAATTATAAAACACAACAACAATAATGAAATAGAGACGATGTTAAAAACACATAAAAAATAAATCTAATAAATCTAATAAAATAAAAATGTGTAAAATCTAATAAAACAAAAATGTGTAAGATCTAATTCGATAGACCTTGACCATGTGCATGCAAAACCGTAAAATGTTTCTAAAAATCGCATTTAATGGACAATAATCACGTGATCACCAATAAGTAAACCGTTTTTGACGGAAACGTACCGTGTCTGTCAAAAAATAATCAACATACTAACCTCGATTCTTCTAATTGTAATTAATTCTACAAATATAGATGGATTTACAAACAGATGGTCTAATTTGATTTAAAAAATAATAAATATCCAAGAAGCCATTTTTTAACTAACTCTAAAAATCCAATTTCAACACATTATCTTTTTAAAAACGCATTTGATAGATCTTGATCGCGTGATCGCGAAAGAGTAAATCGTTTGTGAAAACAACGAGCCGTTTGAGCGTTAAAAAATAAACCGTAACCATGCACGTTGATGTATTGATATAAATGTGTGAAAATGGTGGTAAAAAAGTGGATGTAACGGGTCTCGAACCCTAGACCTCAACCACTCGAAGCGCTTACGTTCTGCATATGCAACGCCACCCGATGGAAACAGTGCTGCTTACACGGGTAGATAACACACTGGTCTCAATGTATGGCATAGCTTGTTGTATTCAGATAGCTCGTAATCACGCCAACATTAAAACATGTTTCCTTGGCTAACCGTTAATGCAAGGCAAACATTAGCATGTTTCATGTATATCGTAAGAATGTCCAATGGCGAAACTCTAATCATTATGATCTTAACCCTTTACCAAGAGACGCTACGCGTCGTCAAAGACGTGCTCAAATACACTCTGTTTTTTAGAATTATATTCTTTACGGCTATATTGTTTATTAAGGCGATCTTAAACTTACTTCCTAAAGTAGATCTAAAAATTGTCTACTTTGAAAAAAATCATCGTCTCGCTATGTTTGTTGCGAACGACGTCAGGCGTCGCCGAAATTTTATGGATTTTCTTGTCAAGTTCCACTTTCGGTACCGATTGTGGATGAACGGTGGTACCTTGTTAGTCGTAGCGTCGAACTTAAGGTCAATAAGAATGTTTGGTGACGTAGTATGAGCGTCGGTAGCGTCGGTTTGCAGAGATCCTGCTGAGGCGACGCCAACTTCAGGTAACCAAAATAGTTGATTTTTTGAGGTTTTTATTTTTTTACGGGTAAAGGGTTTGAGATAGAATTTTTTGGTTGTCAGTTCCTTAGTATGTATTGCTCTCTTGATATGTTTCGTATTTTTTAAAAAAATAAAAAAAATTAAAAATTTCAAAATTCTCCGATTGTGCTCTTCTGAGACAAAATTTGAAATTTTGGGCGCCTGTATCTCTGTAAGTATGACCCCCAGCATGTTTTCGTCTTCAGGATGCCTAGATAATTAACGCAAAAAAAAATAAAAAAAATAAAAAAACAAATTTGGACCACCCGTTTTTTAGCTACGAGCGCTTAAAAAAAAAATTTCCCCTTAGGAAACCCTTCTCAAATATTCTGCTCTGAATATGGAAGACAAAAAGTTTGCCGGTAACGGGTCTCGAACCCTGGACCGCGAAAACACTAGTCGGCGTCGCTACTGCCTACGCCACGCCACTCGATGGGAGTTGGCTTGCTTACACTAGTACATAACACACTGCTCTCAATGAATGCATGTATGTATCTCGATTCATTTTTATTGTAATTGTAACACCTAAGATAGATGGATTTACGAACAGAGGGTCTCATTGGACTTAAAAAATATCCGTGAATACGATCTGAAGATAAAAACTCTGAAAATTGTGAAAAAACGGCTTCAAAGATTTTTAAAATTTTCGGAGTTCTTATCATCAGTGCGTATTGATTGATCTCGTGATCGCGAAACAATAAATAGTTTGTGGAAACAACTAGCCGTTTGACAGTTAAAAAATAAACCGTGTCCATGCACGTTGATGCATTGATATAAATGCGTGAAAATGGTGGAACAAAAAAGAGTGGGTGTAGCGGGTCTCGAACCCCAGACCTCGACCATGCTAAGCGGAGACATACCCCATACGCCATAGAACACGATGATACTTCCAGCGCTTACACGGGTACAAGACACCCTGCTCTCAATGTGGTGCGTTGTTCGGGGTATTCAATTAGCTTATATGATAACCTCCTATAGCCGTCTGAACTCCTGATACACATGCACAGAAAACGGGACTTTCAAGACTAGACGTTGGGAACATCACTATAACCTCCTATAGCCGTCTGAACTCCTGATACACATCCACAGAAAACGTAGTTTTGGGACCCACGTTGGGAACATCACACTGAACAGCCAACACTAAAACATGTTTCCTCGGCTAACCGTTAATGCAAGGTAAACATTAACATGTTTCATGTATAGAGTAACAATGTCCAATGGAGAAACTCTAATCATTATTTTGTTAACCCTTTTACAAGAGACGCTACGCGTCGTCAAAGACGTGCTCAAATACACTCTGTTTTTTAGAATTATATTCTTTACGGCTATATTGTTTATTTAGGCGATCTTAAACTTACTTCCTTAAGTAGATCTGAAAATTGTCTACTTTGAAAAAAATCATCGTCTCGCTATGTTTGTTGCGAACGACGTCAGGCGTCGCCGAAATTTTATGGATTTTCTTGTCAAGTTCCACTTTCGGTACCGATTGTGGATGAACGGTGGTACCTTGTTAGTCGTAGCGTCGAACTTAAGGTCAGTAAGAATGTTTGGTGACGTAGTATGAGCGTCGGTAGCGTCGGTTTGCACAGATTCTGGCGAGGCGACGCCAATTTTCAGGTAACCAAAATAGTTGATTTTTTGAGGTTTTTATTTTTTTACGGGTAAAGGGTTTGAGATAGAATTTTTTGGTTGTCAGTTCCTTCTTATTCATTACTGTTATGATTTTATTTGTATTTAAAAAAAAAAAAAAAAAAAATCAAAATTCGTGGATTAATTGCTTGTCTGAGAGAAAATCTGAAACTTTGGGCGCCTGTATCACTGTAAGTATGGCCCCCAGCATAATAAAAATAAAAAATAAAAGTCGATGCTTCGATTCTTGTTTCGTGGTTTTGTTTTAGAGCAACATATTATTTAGTTTATTTATTAATGAGACATCAACAAGAACATGCTATGAAACGCAGTAGCTTACAAATGGGTGAAGATATCTTATTTTAGAAATTATATTTTGTCAATCCTATTCAGTTCAGTTGTTCCATTGTGAATAGTTTATACTAGTTTGTGAATGTAGTGGACCCAAGATTACTTTACACCTGCTTTCGTCACATCCGGGGCAGTCGTAGCCAACCGGCGAGCCGCCTGAGACACATCCGGGCCAATACCGATCGCTGATTGGCTACGAACCAGTCGCCTGTGACGAAAGCATGTGTAAGCGGTTGTCTTGGGACAACTATAGTTTAGTGTTTTATATCAATGCAAAGAAGTAGAATCACAGATTGTTTTAATGTGAATGTATTTTAATTGTATGTTCTTTAGTACAGGCACAAACGAATTATGAAACACAACAAAAATGAAATACGGACGATGTTGTTGGATCCAGCATGTTGGCATGTTAAGCCAATACTTGTGAGCATTTGAGAAGGATAATGGTGTTAATTAAGGACGTTTCTTAAGAGACTCTCATGTATTTAACAAGCATTTATCACACATTTAATGCTACACAAGTATATCTATTATTAGAAGAGATGTATTAAACTCTATTCATTTTACCTTTATCAGAACACAATGTTATTATTTAGCTAGTATAATCTAAAACAACATAGCTATATGAACAGGACTTATATTACAAATTCACACTTTGCATCTGTCTACATACAGGATTTATAATAACCCAAAGATTATGATTTATTTATATTTTATTTTTAGTATTCCTATATTGAGATATGCAGAACAGGAGTGTACACACGCATTTCTTTATGCAGCAACTTATGACAATAACGATTGATGATATACATATTTGAAACTCAAGTTTTACATAACGTAAAGGTAAAATACAGCACATAACAATACTAAACAGACCAAATGCTAAATACATAGTTTACTATTGTACATCCAATCTGGCACAAAAGGTCTACACCTACATTTAACACTTTTGTTTACGTATAATGCATAGTTGAGTTGGTGTTTGCTCATTTCAATTCCTTTAAATAATTTACAGTATAGAGATAAACCCTTTCTATGTGTAATCGATGGGTATTGTTGTTGAATCGAAAGGGAGGATACTGAACTTTTGGACTGCTACAGTGTCATTGAGGATCTGGCGCTGTGCGGGCGTAACCCAACTTCTGTAGGGCCTTCTTGATGTCTTGGTAGACAGACGGGTCCTCAATTGTGCCAGATATCTGTATAACACAGGCAATAAGTGGGTTATTCTGGCTCTACAATCACAAGATTAATGCCTCATACATTTAAAAAAAAAAATAATTTTTAAATATTTTAATTATAATTTTCAACATTTGTAATATAAATTTCAAATTAAAATTTAAATAAACTAAAAATGCTCAATGTGATAAAATTAGGTTTAGAGTTTACTCTGGTTTTGTGTCTATTTTGATAATTTTAATTGTTGATTTAATTAATTTATGCTTAAACATGCCAACGATGTTAAAATAACTTTTGCTCATTTCCACTAAAAGCAGCCCATTCTTGTCAATTAGCATTTTTGCCCTTTCATACAGAAAATAATTTTATAGTAATTTGAATTTTGCACGAATTTGACCAGTGCGTTGAAAGAAAGTCTCCCCTAAAAAATGTTGCGACCAACAAAACGTTTTATAAAATGGAGCAATGTTTTAAAACTTTTGTAGTACAATATTGCTACTTTTATTGGGTCTTAATGCAATATGCATGTGCCTGTTATGCATGTCCCTATTACTTACCTTGACAAACTTGTTCCGTGCTAGGTCGGAGATGGATTTCCTAGAAGTTTTCCCCGACCGTGTTCGTGGCAATCCCTTCACACACGCAGTTAATCGGAATGCTGCAATGGGGCCTAAAAACAGAACAACAGTACTAGCTCAGTATAGTTCCGGTTAGTGTAAACATACTTTTTTTCACGATGGAGAAGTATAAATTATTAACAATTTGAGGATTAAAATTCCATGCTAATTATCTTCTTTTTATCTTATGCCCATATTTGGCTTGTCGGGTCTACACAATACATCTGGTCAACCAGTAGAGACAGGTTTCCCTCTCTCTTCTCTCTTTATGACACTTTATGCTACTCACCATCTTCTATCCTAAATTATTACATTTAAAGAGGAGATTTTTATCATTTTCTTCCACCCACATGGCACACAGCTTCCCTAGGAGGTCATATTGTCTATTTAACTCGAAACTTGAATTGTGCTGTTTCTATTAATCTATAAGGATTGTTTTACATACTAGTGTATTCTTTCAAAAGGCTTGTTTTGTCTGTATTCCACCCAATGCAGTTTAAATTTGCTGGTTATTGCAGATTGCTGCATTCACATGTGAAAACTGCTCTGTAGGTCATTTCTATTGACTTCTAGGACATTTTACTACCACGGTTGGCCAGGTAATCAACCTTTTCATTGGCATTATACTGCAATGTGCTAGTATCCCATAAAGTTTTACTACGTATTTTACCTTCCATATTCCATCTTAAAATGTGTAGTTTACACAGCCTTATGAGCCAATCTAATAAAAAAACTAATAATAAACGTTATTAAGAATTACATAGTTTAAATTCAATTTAGTGAAAATGAAGTATACTCTAATACTACAGTCCAATATTATGCAGTCTTGCAACATGCCAAATCAGTTTATGGCTGCTGTGAAGCCAATAGCGTTGACAGTTCCAGAGATACACCACAAGTAGCGCTAAACGTCGGCATTCAGAAATGGACTAAAAATACGTGGATAGTAACAGGGAACTGGTAAGTTTTGGCAAATACACGACAGATTGCACTCAATTTAGGCGGTCCACATAGGTCTCATATATAGCAAATAGTGTAACATAGTATGTGTTGTTATGGCAGACTGTCAATGCTACATGGCTTCGTGGCACTCGACGCCTTGCAAGACCTGAGACAGACAGTAATATAAGTATATTGATCAAGACACTTCGACAAAGAGAATATTCAAATAAGACACCACATGAACAGTAACCACAGTAATAAATATTTAACAAATCCAAACCAAAGTGAATAAATGTTCAAGAGCTCCGCTATGTCCCTCAGAGACGAGACCGAGACATGTCCTCACTTCTAAGGAAGAGAGCCAAGTATGCACTTTGGTATACCGTAACAGTTTTTAAATTTTATGTTATGTTGAGAAGAGACAAAAAGAGAGAGAGAGGTGGCGAGAGGACAGGAAAAGGTGGAGAAAGTTTGACGGAATCAGCTGAGCTCGGCACCTCATCTTCGCACTCCTCTTTCCGCGACACAAGCTCTCTCCACTTGTTCCTGTCCTCCCACTACCTCTTGCTCTCCTCAACAACTGCCCACTCCTC